>JAPMOR010004942.1:216020-402830 GCA_026543865.1 Argiope aurantia
CATTGTTTCATTCAAATCCAGAGAAAAAAAAGCATGAAAAAGGCGTACCTATTAGATAAAAGTGGATATACCGATTTTTTAAAAATAATATGCTGACTAATATTAAAGAATTTTAATACAAGAAGCAAAAATTCTTGATTTAGTTTAAATAACTCTTTGTTGTTTTTCATATACATTATAAAGATGACATTGAAAAAATTCTTTTAAAGAGTGGAATATTAGAGATAAAGCAAAACAGATTTCTTTTTATAGCCTTAATAAATTTGGCAATAAAATAATTAATTTAAATAAATGAATTCAATTTTTACAGTATTCATAACTTTGCATTTTCTACATTTACAGTTCAATAAAAATTCTTGTTTGAAATTACAATTTGCCCGAAAAATTCTTTATATTAAGACATTATTCCATTTAACAATCCAAAGAGCATTTAATTTTTATAATATTGAATATTTTTTTATATAAATTCCAAAAATTACTAAAACCCCACTTGCCATTTCCAGTATAAGAGAGAACAGTTTTTAAAAATATTTATATCCTATTATGTTTCAGAGTCGATTTTATTTAAAAGCATTCAGAATTTCAAACCTTTCAGATTTCGATTTGATGAAATTTTCGTATATACATTCCTGATGGAATAGTTTTCAGAAGTCATATAACAAGTAACAAACGCATAAGATTAATTCTGTGGACATATTAACCTATCCTGTATTATCTAATGATTCGAAGCATCGAAAGGATAAAAAAAGTCAGTTTAAAGTCACTATCCAAATTTATTCTAGGTCTACGCCCTTCTACATAAATCCAATCTAATGTTCATCCAAAATAAAATGTTAAAAAAAATTGCTACATAAAAGTCGATTACTTCGGCCATAACAGAACACTTACGAGCTCGGACGTTACGACTTAAAAGTAATATAAGTTTTCTTGCAGTTTGTTAAAATATAAATTCTTGAAGAAAATGGGACAAACGACTTTCCTGTCCCAGCTGTATTGTTTCCAAGAAAAAAAAAAAAGGGGAGCACCATAATCCTATACGTATTCCTTTTTTTACTGATCTTAAGAAATTCGGATAATGAAACCTTATTCTCTCAGTAATATCACCCCAATTTACCCATACATTTTTTTTCTGGTCCCATGCTTTGTGTAAGTGGGCCGAATGACGTATGGCTCCAAGGGGAAAGATGATCAACTGCTATCCTCTAGTCCCGTGTCTTGAGACTATTAATTCCTCTTCCTCGGAGCGCGACAAATCCGAGCCATTAGCTACGAGCCCCACCTCATCCAGAAAACAGACATAATTTCTCGTCATCAAATTTTAATGCCCCTGACGTCTTCTTGTCCTCTCTACCTCACATTCATTAATTCCGACCGCTGCAAAAATCGTGCGGAAGAAGGAAAGTTCGCTTTTATGATTATCATTTTTTCCCTCCCTTTATCTTCCATCGCGCTCGGAAAAGGCTAAGTATCGGAAATGTGCAGGGCACGGCTGTAGTCTCAGAGGAAGGCGTAAAATCGATGACCGTTTAATAAAGAATGAGTTCAGTTGTGAAAGCATTTAATTGATATTCTTACAGTTTGTTTTGCAGTCTGTTTCCACTTTTCTGCTGGACACGCTAAATATTTTGACGTATCTTTCCTTCACTCAAGCCTAACGCAGAAAAGTCGCGAGTATCAGCAATGTGTAAAACAAATGAGCTTGAGAAGATGTAACTGAATGTACCTATAATTTGTTTTGAATTGTGTGTGCCCACATTTCTGGTGTACACATTGAATAATCTGGTGTAACTTTCTATATTTCCTGGTTTCAAATCTGACGCAGAAATACCATAAGAATCTAGAAATGTGCCAGATAGCACAAGAGTTACAGAAGAGTATAAATGATATTCGTATTACTTATTTTGAAGTTTTTTTCCATTTTTCTGCAAGGCATACGATGTGCCTTTCCGTCTCATCTTGTCTCAAATCTTACAAAAACAACTCAAGTCAATCAATAAGTCAATAAAAATAAGTTGCAGGAACATGTAATTGATATTCGTATTGGTTGTTTTGAAGTTTGTTTCCATGCTCATACTGGACACACTGAATACTGTTGACGTACCTTTCCATCTTTCCCTTTTTCAAGTCTGACGCAGAAAAATCATTAGTATCCAGAAATATGTAAAACAAAAGAGTTGGTGTAGTATGCAATTGATATTCCTATCCTTGTTTTGGAATTTGCTTCTATCTTTCATGTGGGCACACTGAATAATTTGACTTACTTTCCATCTGTCTCTACCTAAAGTCTGACTAAAAAAAATTATGCAAGAACACAAGAACAAAGAAAATTGACCAATGTTTTAAAATAAGGAAGAGCGAGTTTAGTGTGATCTTTTTAACAAAGAAAGATAAAAATGAAATCCTGATTGCAACTCTGATTATTTTCTGCAGAATTCATTCCTTATTTTGAGAAAAAATAGTATAAAGTTTACATTACAATCTTAAATAATGTGTTGTTTTTTCCCTTTTATCTCACTTTGTACACCATAAAAGTACTTATCGCAATCAAAGTGCAAATATTGTCACAAAGGAAAGATATCAAGGTTTAAAGACGATGTTGTTTACAATGAATCAATCAAACACTGAAAACAACGAGTTGGTACTCTTACGATTTGTTTTCGAGGTAATTTCTACTTTTTATCATACAATATTACATTCGTTTAAAAAATTCGTTAGAACTTAATAGTTAAGTAAGCAAATTTCATTGTTTCAAAATTCCTTCCGGAAATTCTAAATATCAAGAATGCTTGGAAACTCTTAATGTCTTAATCTTATTAAAAGGGAATAAATATCCCTAAAACAAACGAGAACAAAGAATGAAATTGTTTTCAAGTGTTTAATTTAAAATCTAAGGTGAATGTTCAATAACCTTTCGAACAATTCTCTGAACTATGGCGATGAGAATCCTGTTCCTGTTGCCCGCTACTAAGCTAGACTTAAAACTAACTACTGTTAACTAGACTGTTAAGATTAAGACTACTCTTAACATCGGACAACAGGAAACCACATGCATTAACCCGCAATGAAAATGTAATAAAAATAAGGCTAATGTCAGCAAATCTGACGAATAACTATAAACATTAGATGATAAAATAAAAATTTAAATCAAGTTATTATAGTAGATTTTCATGTTGGTTGTTTTTGATGTTACCTATCTGAAAAGCGTTTGAATAGCTAGTGGCAATTAAATGTTTAAAAGTACAATGAATTATATAAATTGTAGGAACATGCTATTAATCTTGTAGCTGAAATTTTTTCCCAGCACTTATGTTGATTAAGATAGATTGCGTCATTCAATGTTAAAATAAATTTAATGAAAAAAGATATATTTGAAATTTAATAGTATGTTTCAAACCATTTGCTAATAACATATTATCAATGTACTTTAAAATATCAATACCCTTTGCAGTTATATGAACGAGAGTACGAGAATGAAAAATCGCCATATAAAAAAATTCTCTACTATCCTACTGCCGCATTAAGTTATGTAAGACAAATTATTGATGTCACTTCTATGGCAGCAGCACAATTCATTTTATGATGTGGAATCACTAAATAAGCACTCCAAATGACCTTTACTCTGCAGTGGTCATACAGACAATATTTTGCTAAATGCAGCATAGAAGGAAGCACCTTTATGTTTGCCCGGATGGCTCTGCAAGGAATTTAATTTCGTCGGTTACCTATGTACATATATGTCATAATTGGTAAATGCTTATGTAAAACTTTATACTGAAAATCGTCCTTCTCTGGGGGTGGGGTGGCATGAGTACGTGAATGAAAAGTCACCGGGAAAGAAAACAGGCTCCCGTTTCCCCGAAGGGTATAGAAATTGGGAAGTTGTATTGGCCCCATTCTGATGACGTGGCATATCTCCTGCGGGATTTGACGAGGATAGGGCCAAGTGACGTTTGCTTTTTAATAAATCTCAACACCCGTGTTGGTATTAGGCTGGTCATTCAGATACACTGGACAGCTTAGTGCTGTGGGTTAATTTTGCTTGAATTTACCTGAAAAGTGTGCGATTTCCAAATACGGAAGAATTTTTGTTTGGGCAATCAGTCATCAAAATTTAAATTTCAAAAGCCTTAGTAATCAAAATTAATTCAGAACAATTAATAGATTTACTTTAAATTTATAATCACTGTAATAAATGACATGGAAAAATTTGAATATTTTATCTAATCAGACATAGAGAAAAACTGAATTTTTTCCTAACATAAATCCAAAAAAGAAAATTTTGGTAGTTGTTTTATCATAGATAAAAAAAATATCTATCATAAAATTAATTGGAAAAGTGTTCATATAAATTAACTTTCGAAAAGATAGAAATCAATGAATATAAAATAGACTTGCGTTTCACAGTACTTCACGAACAAATAGTTTTCATTTTAATGTTACAGAAGCTGAGTTACTTCAGAAAAAAACTATTAAATATTAATTGTTTGAATGTTACTGAAAACAAACTTTGTTTCAATAATACTGATTCACAAATAAAAGTAGTCGAAAATAAACTGAAAAATTTATAACTCGTTTTAAAATATTGAAACTTAAACCAATTGAAAAATTATTATGATTATTGATTTTCAGTTGTTAGCTTGTACTGAAATATACATATATATCCATTTGCATTTTTACGCGGAATAATCCGCACATGATGACAGTCAACTATCGTCCCTCGCGATTATATTTTTGCCAGGGAGATAGAGTGCATCGTTGCGGCAAAAGTGACCATAGATAATGTGACAGATAGCGAGATAAGTAAATATCGTTCGAGAACTTATTATTCCGCCACTGGTGATAATTGAAAGTATGTAATTCTGTGCGAAGATAATTGACAGTCGTCGTTTGCGTACTATTCCGTTTGTGGATGGAAATTACGGGGAATTTCGAAGACAGGATCCAACATAAGGCGAGATTTTATTTTGGAGTTCGGTTACGCTTGCTCCATATGCAAGACTCTTGAAGAAATTCGTTGCAAATCTTAGGATTTTTGTCTAAAAAATTCTATGGTAGAAACATGTTTAATGTGGTTTAAAATCAGTATAGTTTGTGAATCATTTTATAAGACCATGTCTGACATATCAAGCAAAATTAAAGAATTCCCCCAAGTTGTTTCTTCTGAAAAATATGGAGTATCCTTAATCATATCACACAAATGAAGTTAGTTTATTTATTCAATGATTTGTTTCAAAGAATTATTCTAAAATATTCACTCAATAAACATTTTATTAAGTATAATCGTAGTGCATAGCATTCCAAATCAAGTTTAAAATCATCCATAAGTTTAGATTAACTGAAATAACTTTGAAAGCTGTTTTTATTCTATTGTTGTGATTTGTCTTTAAATTAATGAATGAATCTGATTAGTTTTCGAAGTTTTTACTTTCTATCTGTATTTAAACAAGACTTTTTTGTATTACGGATAAATATTGTACAAATATGGCGCCCATTAAAAAAATTAATAATCCAAGATGGAGAGCGAAAAAATATTCTTTGGCGTAGGCTTTTGTTTATAAATTGAAGCCTCCAATTAAAAGTTTATCCTTTGGAAAATGTTTCTCCTTGTTTAACATTAAAAAAACAATTAGGAAGACAAAATAATAAATCTCTCAGCGTTATTTATATTTAAAAAAACTTTCGTAATATAATTTTTGTTCATCCTTTTTTTTAAATCCAAGTATCCTCGGCAAACATTGCTGTAAACCAAAATAATAGTGTTTAGCAGACAAAAATATTTTTTTTAGCTTGGCGCGAAACAAAGCCCAGTGAGGATTACCAAAATTTCATCAGTAAGTTAGTTATTTACAGGAGAAAACACGTTTAAGCCCTAAATAAATTACAAAATAAATCATATGGGATATGCAAAGGAAAGTTTATTTAAAGCTTGTTCAACAACAAGGTATTTTTATACATAATTCAGAAAATTAGTTGAAAAAGGGAGTATTTGATATGTGAAACCTTTCTAGAAATAAAATAAAACTAGCGCCAAGTGTTTACTGAAAATGGAATTAAAAGGAATATCCCTAGTAAAAATTTCAAAATTTACATTTTTAAAGATATACTCTTAAGCTATAGATATTAAAAGCTGTTATGAAAGTTATTATATAACCGTTAAAAGAAATACAGTAATAAAGTTTTGTAAAAAATTAGTAGTCTGTTATTTAACAAAAATGCCAATTTCCTACCTTAGGAGTGTAAACAGAAACATTGGAGCTTCGTCGCTCAACTTCCTCATAGAATTTCTTTTTAGTCTGAAATGGAATAGAAAGAGTTTCTAAAAATGTGGCTCGGAAAATAATTTCTTATGTTGAGAGATCAAGTGTGATTCTCAAAAGTAATAATGATGAAGATGAATATGATTCCTTAAGATGATTCTTTTAATGATAAAGATGAATAAAATAAAATTATAAACTGAATGAGGAATATATGTGTTCGTCACTCTCTAATAGTTTTTAAATCAATTCTGACTGACTGATCATAATTAAAAGATAATCGAAAAATCATCATCTGTTTCTCATTTTTCAGGTGATCACATCATTAGCTCTCATACAAAACAAACATAGCAATGCATGGTAATGAAATTTATCTATTTAAAGTGATGTCATGTGAGCTTTTTTAATTGCTACATGTGCAATGGATTCAAAATATAAATTGGCGTAGCACACTTGATACGTCAACATGAATGGGCTTAGTTTTGCTACTTTTAAGAAGATAACATTAATTATATTTATGCCACAATAAATTTTTAAGAATTATTATAAATACACGCTTGGGAAATAGTTTCAAATCGAAGATTTCTATTCATTAAAATTTGAGATTTTCATAAATATTAATTGAATCAAAAAGCAAGAATTGAATTTAAGCCGTTTTTTTTTTTCATTTTTTTTATCAGAAAAGATCAATTTCAATTAATTCTTTTACAAGTTTTTCTTAATCAAGAATTGCTTAAATATTTCAACTTTATATAGATGTTATATAGATGTCAACTTTATATAGATGTTATATAGATGTCAACTTTATATTGATGTTACCAGTTCTGAGAAAAATAGACAGAAGTTAATATGGAGATTTGTAACATTCAAAATTTTCAGAATTTCATAAAATGAGTTATATATACAGAGACACACTTTTAACATTTTTAGCACAACTTTAAATTATTACATTAAAAAAATTAACTTCTGTATGTCAATAATAAAATGCAATAAATCAGGAGTGTAAAATAAACAACTAAATGATATAAAAGAGAGTAATGTAAATAAGTAAATAATATAAAAAATAAGTAATATACAAAAATACTAAAACAACGCCCATGCAAAGCTAAATTCTCAGACCGTGGTCAGTTTAATCAAAACCTTGCATTCCATAAACGGCCGTGGTTTAGTTATATTAACGTCCCGTTTGAAGCAACACTAGGGCTATTTACGGCCGGGGTGGCCAATGGTAAAGTTTCCGTTTCTGGACCTAAAGATTCCAGGTTACTTCAAAGATCCTCTCTGTATTGGATTTGATGTGAACTAAATTAATCGTAAAAAGTCAAAAAACCTCCACCACCCCTTCCACTAAAACGGAGGGAAATTTAGACAGGAGGGGAGGGGGGATGGCTCATGGGTCGTCTTTCCACGATACGAATCAAGAGTCCATCGCAAAATAACCCTCGCGGTGCATCAAAATGGTACATATCTGGATAATTGAGTCTAATTGCAAAAAGACAGTGGTTAAGAAATACTTATTAAGATTTTTAATTAATAGCCGCATGCAATTTCAAAGCTGTGTTTCAAGAGAGTTTTGATGACCTGGGAATGTAATGATGAGAGGTTCAAACCAATTTTTTTGAGACATTTAATTTTTCTCGTCATCTAACCTCAACTCAAAATTACAAGAAAAATTCCAAATGTGCACTAGTATAGCTTTCAAAACAGGAATTGAATCAATTATTTGGATTATAAGACGAAAGTTTCTACTGATGTAGCATCAGTTTTCATTTCTAAACTTTAAAACTTTGAATTTCAATGATATCGAAAGGTTGGGAATATAAGTGGGCACGGTAAAAGTTACATTTGATCACAAGTTAAAAAATTTCATATTAATGTGGAATGGAAATTCAGAGAATGAGATAAAACTTAAGTTTTTTCCCCCTCCTTTCTTGACTGCGATTTAAAATCATAAGGTATGCCAAAAAGCGTAGCCCTGACGTAGCTTCCCAATGAGATGACAACCAAATATAGCAAATCAAGTTGTTTAGTTAGATTAACGTCCCATTTTGAATCAGCAGTAGAACTATTTTGGGACAGACCTAGTAAAGAAAAGAAGAAAACGTTGCCGGATGACGAGGATTACACTTGAATTCACCACTCTACATCTGTGGAAGAATATCAAATTAAATGAAATTAAGAGTGTGATGCCATTAAAGGAAATAAAAATATTAGATGCAAAAGTGTAGAAGATAAAACATTGGTAATTCGCATATTATATTTTTAATGAATCTTTACTAAAAAGTAAAGATTGATTAAAAAGTACTAAATTGCTTTAACTAATATAAAATATTTTAACAGATATTTTATTAAAACATTATAAACTTACGCCAACCTTTCATCATGGAGTTTTCAACAAAAACATTCGGAAAATAAGCAGCGTAATAAATTCTATAACTAAACACGCAAGCGCAGACTTCCTGAAATATTAATGCAAATTCACAAGACTTTATATTTTAACCGATAGAAATTAAAATTAATTTGTTTTGTGAATATGTGATTGATTCATATTTAAGATGCTATCGATTCAATTGGAATGTAAATTTAAATTAGAGCGATTTAATTGAATTGTGATTACACAGATGCTAGTAATGTAATTCGAGAGAAATTAATCATTTTCCATCTGATAAACGCCTTCAAGTTCTCTTGATAGTATAAAAGGAAAAAGATAAAGCTGAAAAATCTCCTCAATCACACAATTTAATTATTCAGAATTATACCTTTTAATTTTCGGTGAGCGCTACTTGGCAATTCATTACTTCAACTTAATTAATAAATTAATTATACATAGTCTCAAAGCTTCTTTTTTTTTATAAAATCCTGATTACTGTATTCGAAAAATAATTTGAAATACATATTTCTAGTGAAAATCAGATGTAATTTATTAATTTAAATATTGTTTTCCATCCCCACTCTTGAAACACAATTGCGTCAATAATTTTAAATAGCTACTTTTCAGCTAAGCGATTCGTTTTAATTTTCAGCCCTGTTCTTTTAATTTAATTAATTTTTACTTGCGCTTATTAAAAATGAGTAATAGAGTAATTTAATTGACTTTTTTCTAAGAATCTTTTTTTTTAAAATGCTAGACTTTATTCATCAGATCATATTAATATTTTCCATTTCTTACAATTTTCCTGTCAGTATGGATTGGGAGAATCTTATTACTTGATTTTTGAAAACGTTTTAAAATAAAATGACCTTTAACTCATAAATTTTACTACGCTTCTGGCATTAAACGCGAAAATTTAATAATCACAAACTCAATTAAAAGAAATGAATACCTGTAAATGTAAAAGGAGAATCTCAGAAAATGAATTATGCGTACATAAACATTAATTTTCGTTATTTAAGAGCAGAATAGGTGTTGACATTTTCAGCACTTAATTGAAAACGAAAAAGTACACTCCTATTCGAATAAAATTTCGGAAAAGAATTTGATATCCGATTAGGATCAAGATTAATTATTGAAGATTAACAGAAATTCATTTATTTAATCTGGATGTTTGCAATGTTTCAAATTAAATGGGGTCTAAAAACCCGCGGATCCGAATCGTTACAAATCAAATCACACCCCGCCTTCATTCGCAATAATAAAATAGAGCCTCGAACAACACTCGCAAGACAGAAGAACAAAGTTATTTAAGGGCACGTCATCCAATATATAAAAGTTGCACACTATTTGCACAGGCCTCGATTCATCATTAGAAGGTATGCACTCTTTCTAGAAATTAATTACTTCGCTTTCTTCATTCACTCCGAGTGCGTATTTTTGAATGCCTACTTATTTAAATAAATATATCTTCCCATTTATCCGAGCCCTTAATTACCGGAATCATTTTCTCGAAAGCGGTTTCTTTCCGCGAATATTGACAAACAGATAAAGGCGGGGAACACTACACAAACGAAAACGTTTAAGGATATAACATGCCTATAAAAATTGGATCACAAAGCGGCGAAAAACAAACACTTAATTATTTCATTAACGCGTTATTAAAGGGGGGCGATTATTTATGTTGGGCGTCCCGATTATTCGTCAGGCTAATGGGCGATTTGTTGCCAAATACGGCAGACCCATTTCTCTCCTCCAAGCGTTGCCAAGGAGACCAATTAACCCGAGTCTCAACGCTCATTAAGGGCTAACCGCAGCCACCTATCAGGGTAGCCGACCCACGTCGCCGTGCTCTCAGCATCACTCACGTGGTCACTCGCTCCATTTTTCTTCGCATCGAACTTTCTTTCCTCCCCCCCCCCTCGCCAAACGATATTTTAAACCCCTTTAACACCTCGATAACACCCATGGTCCTTTAGAGGAGTTCTCTGCTTTCAAATAAATAGGAGGAAGCATAAGAAGTACGGAAGTATTTAACTTGTTTAGTTTCCGAGACTGAGGAGGGAAGGAGGAAAGTAAGTAGTCTCTAGGGCAGGTGGTCATTGTTGTTTCTTCTATAATCTTCCGTGGCACGCAAAGGCGCGATATTTGTTTATTTGAGTTTTGATGGAAAGAGTTTATGAAACATTACGTTCCGAGTCATTCGTTTTTGATTGTTCCCATGCTTCTTGACTTTACTGTCATTTAAATGCAAAGGGTAATTTCATATTTCATAATAGTAATGAGTAAGCGTATATAGATTGAGGTGGCTGTCAAAAACATATATGTCTATTTAGCTTCAGGTAATTTAACCCCTTAACTGATTTGTCTTTGTAACTATTTAATTAGATTATTCCTCCCGTTTTGACATTGTGTTGTTCTGTTGTTCCAATACGAATTCATAAAACTTTTGAAACTAATAAAAATAATTAAATTCCTACCTTAATGAATTTTTAAAAAGTGAGTATGAACTTAATTTCCATCCCCAAAATAATATTTACTTTAAAAAGTTATATTCCTAATATATATCGTCCAATCATTTGACCGTATAGATAACGGTATTGATCAAGTGGTAGTGAGTTACGGCTTCGGGGGCAGCAAATCCTGGATTAGGGATCAAATCTGCGCTTCTACATTCTTAATCGGCGTTATATGTGCCCTTACACAAATGTTAAGTGGGTGCTTGTGGTATAATCTGTGAGCTAACATTTTGTCTTTTATATCTGACTGCGGCTATAAATTGTGGTTTTATTAGTAGGGACACAGTTTCAAAAAGAAAGCGGTAGTATTATAAATCCAATTACTCAAAATTGTATAAAAAATAATGATCGAGTTTGAGAATTAAAATAATAATTAGTGTTTATTTCCTAATACCGAATATGTCAAAAAACATAAATATGTAAAAATGTAAATATATAATTTTTATAAGTGTACTGAATTTTCAATAAATTCAATATTTCAAAAAATTGACATTTTTTTTATAAAAGATGTTTTTAAGAAGAAATATTAATAAAATAGGAGATAAATGTTCTATATAAGATTGTGACGTTAAAATGTTAGAGAACCTGGAGTGCTCTAGCGGACATTTATCGAGGAGGACTTTAAAAAAAGTCTAAAACCGAGAGAATGAAAGTTCTTTATATAGGTTAGTTTTAGTAGCAGAATAGTGGATTTTTTTTAAATGTCAGTATCTCAAAACTATTTTTCTAAATATAACTAACAGAATTGGGGGACTGTATAAAAATGCAAAATTCGCAGTTTTTTCAGAAATATATTTATTAACTTGAAAAATTGAAATATTTTTCTAACTGCAATCATATGCCTCTCTCTAAATGTTCGACAAATAGTTATTGGGCACCTATCAGAGTGGACATGGCGTATCTCGGATAATAATAAAGAAAAGTGTCTGGGTGTTGGCACTTTATACACCATACTGTTTGATCTAGAGCTACGGAACTTGGCACATGTATACTTTGAAGAGTGAAAATTTGTACTTCGCAACAATTATCAATTCTTATGATGATTAATTTTTGCCATTAAAAATATTTAAAGCGTATTTTACATTAATATAATTAATTTTTCAAGAGAAAGTCAAATTGCTTTCTTGCTACTAATATTTTTATCTTTTTTTTCTGTAGACAAGATATAAAGATTGGATCCTTTTTCATGTTGAATTGGTTTCAGTAGAAAGCGTTCTTTTATAAATTTTTTTGTAGTAATTAAAATTAATTAACGAATTTTTCTGTTACAGTATTTAAGGTTAACTAACAATTTTTTGTTGTTGTAGTAATTAAGATTAACCAACGAATCTTTTCGTTGTAGTAATTAAAAACTAAGCACTAGTAAAAATTTTTTTAAGTGCACTCGTTTTAAAGTATTGATGATCTTTCCTATATAATTGGATGTATGAATATAAAGACAGAAAACTAGGGAAATGGACAGCAAATGCGACATAAGATTCTAAAATAGTATGGATTATTACATGTTCTTCAAAATTTTAAGTTAAAAAATATTTTGTTGAAGAAGCTCTTATGAAATAGTTATGGAAAATACTTAGTTGAAATTTTTAACAATCCTTAAACCTGTTAAACCAACTCGCCACCAAAGTCGGCAAGTAATTAATAAAATAAGTTTTTGGAAGCTGCTGAAGACTTTTGTTTATGTAGGTTCTAAACGAAAAATGTGACTTTCATAGTTTTGCTTTACTATTTAACAATGATGTCATTAATACCATAATTTTAAAACTTTTGATTTCATTTAACAATTTTGATTCATGATTCTGCAAGTATCTGTAGAATAATTATTGACTAAAATAGTAGAATACTAATCGATTCTCAAAAGATTCAATACATGATCACAATGCACAAATTTAATTTCAGAATCTAATGCACAACACTTAGCATGAAGAAAATGATGTCTCAGAACGTAATGTAGGACAACGCGCAGTTACGCTTGCAATGAATCTTGGCGTCTAATTTTACATTTGAACAGGTTCAAATTCAGATTGCGAGACTTTAAATAAAAGCGAAAGAGTCATGTAATTTATCGTAGTTTCAAACCCTTTCAGGTTGGACAGATGCAGAATTTCAGAAAAAAAGCGATTATTTGGTCCAAAGCTCAATATATATTTTTTTCTACACCATTTACATAAGTAAATAGTGTATATTTAGAGAGAAATTCAAATCTCTAAAATATCTTGGGTCTCTTTTTCGTATTGGACAGTATATGAAATCATATCTTAATATTTGTAATTAAATATTGAAATATTTAAGTTTGCAGCTGGATGATACTAATTAATTAAAATTCATCAAAATTGTTCGTATTTTGAAATAAATTTCACCCTTTAGTTATTTTTATGCTGCATATTAGCCTACATTTTGAAATACATATGATCAAAATGAGGAAGGAAAGAAAAGTCCAAGATAAACTTTTTTATTTTGCTTCCGAAAAAGAAAATAAATAAAAGAAAAAAATGCCTTTCCCCAAAATGCATATATTAAAATAAACAGCTTTATCACCATTTTAAATGCAAGATTGAAAAAAAAAATGTAGCAAACAGACTCATGTAAAATGCAATAAATTTTAATTATATTGAATTCAAAATTATGTGAGATATGTATTCATAGAATCTACGCAGAGCTTATATTCAATCGGTTACACAGATTGCCTGTCAGAATTTCATGAAAATTGCTAAATTAGTAAACCAAAAATTGTTTTGCATTCAAAAATTCGAGTTAGAAAGCAAAAATACATAAAATTTCCAACACTGTCTATAATATGAATTATATTATTCCTCCCAATAAAGGATAGACCAATGAAGGTCTTTTTTCCTTGTGAGCAATTTTGATGTAGAGGAACAGGTTATGCAGAAGTTAAACCACAGTAAGGCAACGTCGTTTAAAAAAGTTCATTACAAATGAAGCGTGAATGTTACACTGCTTTTCGAAATGATGTGTATGTTTTTACAGAGGTCATCCAAAAAAATAAAGACTGTATAGTTATAAAAAAATATAAAACACAATAGTTATTGAAAAAAAATCAATTTTGTTACATTCCTGAAGCTTTCTTCATTTCTCTACATAATCACCTCCGACATTTAAACATTTGTTTATCTGGTTAAGAGCTACCGAATTCCCAAGTTATACTCTAGTGTCATCAGTTCATTAAGCCAGGTGTTCACTGCATTCAAAAAGACGACACTACGACAAATGCTAATCGTTAGTGTGAGCTTCTATGACCATCCATCCAAAACAGGAGGTGAGGAATGCTAGAGGAATCGTGCTTCTTCACCACAATGCGAGCACTCGCAACGCTGCTGCAAATCAAGAAGTGCTGGATCAATTCGGATGGAAAATTTTTGATCATAAGTCTATCGACTTCCCTCTTTTCTCTGAGTTGAAAGAGTTTCTGGACGATAAACGTTTCGGAAGTGATTAAGAGTTGCACAATGCAAGAACACCTGGCTTAATGAACTGGAGGCAGAAGAGTGATACATGGGAATTCTGAAGCTCGCGACGAGATTCGGCAAATATTCAAATGTAGGAGATGATTATATAGAGAAATGTAGAAGGATGCAAGTATGTATGTGCCAGAAACGTTTTTTTTTTTCCAATAAATATTGTGTTTTTCATTTTGCATAATTAAACGGTCTTCATTTTCTGGATAATTCTCATTACTACTGTTCGCGACATAAATGCATGAAACAAGCATACTCAAGTATTATACAAGCATTTTCATATTTACTTTCTACATCAGGAGAAAAAAAATCATTCGATCGAAATTTTTTGACGAGACAGAAGCTTATTTTTTTAAAAAAATATTACAAAATGCACGAATATAGCAAAACCCTCAAAAAATTTATAATTCAACTACAAGCAAGTGTATCTAATTTGAAGCAAAAGTATTATTTAAATTCGGCTCCTGAAAGACACAGCATGCATGTTAATTACATAGTAGATTGCAGCATTGATGATATTTTTAAGGACTCACTTCATCTTCATAAGAGAAAGAAATATCGATCTCATCTGACAAGGAAAAAAATTTTTCCCGTTTCAAAACACTTTTAGTAAAATGAATTATAATGAACTTTAAAACGTCCTTATGTTTTACGTCAAATTCTGTGCATTTAGGAGACGATCATAGGAAAAGAGATGTTTCTAGAAGGCGCTGAATATTTAACGCTTTCTGCAAGAATGCTTTCTTTCTCCGAATACGCAATTTAATGACTTTTAACATATATAAATAACCTACATTCATCTGCTAAAAAACTTCTCACCTTAAAAATCTTAGCTTCCTTTAAATGCAACTTTCCAAAAAGAGAAGAAGTACTAATTCGTTCCAAAAAATTATTATCCAAGACATTTAGCATGAATGATGATATATTTTTCTTGACATTATGATTTCTTTGCTACAGATGTAAGACATGTGTTATAATTTTTTAAACAAATAAAATAAGATTTATATAGTTACTCGGGCAGAAAAAATTACCAAAATATTCTTTAGAACACAAATAGTATTTTTTAACTTAAAAATAAACCTTTTAAAATCATTATTACTGTACCTGTAAATTTTGCATAAAAATATGCAGAAGTATTTATTTCAATGACTAAGCGGAGAATTCAAATGTGTATTTTTTTTGAGGGGGGGGGGATTTATGGAGCAAGATTCATATACTTCTTAAACGAAAGGAAAAAAAACAAACAAAAGCATGCTGTTGTGACATATGGCACTTTACAAGCCCGCTGACAGTTATCTGTCAGCGATTTAAGCCGAGTGAGCGTCTCTTGTTTTTTCAGTAGCGCCAACTAGGGCCAAGAGTACGACTTAGCTACCACATGCTTCGCATTCGTTTGCACAACCCCTTTTTACAGGGGGGCACATTCACACTCCTCACAGATAGAACACAGAAGAAAAACAACCATGCCCGAACCGGGACTCGAACCCGGGACGCCCAGATCACGAGGAAGACGCGCTATCCTTATGCCAGGACGCCGGTAACAAAAATATTAAATGCATATATAAAAATTTTGATTTTTTTTATGATATATAAATCGATGTTCAAAAAAAAAATACGAAGCATAATTAGAGCATCAGTGAAATTCAGAAAAATCTGCCAAAAGATAAGGAATAAATGCTAGGAACAAATTAGACTAATAATAAAAGGAGAATTCAAAAATATAGATTTAAATAAAGCATTTAAAAGCAATATCTTTGTTTAAATCTAGTTGGAAATTATGATATTCAATATATATATATCCCGCCCATACCAAACATTTTATTTCGTTCATATGATACTTTTAGATCAGGGCTCAAGTATTAAAATCTCGGAAGATTTTTGTGTAAACAAATCTTCTAACTGTTCACTTTAATTGTAACGTCACTTGAAGAAGTCGTATGAGAGTCAGAATCATGTCAATATTGAAATGTTACGCTTTGATGGGCAAGAACATAAACGGATTCAGTATCTGTGAGAACGGGAGAAGAGAATACCGCCATCACTTAAAACTGTATCAGTTGTTACATTTCATATTTATAATTAGGATAAATTGGAACAGACTTTACTAAAAAGGTTACTTTTTCGAAAATCTAAATACTGTGTATCCATGTGTGTTTCACTTTGATTATCTATTCTCAGATTAGATACCTTATTAAATCACTTTCTCGGTTAAGAAATTTGGAAAATCCAGAGCAACGGAATCTGGAGATTAAACCGTGGCTATTTCGTCGGATGTTACAATATTTATTGTATGGTAATGGTAATTTAAACATGGGAAGCTAGAGATCTAAGAAAAATAGCTGATGATAATAGAAGGCTAATACGATAAAATAAAAAAAAATGACAACTTCAATACGATAGCATCGGTAACAGAAACATTAAAAAAAGTTCATTTAATTTACATATAAAAAATAAATAATATCAAATCATTGTAACACAAATATCTATAATCACCTTACCTAGCTTAGTTTAGTTAAATTAACATTTCATTTAGAAGCAATAAAGGGATACTTTGGGATGAAATACGTAAATTTTAGCCTTGATTAGATGAGGACGACGTCATTTGAATTGACATCCTCGTCCTGCAAACTTCCGAGCCACACCAAAGGAATGACGATTGACCTGTAACGCAAGATTCGATGTGCATCAGGCCCATGTACACGATGGATATTCAGTGGATCTCTTTAAATCTCTGAAGCAGAGCCTTTACCTCAAGGTTACCGGGTCTTTTTAATACCTTGTGTAAATACATATGCAGAAATTCGGATATTACGAATTTCCGCTTCTTTTAATAATGTTACCGTGATCTTCCTAATATCTTGTATAAATACATACGTAGAAATTCGGACATTAAGCTTATAATAATCACATTTTCAAAATTAAATCTGTGTATAATAATGACTTTTCAAAATTAAAATAAACAAAATGATCCCAAATGCAGAACAGCGCCTAGAGAATATATTCCACATCTACATTCCTGCCTTTTAAGTTCTCCTGCTGTTTCATCACTTACTACGCTGCTTCTCTCAGATTTCCAGAATATTTTTACCGATCTGTTTTTTCTGGTTCATACTATAATTCCACTTAAATTGAAAAGTGTAAAAGTGTAATACCGTATATTAATTGGGCTCATTTAAGCTTGCTTCCATTAAACTTGCTGAAAAACAACACATTCATTAGTAAATAATATACCAATGAACGGTCTTCTTTTAACAGGAGACAAGAGCAGTTCATCCGAGACGGGAGACCAGTTCTTAGGAATCAAAAATGAAAAGTGAGCAGGTAGCTTCTCCATACAAAGTGCCATTAGAGAAAGAAAAGGCGTACGATATTTGGTCTTCACGTACCAATTAAATAACGTATTTCTTTATTCTTTAGAACGTAAATTCACAAGAAGGATTGGGGAAAAGATTAAATGACTATCGAATATAAAAGGGGAAAAATAAAAATTGATTGTCAAAGTATCTTTGTAAGCTTTAAACTGTAGAAAAGAGCTTAAGAAAAAAAACTTTTGAAAAATTAAGTACGAACTTGTGAAATGTATAATTATTAGTCTGCAATTTTATGTGCAATATAGAAAAATACATATTGCGATATAGATTGCCGAAAATTGTTTTCCTTTTGAACCAATGAAGAGAAAGTATTATCATACATTCCTTCTCTTTATAAAAGACTAGCCGCCTTTGGCGACCAGCCGGTTCGCCAGTATTACCGCTCGCTACAATTTTCAATTAAATATTTTAAGTAACTGGTCTCTTAAAGGATTCTCAAACAAAACATTTTTAATCTTCAAATTTTGATAGTCATGCCAAACTTATATTGTTTAGATCGTTTCGTTCAATTTACTATATATATTTTGCTAATTTGTTGCCATTTCCGGTAAAACTTCAACTTTAATTAAAAATGTAAATGACGAAATTGCAATTAATATTAAGATATTTTTTAATAAAACCAAGCGTTTTATTTTATTTATCATCTTTATTGTTATTTATTAATTATTATTATTATTGAATATGAGTATTGCAAACAGAATTGCTCGGTATTTAAGTCTTATGTTAACTACAAAATAATTTTCATAGTTTATGTAATATCTCAAACAATAATTCAACAAAAATTTCCGAGATTCAGTATAAAATTCAGTTTTTAGTTTTGCTTTCAAAAGGATTGAAATGAAATCAATAATAATATTTTGTTCCTGCTTATAAATATATTTCAAAAATTATGAAGTCTAAATTTAATGCAGTAAGGTATCATATTCTGATAAATATTCTGGACACACCAAATTTTAAATAAATGAATAAATGTTTCTATTTTCCACGATCAACTAAGACTTATTTATGAAGTTTTAAATGTTAAAAATTTAGAAAAACTCACCATTTTCATAATCTTAGGCCAATTAATCTTGAGAAACCTGAGCGCTTATTGGCGTATTTTCTTTGAAACGATCGATGAAAAATCTAAAATTATCCTTTTTTTATTGAATAGTGATATTCAAATCTTCATAAATCAGTCAGTTTAAGTGATTTGAAATTAACTCTTAAAAGTTAGTGATTTAGTTGATTGGAAATTAACTCTATGACCACCATAAAATCTGTGCTTTCTTTTGTGGTGTATGCATTCTCCTTAATATCCGATCGAATAAAACATCACATACAAAAGTACTACATAAAATAAACACATCAAAAGTAAACATTTCAATAGTTGCCAAAATCAAAAGAAAGAAAAATGCAATGAATAAGCAGACGATATTTAGAAAAGTACAGATATTTAGACTGGAAAATGAAATTATCTGAAATTAAAAACACGCGCAGACGATATTTACAAACGTAAAAATATTCAAACCTGAAAAGGAAAATATGTGAGTTATTCCATCAATAAATGCCATAAGTTTGTTTACATCTTCATTATTTTATGATTCATTAAATATCAAAATGGATCCGAGACAGAATAAACACCCTGTATAGAGAGTGTAAAAGATCATAAAATAAATTTTCTTGAATTTATTTTTTAGAAAAAATAATATTTCATATTTGTTTCATTTCTTACAGACACTTGTCGAAAATTATAATTTTGCAGATTTCATTTCCAAAAAGATTTAATTTATTTTCAGTTAGAGCTTTAATCAATGTGATGGCAATACTTTGAAAAAAGCTATTTTTTTTCTCATGAATGCGAAACGTGCTTAATCCTCATTTTTATTTTTGACGAAAAAAATTATTGAAAAACATAGTTAAAATATTTATTTAAAAATTCATTAAAAATAGAAATTTAATTTTAAGATTAAAACAGTAGTATCATTTAAAAGATAAATTTTTTATCTTTAACTTCATGTAAAAATCTTTTTTGTGCGGTAATATTTTCGGCAGTTATAGCAGAAACATGTCAAAATTTCGCTTAATTTTTAAATAAATAAAATTCTAATTAAAAATTCGAAAAAATAACCCCCAGGTGCACATTCCCGGCCTCCAAGGTATACACGTGCCAAATTTGGTAGCTGTAGGTTGAATGGTCTGGTCTGTAGAGCGCCAACACACACACACACACACACACACACACACACACACACACACACACATTGAGCTTTATTATAAGTATAGATATGTTTCAAAAGTTCACCAAGTATGATGGCGAACCAAAAACAATATTTCATTTCAAAATGTTGTTTATTTCATAACTGGAAAGGATTTCACCATGTAAAAGATTAAAAAAAAATTAACTCGTTTATTAGATCATTTGTTCGATTTCTTTATTGTCATAATATGATAGAATGAATAATGATAGAAATTTTCATGGGCTATAGTTCATCATATTGACTGAAGAGAAAATCATCAGAAATATGTGATTGAACTGTTGTTTATATACTCACCATGTTGATATGTTTTACATAATATATTTATGTGAAACATATTGTTTATAAAATTACTTTTATTTTTACATAAAAATAAATTTTGTTTTGTTTCCATTTTTTAATATCCTACATATTCCTTAATACCAATCTACTTACCTTTCCAATTTAATTAATAAGAAAAATAAGTGTTGGGAAATGTTTTAGACGATCAAACTAGTGGGATAAGAATACTAGCTAAAAATAAAACATTAATCACAAAATATTATCTACACCTGTTTAAAATGGTTTAATATCACATTATTATACGTAATTTAAAAAATTCTCTAGTGTATAACTTTATAAAATTTCATTATTTGAATGATAACTGTAAATTAAAAAAATAAAATGAATCTTAAATTCTAAGACTCTTGCAGTAATCTAAGAATTTTATGCAATAATTATTTATAAATTGTTTTCCAGAACACTAGTGTAATTTGATTTCTATTTTGCCTTCCCATGAGTAAATTATCTATTCATAATCTTTTGAGGTATCTAATTTATATTCTTGATATTCATAATTGAAAATCTTACAAAACGATGGATTTAATTTAAAATTAAAGAACTGTTTTTCAAAAATGATTGAATGCTTTTTTTATTAAAAAAATATAGTCCTTTTAAGGCTTCAAATTCTCAATTTAATCCATGCTTTCAAATAATTGAATCTTTCCAAGTAACAAACTACCTTCGTTCTTGTTATTTTGTAAGGTATATTGAATTGCTCAAATTATCATCTTTTTTTATAATCGCTGCTTTTAATGTAAATCTATTTTCATAGCTTTAATAATCATACTATCATAAAGGCTTCTTAAAGAGTTTGTTCCAGCAAATTATTAAATATGCATGCAATTTTATTAAAAAATTAAAAGAGCGGTTTTTGTATCCTGTACATTTCGCGAAAACAGCTCAATTAAAAATTTATCAAAAGAGTACCCGTTAAAATTTTTATTTATTAAGATTAATGACATTTATCTCATTTTTGATGTTAATTCAGATGATTAAAATAAAACAAATGCTTTGCTGTAATATTGCATCTATACTTTAGAAAAATAAGTCTTAAGAAGAAATTCCCATTGGGGCAATACATTTTAATCATTTTATAGTTTATTATAATATCTTTCATCAAAAATATAATGATATTTTTTTCAAATGTTTAAAAATTCAAAACTGTGTTAAATCTTTTGATTTTTTTTTCGCACCATGAATATGTATTGATATTTTCAAAAGTTCAATACTTTTTTACTTAACCAAGTGACTCTTGCTATATAGTATCATTTAATCAACAATGTAATTAATGTTTTTTAAAAAATATAATTAATAATTATTTTGCTGCTGAATAATTTTTTGAAACTGGTACATTTTTTTTTGTATTGCCCTGAATAACTTTTTTACTCCCTCCCGATATACAGATCTTCTCGATCGTCATTGTGCGATTCTTGTAATAGTTTGTTCCCATTAAAAAAAAGTGCTCCAAAAATTATCGGTCCTTCGAAAAAGCAGGCCGATTGACCACAGGAAAGGCCCCGAAGCCGAGCAGGTATTCATTTTATACTTAAGCTATCGATTCTAATATTCTTAACAAAGCAAGAGATTATTTTTCACGGGCTCCGAAGTCCCGAGAGAGAAGGCTGCCGCCTTGACAACATTAAATCAAGTGTATCGATTATTTCCGATCTGCGTCTTAAGTGAACGAAGCAAAAGAGCGGGAGTGAGAGAGAGGAAAAAAAATTAAAATAATAATAATGAAAAAATAAAAAAAAAGAAAAGAAATCTTTAATATTCGAGCCATAAATTGTGTCGGCTGCAGGTTGGGGCCTGCTCACAGACCAGTAGAGCGCCAAATGAGAAATCTATAAGGAGAAAGGTTTACCGTAATTGTCCGTCTCATTAGAGGGTAAACGGCCCACTGACTAATGGGAGATGAGCGCGGAGTCCCTCACAGCCACCGACTATTGATTAGCAATTACTTCGTTGGGCCCTTCTCAATCTCTTCGCCTCCAATCTCCGGATTCATCGAGCGCCACGTGCTACAGTCGCGACGCCCCAAAAATTAGGTTACCTTCCTTCAACTTTTCTTTCTTTGTTTACCGTTGTGTAGAGCTATTGTTTATTTACGGCCCAAGAATGGACATGTGTCGGCTCTCGATGATACCTGATTAGGTCACTACCTCCCGC
Organism: Argiope aurantia; assembly: GCA_026543865.1. Lineage (NCBI taxonomy): Eukaryota > Metazoa > Arthropoda > Arachnida > Araneae > Araneidae > Argiope > Argiope aurantia. Next base: position 238,739 of record JAPMOR010004942.1, read on the forward strand.
CATCTGTCTCTTCAGGTGTGGTCAGTGATACGATCGATGCGTCTCGGAATATTCAGATTTGCAAATTGCTTGACATCTTAAATGGATATCCAAATTAATATTATTTTATTCGTTTGGCCCTTCTCAATCTCTTCACTTCCAATCTCCGAATTCATCGAGCGCCACGTGCTACAGTCGCGATGTCCCAAAATTTAGGATACCTTCCTTCAAATTCTCCTTCTTTCTTTACCGTTGTTTAGAGCTATTGCTTATTTACGGCCCAAGAGCGGACATGTGTCGGCTCTCGATGATACCTGATTAGGTCACTACCTCCCGCTATCTGTCTCTTCAGGTGTAGTCAGATATACTATCGATGCGTCTCGGAACATTCAGATTTGCAAATTTTTTGGCATCTTAAATGAATATCTAAAATAATAATTTTTTAAACAGACTGCTTTTGAAATCCAAGCAAATGAAGAGCTAACTCATGCTTCACAGAGATGCTCTCGAAATTAGCAAAATCTTCAGAACTGTTATCTTAATGCAATCTTCAGAACTGTTACCTTAATGCAAAAACACTAATGTTTCGCCATTTCGAAATCGAGAGAGAGAAAAAATATAAAGAGATATTTTGAGAAATTTAATTTTCCGCCTCCTATTTCGTAATCTATCGAACACTGTAATTAACATGCGAGATCCTTAAAAGTTATTTTCTTCCAAACTCTATTATTTTTTTCAACTTTTCAAGATGCTGTTTAGTTACAAAGAGAAAACTTGCATTGGAGTTCAACGATACCCAATTCGAATTGGCATCAACTTAAAAAATTCTTCCAGGTTGATCAGTGTAGCGATTAATATTTTGTGGATTTGATGGAACTTGAGAAAAATAGAGACATTCGTACTTAATGAAAATTATTTACAGTGCATTTTTATAGAATATTGGCGTTCCACTTTGTTATAAGAAACACCGTTTTACATCATTTACCCTTAGAATTTTAAACAGTTTATGTTTGTTATATCTTCTATGAAAATGCAAATTGTAGAACTTTTCAATGACAATCCTGCCAAGTAAAATACTTCTATTTATTATACCTTCAGGGAATTTAAACATACGTTTTGTAATTAAAAGGTAATTTTTTACACCAATAGTAGCTGCATGATACAAGTTTATCTTTGCTATCTATAAGCTATGGCCCTTTCAATGGTAAGCAAGGCTGAAAAACTATTCAAAACCACCTCATCTTTCTTTAAGGTAAACAGTCATATAGTAATCGGAAGATAATGACTCAGATAATTGATTTTGAAAGTAGCATGATGTTTAAATTAGTTACTTTCGAGTTACAGTCGAATGACAGTTACTTAATATTTACAGTCGAGTTTTAACCTAGAGGTAACGACTCAGTTCTAAAGTTAGAACCTAGTGGAATTTTTAAATTATGCGTCAGTATGTATTAAAACTTTTGAAAATGAGTGCTTTGTTTTAAAATAAAAATTTTTTTTGGATCAGTTAAAAAGGCTATTCTATAAATATTTAGACACTTACATGAATCACTTATCATTAAAACTCGAAACCAATCATAAAGTCTCGGAATTTAATTCCTTTATTCAGAATAACATAATATGGCATAGTTGTTAAATAAATTAGAAATTTCTTCAACCGTGTTTTCAATATTAAAGATACTACCAGAACAAAAAATAAAAAACTTCGATTGTAGTTTATTTAATCGAAATCAAGTTCTTCTCTTTTCATTTAGTTAAAAGTTTCGCAACAACTATATGCTAAAATAAGACCGAAATACAATCACAATACCGAAACAATGCAAATGAAAGGCAGAATATCGGATAGCAAATGAAAGGCAGAACTTGCAATATCATTTTTGGTTTATTTTAAAATACTTCAAGTTATTATTTGGGAAAAGAATGAGATTTTAATATAAATTTGAGAATTATAAAATAAGGAAGCATGAACTGCAATAACAAAATGATATAAATGAGTCTTTATTTTTCGAATGAGGCTTTATTTTAATTCTACCGATATTTTTAATTACAAATACATGTGATAGATTGACAATGGTAAGACTAAATTTTTTTTAATTCAGAGAATAATAGATATATGCCACATTTTTTAAAGTACTTTATATATGGCAAACGTTTGAAGGTATTTCAAATAAATTTTTGAACTCAGATTTGCAGTTTTTTTAATGGTAAAATCATGCATGCGACACGTACAAGTGATATTTTTCTTGATTACATTTTTTTGAAGATTGTTAACAAAAGACGTGGATTAACACTGGCATTACTTGATTTTCCTTTATTAGTAACGATAAAAACAAATTGATATGATTTATTGTAAATATAATTTTCAGCTGACCGTTTTTTCTCATCAACAAATTAAAGTATCATAAAGCATACTAAATATGAAAAAGTTATTAATTTTTAATAATAAATTTTTATTTAATATGTCTGGAGTTTCAGATAATAAACAATAATATGAAAATATCAAACCACGGTAACTTATAAACAAGACAAACCAGCAAATGCCAATAATTAGGCACGGTGTCGTATGTATATTTAGCATTTACAATTATTTTTTTCAGTGGTGACGAACAAAGTAAAAGCATCGGACTCTTCACAAGTACTGAATAGGATATTTTCTCTACCAGCTCTCTATTTCAGGTTAATTAGGCGAGTGATCTATTTGAATTGGGAAGTAGATCCAACAAAGGGGGAGTGAATAATTCTTTTCAATACAGCGACGTTCCGCAAACTAACTGAGGGATGAAGTTTCGAAGTCTTTCTTTCATTGTCTCTTTTGTTACTAAACAGACAGTTCATTTACTTTTAAAGTAATTTTAAACAACGTTTCTGTAATTATATGGCAAGAAATTATTAAGTTATTCTTTTATATTTCTGAATTATTAAGTATAAATGAATATTTATAAAAAGAAGATTAAAAAAAACAATTATCATTCCTCCATATATGAATTTGCTCTAATTCAGAGAAAGAGCGTTATAAGCCTTAAGAGGGAGGCCAATCCAGAGCAGAGAGTTAAAAATCAGTCATTTGTAATTTAATAAAGAATGTCTTGTCACTTTAACAAAATGTTAATTCGACTTATACATAACAAATCTGAAGATTATTCAAAAGGTATTGCGATTATAAAGTGACATTTTTTTCTAGAAAATATTATCTATAATTTATATGTATAAGAAGTTGAGAAAGATAATTCTTAAGATAGTATTTTTTCAATATTAAGTAAAGCTGGGTCTTTTTAAAAAATTTTTATAATATGAATAGTTCTAACTAGAGTATTGGTTAAATCAAAATTGGTACAAATTTCGGATATTTTTTCAAGCCGAGATTTATGGGCACTGTGCGTAAAGAATATTTTTTCAGTACTGTATTTCTAAGAAATTATTTTCTATAGATAAATGAAGAAAATACTGAACTAAAGGGACACTGGGCTGTAAAACAGTATCTCTTTCAGGATAATGGTGAATGAAATTAATTATATTTATAAGTAATCTAAAACAATTATGAAGTGAATAATATGCATTTTAATATTTCCGTAACTTTATAAATAATAATAATATCTTGACAGATATTAATAAATCATTTCATTATTCGATTAGATCAAACATTGATCAATCAGTATATTCCACCGATAATTTGATATAACAATAAAAGAAACAAATAATTCGTAAATATTTAGTTATGCAATAAAAAGCTATATGTAACTGAAGACATTTATAACGCAACTGATTTAAAAGAAAAATAAATTAAAAACTTTAAAGTTAATTAACTTAATATGTATAACAACGCATTATTTAAATCCAACAGGAAAAAATTCATTTCTTTAATCAATGGTTGTTAGTTTTTAAAATTCTAATATGATTCATCAACATTAATCAATTAATGATGAATAATATGAGTATATATTCATTCAAAATAAATAAAATCCTAAATATCATTATTTGAAATACATAAAAATTTTAAAGAATTTTTTTTTTAATATCCAAATTATGGCAGCCTATTTATTTTGACTATAAAATCTAGAAACAAATATTTATAGTAAAAAAAATCAATAATTACATCCAAAAAATATCATAATGAAAATAAAAAACATAAAAGATACCGGTTAAAAAATTATTTTCCATTTCAATTTTTTCCTAGAATATTAATAGATCGTTTTTACACGGAAAATAATACCGAAAAGACTTTTCCTTTTAAAAAAAAGCATGGTTTAAATTCTACTAAACAGTTTCCCATAATCAAGTTTGACAGAAATAGGAAAGGTTAAAATACAGTTATAATGTATAACGAAATTTAGATTTGGAAATTTATAAGCCATATTTAATAATTTTAAGACTACAATATACGAGTTTTAATTTTTAAACAAATTTATATGAATGAGTATTAGGAATTTAGAAAGAAAAACTGACATTTAAATTCTAATTAATTTTTAATAAAATATATAATTAAAAAATGTTTGATTACAGTTCCTTTTCTAAACCTTTTTCTGTTTTGAATATTAAAATATAAAAAAAATCATTCTGTTAATATAAGCATTAAATTATTTCAAATTGCATTAAATCGAAAAACAGAAAAATAAATGAAATATAGAAACGCAAGAGCTAATTGTTGCACAATGTAGTGATAAAATAGCTTTCAAGAAATTACATTCGATTTTGAGAGTGCTAAATTACATGTTGCATGCAGATTTCAAGAAGCAATTTTTTCCCCTAACAAATCGTAATTTTGTATTAGGGACATCTAAAATGCAACTCATCTTCCCATTCTCTCAGAAAAATTGGCAAGAGAATACTAATAGAGTTTAGATAACGCTGGTATCACAGACAAATGGCCACTAAGGTCACTTGATAACCAGAGTATTCCATAATTGTGCATTTTCGCCATGTATTATTTGTATTGTTTCTATGATTTTTAACAAAAAAATTTTATTTTGAAACAATGATACCATTCCATAAAAAATATGGATAATAATACTTTTTTTTTGTTTCTAAAATAAGAAATTCTTATTTTCAAGTACCACTTCAAGCAAATTTTCTACTCATTTGAAAGCAAAATAACAGCACAAAGCAAATGGTTCCGTATTTCACAACCGCATATTTAAATCAAGTCGAAAAACTTGACAGTAAAACTATTTTTATTGCTAGAGATAATATTTATTGGTTGAAACGAAGATGCCTTATATTGTATGCAAATGAAATAATAGCAATTATGGACTGTCCGCAGTTTCAGAATAGCAATCATATTCGCACTCCGTGCGTTATTACAATATATCATAAAATGTTCATTATCATATTTCGTTATGAAATGGATACCAGAGAAAGATGAATATATTCAAAATGGATTGTTGAAAGTAGAGTAATTTCTATTAAAACGCATCTCATGCTTTGAATGGAACATACTGTGATCTATATCGGTTTTTAAGAAAGGGGGAAAAGGACACCTTCGTTAATACCCTTCAGATAATCCTATTTCCTTCTTACGTAATAAAAGCATAGAGATTAAAAACTGTTTCTGAATTGAAATTTGAAAATATTTTTTTTTATCTTCGTAATATTCGATACGAAGCATGATTAGTAGAATTACAGGTTACAACCATTAATAACTCGTAGTCATCTAAACTCATCAGTAAAATACATTCAAATTACAAAAGCAGCATAAGAAAGAAGGCGAGTTGCTTTGATTATAATAAAGGAACAGTTTATTATTTGTTATTAGTCTTTATTAATTTGACCTTGTGAAAGTAAAAATTAATATTAATATTCATTAGATCAAATAAATATTATCAAAGAATTATTTAGAATTTCCAAGCGCATTTAATTTATCTATATTTAATTTAACAAAATGTTGGAATTATATCCATATTTTTTTTTTCTTATTTTACTAAATAAAGATAGTAAAAAGGAAAGTTCGTTTATTTTTTTTTAAAAAATTATCACTAACAGTAAGTAAGGAAGAAAAGTTGATTTCATTTTACAATACTATTTCATTATTTAGGAGATATTCATTAACTTGACAGTGCGAAAGTACAAATTAATATTTATTAGATTTAATAAAAATTATTAAATAATTATATAGAATTTTTAAACACATTTAACTCTTCTGAGAAATTTTATGTAATAAAATGGAATTTTATTTTATAAAAAAAGTTAAATTAATAATTTATTTTATTTTATTCAGAAAAAAATTAAAAAATAAAACTTGTTTTTACTCTTATTTTATATAAAAATTATTCACCTACTTTTCCTAAATGGTAGAGGATGGATGCTACTTGATCTTCGATACTCTAAAAGAAAGGGTTAAGATAATAAGTGAAAATCTACCGACTATAATTTATCTAATGTTAAAAAAGTAACAAAAATGTGTAAGACAATTTTTAAATCAAAGAAAAAGTGTCATAGTATGACCTGAAAATTAGATTTAATCAGTTTATTTTTATTAAAATTAATATAACTATAATTGAAATCAGAAATTAATAAATGCAAAAACATATATGTTACTTTAAAAAAATAATTACAAAAATAAAGCTACATTAAAGTGAGCAAATATCGGATATATAAATTTTGGAAATTAATTTTGATAAAATTTTGTCTTTTAGAAAAATGACAAAAGAAACTTAGCTATAAAACTTTCTTTAGAGGTAAACCTCAAATTTCTCAAACAGGGGAAAATGCAGTTGAAATAAAACAGAACTTAAGATAATAAAAAAAAATTAAAAACAGCTCTTTTGATGGTTTTTTTATGCAAATTTTGTTTGAAAGAAAATAGCTAAAAATGGAATACAAAAGCCATAGTTTTAAATTTTATATACATTTCATCTCGAACAAGATCAGTCTCGAATAAAAAAAGTATCAATGTGTTTACAACTTCGAAATTTATTTTCACAGGAAAAAAATCAAAATGAATAGGACCTATATCATTTTCAATTCAACTGCCTGTAAGGTATATTCGGCGAGAAATTGTAACCTGTAAGAATTTTCCTTTAATAGACATAACATTATTCCAAATATTCACATCACATGAACTCGTCGGAAAATTATTAAAAATTATGATGCTCAATGAAGATTATTTCAATTGAATATTTATCCAGTAAAGCTTAAAATATAAATACATTTATTGAAAAAGACGGATATCGAATAAATCATCGAACATCCCAAGTGTGATGTGATTTCAAATAAATTCTTAATAGCAAGGTACGTTTCATTCTAGAGACATACAATTAATTCCTTTAATAAAAAAATGTTAAAGAGCGGTATAATAAAAAAGAACTACTTATCCACTATAAAATATATTCTCCCTATTTGATTAATACGTTAAATGGGAACAGAAAACCTAAGTTGTACAGTAAAATAAAGCCTTATTATTTAAATTTTCCCTTATTTACTGTAAAATTTCAGAGAATTTAAAAACTTTTTCATGGTCGTACTTTTTATTCCATTTAGTAATTTAGTTTTAGAATCTGAGGTATAACAGTTTATAAGATGATTTAAAAAATAGGAGTCACGAAGTTAAAATTATATAACTGAAATGTCCAGAATTGGCTCACAAAGTCCCGATTTTTGATTTATTGTCTCGTATTGTAAGTGACACAGGTTTATTTAGAATTAAAATAAAATAATATTGATTATCGTATAAAAATATTACATTAAAAATTAGCAAAGTTTAAATTTTTATAACTCTACTTTCCCATTCTAGCAATAAGAATATAATTATCTTAAACGATCAATGTAGATGAACAATCTGAACGAAAAACTGTAAAAAGTAATAGAAAAATACATTATTTATATTATTTCAACTCTGCTTCCTTTTTTTTTAACAATTTATTGTTCCTTGTTTTTTATTTAATTTTTTAAATTTAATTTAATTTTGTGTATTTGTTTGTGTACACTGTCTTTCCGTCTCCCTTCTCATCACTAGCATCCCACCGAATTCTAAAACATCTCAGATTAAGTTTTTAATAATCTAATCTCTTGAGTCTAGCAATTATTTAAGGAAATGATCGATATTCTTTTTTGCCGCCTTTGTATGAATCAAAAATACTCTAAACTGCGTGTAGTCATAAAAAGATTCACGATTTTTCAGTAAAATGTTTATCACGAAACAGGAAATATCAAGTTTACAAAGCTTTCCGACAAGCTTCGCACTTACAAAAATTGCTTTAGAGATTCAGTCGATGTTTATGTGACACAAAGGAATGAATGAACGTTGACAATTTTTGAATATGAGAAATCTACGTACTACCTTTATCACGCCAGTTTCTTTTTCTTTCATAACTTGTTCTGATGCATGATGGGTTTTTTTAGAATGTTAACTGCACAGGGATAAGATGATGTATTTTATCAGTATTTAGTATTTTAAAAATTATACAAATTTAAGTAGTATCTTTTTCAAAAATATAGAAATCAAAAGTTATTATTGCATTTATTGAAATCACGAGCCAAGTTTTTATATTATCAGTGTATTTAACTTATATAAATTTACATATTTCTGAAATACTTTTAAGTTTTAATATTTTTATTATTGTATCCATTTCGAGAAAATAGTATATAATATGGGATTTCGAATATTTTTCAATGTGCGAAAAAGTTATACTTTTACTTGCTGATATAAAAGATATTTTCATCTATTTTTTGCTATTTTAAAGATATACTTTTATTAGCATTTTATAAAAAGACATATTCATTACTTATTAAAAATATACCTTATTATTAAATAGATTTTATTTTGATATAAATATTTTTTTAAACATTTATTTTATCTTTTTATTTTTTAACTTTTATTTAGGTTAAAAAGAATAATAAAGAGGCGTATGTTAAAAGTTACTGTAAAATTAAATTTAATGAAATAATGATTTATTTTAAAGAGTACTTAAATTTTTTTTAAATTGAGAATAAAAGCCTTGAAATAAACGGCTTATGTTAGGGGGCAAATAAAATTTTACGTTTTCTTTAAATTTATTTAGCAATTAAGTTTCATATTACATGAATTTCTTCGTGTTAAAGATTAAATCTCATCAATAAAAAGTAAAAAAATTAATGATCTGGTTTTTTTGTGGGGAAGGGGTCAGTAAAGATACTTAAAACTCAATTTCTTTAGTCAGAAATCTTCCTTATTTACAAAGATGATAACTGGTGATAATTTTAACATTAACATAACATAATAAAACTATTAATTAGATTTAAAGCAAACATTTTCAATATTTAGAATCATTTAAATATCGGCATAGTAAGGAAAAATTTTATAAGTTAAGACACAGCCGACTGATTCTTTCTCATTCTAGAATATTATATTAGAAATAAAAAGATACAAACTTATTCAAGCATAGGTGTGTACTTTTCAGCGTAAGGGGCCTTTTACGGTTGAAGACCTGTATGACTGAGAGATTTCAGAAAGTATATTAAATATTGATGTCAATGATATATTAAACAGCATCTCTGCCATTGCCACCAGCACATGTCCAGTTTTTGAACATCTCAGCACTGATGACCCTGTCATAGGCAGTAGAGTGAAATGAGGCAGTTTCATTACTTGAACAAAACAGGTCAGCATATCGATTTACACGTGCTCTGAAGATAATATTAAAATCGATAAAATAGAAACTGTATCCGATTTATGTATTATTTCATTTTACTTTTTTCTGGAAAAATCTTCCCGTGCTAGCTTTTTCCAATTGATCTTACTGGAAAAGAAATATAGATATTGGTGTTTTAGTAAGTTTCAGGAATATTTAAAAATAATTATATATTTCTTATTTAATATTTGATGATTAAATAATATAATTCTGAAAATGACCTTATGAGCATATTTAATTTTGCATCAAATTTTAGAGGTTCGTTGGGCAATTTTTGACATCCAACTTTCATATAAATTCAGAAATAGTTGGCAATTATTTACATAAGGGAGAAATTTATTATTAGCGAATTAATCCTAATTATTAGCGAATGAATCCTAAACAAATCATATTGCTGTATTATATCATTTAAGAATTTTACAACATTACATGCGTACGTAATAAAAAGGAATTGATATGTTTGTTTTTAGGGGGGAAATACAAAATTTGCTTAAGACCCTTTTTAATTTTTGTCAACCAATTTTTCTGATTTATTAAAGAGTGAGCCACATAAATCATTATAATATCAATTAAATAAATACAAATTAATCGCTTAAACTGTAATTGATGTAGTTTGCATTAAATCTTAATTTTTTTAAATTTTGCTTTCATCTGAAATTTCACCATTTAAATTTGTGATCATAGAGTGATTTTTAATTCTCAAAATACATATCTCAAGTAGCGAGAAACTTTAATCATTGTAATTTTCAAGCGTACTAACTTCAGTTTAATTTTGTCAAAATATTGAAGGAAAAAAAATTGTCCCTTTCGTCCTTTCTTGCCTTTTCAATATAATAATAAATCAACTAAACAAATTCAAAATTTTTATAGCTGTCAAAATCATCATTTTCTTCTCTCATTATTTAATAATACAAAGCACTCGACCCAATTTCATATCTACTTTACTGATCATACACTATAGATATGCACTAGATTAATTATGATTAGCTACGTTATTGATATGTCCCATTATGCTAAATGCATATTTTATACCGATGTACAAATAAACAGTATTGTATCTGCTTTTAAAAAATGCAAAGAAAAATTGGCAGCCTCAGTTAATTTATAGATAACATTTTGATTTTTTAAAAATATAATTAATTTTTAGGTGTTTTTTTCTAGTTGAAAAACTGTAGTTGTAAGAAATTTATAAGCAGCTGGCTTAATTAATTCCATAAATCGAATAAAAACTGTAATAAAATGCGATCGGAAATAAATTTTTCCTTTTTTTTTATGGGAGGGGGATTTGAATATAAAATGACAAGTTATACATTCATAAGTAGTACTTAATAGTGTGGCTTTTGCTAAAAATGTATTTTCTATATTTTGCCATAAAGTGAAAATTGAAGACAGAAGTAAAATGCGCAAAAAATATTATGCAGTATATAAATGTTCAATTATTAAAGCTCATCATCAAGCCATTAAAATCTCAATATATTAAAATAACTTTTGAAAGTAACAAGATCTATACTACAAAAACTCGGAAGCTATATCTTTTATTTTTCGGTAAAAATCTTAAATAAAGAGTAATTTTATTCTTTCTACAGCTAGTGTAAACTAATGTGGGCTTTTAAAAAAATTTACAAAAAAGTAAATCTTTTCGACAATAATCTAACCCAGAACACACACAAAATTTTAAAATTTAATTCGCAATCTTTTTTTAACTCAGAAGAGTGCAAAACTACCTTGGATTTCTTGAATAACAGAGAAAGAAGAAGAATGAGAGAGAAGAAAAATGAAAAAAAAAAAAAAAATTACGTCGCAAAGCAAATTATCTTCTTTCTAACGCTGGGTTGATTATGCGCAAATTATCTTCTTTCTAGCGCTGGGTTGAACGGGTTAAACAAAGAACCTATCCACTTCCCACTATTGGGAGAATCGAATAAAAATGCGTTACGGAAACGACCCCCGATACAATCCGTTGGCAGATCGATGATCGGCCCACCCTCAACCCCCCTGATCGATATGTAAAAATAGGTTACTGGACTTCCCAATGTCCTCCCCGACGAACTTCTGATGCCTTTTAACTCAATGCTAATCCCCATCGACATAATGCGAACAAAGAAGGGAGAAAATGACTCCCGATTCATCTCACTAGCGGATGAGATTCACGAAGAGTAGCGAAATATGAAGTCATTTAAGTAGCAGGATTCCTGCCTTACGTAACACACACCGGAGAACCAAATGAATCAGGGCAACAGACCGGAGGAAGGTCTGGTAAAGATTCATAATTTAAGACTTTTGCTAATGGACGCAAAGCTAAAATGCAAAAGTGGACCCTAACTAATAGATCACTTATTTTGTTCAAGAAGGAGGAATAGCAGCTTTTTGGTTTTTCCCATTCCTTTATCTTCGTGCTGTGCATTTTGTTACTGCATTTTTGTGTGTTAATTAAACCTTTATATTTCAATACACCATTTTACAGATACGAAAAAAAGACTACTTTAAAAGAAACAAAAATTCATCAATGGAAATTTCAAACTTTCGGATATGTATCGTCATTCTTTGAGCAAAATAGTCCATTTGAATAAAAGAAAGAAAATATCAAATTATTTTTAACATAAAAATTTATGCAATTAACCGGAATCAAAAGTGATTGAGTTTTTTTTTTTCTGCAAGAGTCAGGTTTTACTTTGTTGTGTTAAACATGGCGGTAGCATATAAAAGAGTAAATTAAAATTTTTAAAGCTTCAACGATTACCCCTGTGATTCATAAAACATAGTTGCATATAATTAAAATAATTTGCTAGATATCATTAAAAACATGGTTTATTGATTGAAATCATGAACCCTGATTATAATCGATATAAAACTAATAAGAAATTATTAATAGTTTAAAATTCTACAATGATATGCTTCATTTTCTGCAATATAACAGAATATGATGTCGAAGATGGTCCTATTCATCTGCAATCCATTAAGGAGAAATTACAGAAAAGATCAAAATGATTATCTTCACTAATTCCGTTTCAATAAATGACAGTAAAACTAATGCTCCGAAATGTATTGCATAATGATTAATGTATTGCATATTAAATGTATTGCATAATGATTAATGTATTGCATATTAAATGTATTGCATAATGATAAAATTTTTGCTTCCAAAGTGTGTTTTTAAGTGTACCATTAATAGGGATAAATATTGTATAATGATTTATTTAATACCAGTTTAATTAGTAAAAATCAAAATAATTTATTTATTCGTTACATTTGAAATTAGAGCAATAGAGTTCACTAACCTGTTGCAACTCCTATTAGTTAAAAAAATTATCTTCATGGTAACACTATTTTTCACAATTTGTACAACTGTTATCTTTTACTACCAGTATTTGCAACGCCAACAGCAGCAACATCCGGACGTTAGGAAACCTCACGTTAAAAAACTCTCACAATTCATTGTACATCGACCATTTATTGTTATTTATTCTATTTCTTGCTATCATTCATTTCATCAACTTTATTATTATTACTATTTTTGTCTAGCAGAAATTTATTGAATCCAGAAGTTGGATGGGACAAACAGAATTAGACTACTATTCCATGAAACGTAAAATGAATTTAAATGTTATAATTTACCATAGAACATAAAATTAAAAATGAGCAAAACTGCCGAATAATAATAATAATAATAATAATAATAGCGGTTTCTCTCACCAAAAAAAAGTCTTTAATTATTTGTTTACCACATTTTGTGAACATTTATTGCAGATAATCGGCCAGAAGAGTTGGAAAGCGTTTTATAAGACATCGAAATTATTATTCTGAATTAAATTGTGCAAAATTAAAATATATTATGACAATTTTTATGACAAAATATTATTGATTTCTAGACTATTTGAAATGAAATCAATCACCTAAAGTACTAAAAATGAATAAAAAAGTATTTAAAAAATAATATAAAAGTAAAAAAAAATACAGTATAAAAATTTACTTTTTTATATAAATTACTATGAAAAATTTTACCAGAAAGATATTGGTTCTTTATCATATTGATAACAGTACGAAGTAAAAGAGAAACATATTTTTATAATAATCACTACATCTGTCAACCCAGGGGGTGTATCGAAGATAGTGTTAATAAACAACAGAGTCTGAACTGAAAATAAATGCTAAAAAAATAAGTAAAATCTTTTTTTTTTCATTTAAATAGAGACTTTTATTTAAGGCAAAGAATTTTGACTAACACAATTAATTAGAACATTTGATATGTAGTAAATGTTATAACCCCATGTGAGTGACACTTAGTTTCACATTTAGTGCTGTTGCTCAACATTTTATGTAAACAATATTAAGTATAATATCTCTAAATTAAATTTACTACCTATGTATGTTTCTTATTTTTGGATATAAATAAATTATTTCATATGCATATATAGAAATTTTTTTTACGTATATTAAAACTAATTTGGGAAAATGAACAGGAGAGAATTGTCCATTGAACCTCAGCTATATTTCCTTCTGCATAACAATATTAGAGTTCATTTTACGAGACAATTTTACAGATCATTTTTCGAATCATTTGACCATGAACTTGACTTCACTTCTCACGGCAACGATGTCGAAACGGAAAAAGAGAACATGAGAACATGTTCGAAGTTTTTATTTATTCGAGAAGGAAATTTTCCCGAAAAATAATTGATCCGGCATTTCTTTAAGACAAATGAATTCCACATGATACAACAACTCAATGTCAGAAAATCTGTTACAGAAAATTAGATCCTGAAATGCGTGTAAAGAATCAGAAGCTGATTCTGCTCACAAATCAAAGTAAAAATGCTTTTTCAGTTTGATTTTAAGTGTTTATAAATAATTTTAAAAACGCAAATAAATAAAATTTATTATTTTTTTATACACGGATAATTTTTAGATATTTTTCTTACGTAAGGAATACGAATGGTGGAATGTAAATTTGTATCAAAGAAGTATATTGAAAAATCATTAGAACAAACACATCAAAACTTCCTGTTAATAGTGATTAAAACTGAGGTGTTTATACTTTGCTAATAACTTTCGAGAACGCTTAAAAGAGTTATATTAATCACAATCTGAATATTTTTAATCATAAAAATTGAAAACAGAAATTTTACGGAAATAATTTATTTAGATCATTAATTCATAAAAAATTCTTTTTGATCTGTGTAGAATTGCAGAATATTTTTAATGTATAGAAACGATATATGATTAAGCATTGAAAATGCAAATAAAATAGTAATATGGAAAAAATAGAAGAATTATCACAAGTAATGGTTAAAAGGGCAAAAAAACCTTCATATATATTCAGTGACAAGTCTGGATTTGACGTAAAAATAATGAATGGGATATAAATTTCAAGATAAAAAACAGCAATTTAGATTCTGAACAATTTATATGCTTTTCTCAAATTATTAGAGCACAAAAAATTCGGAAAAAGAAACTACATGACAAATCATTTCTTTGAAATAAACCATAACAATCGAAATCACTTACAAACTTATTATTAGTTCTATTCATCAGAAAGTCAGAAGAGAATTCCAAGGAAAAATTATTTCTTGAAAATGAAATAAACAGTTTCAAACTATAAATTCTTAATGTTTTATTAAGACAATTAAAAAAATTATTCTTCATTTTTATTTCTCCGAATTATTCAGGTACAGGAAGTTTCTAACCATAAAATAAAAAAAAAAGTTATTATGGATATAAAATCAATTCTAATAAATGAAGTCGAAAAGAACTCAATCCAAAATATTCATTTGAGAGTTCTAAATTCTATCACTTGTTGAGTTGAATATTGACCTCGGTATTTGTTATTGCGAACAATTGATTTATATTCCTAGGTATAATTATAATAAGCAGAAAGCGAAAAAAAGAAACGAAACAGTAGTTCCCTCTTCTAGAAAGGACATTGTCAGAAAATGACCGGAACCATAGTCTGTAATAATCATTAGAGCTGTCAATATCGGAGGTGTATCGCAGATGTTCCTAATCTCTAGGCGGCTCTCGGGATGGCCCACTAGTTCCATAAAACACAACAAAGGTGTCTTCGATTACAAACAAGGACAAATTGTTAGATCAGGAAAAAATGTCTAGTGGTCATTCTTATATCATCCATTATGACTCTTTCGGCATCTTCCAAGAGACAGAGAATCCTGCATCAGATAATCCATGTGCACCTGAGGAGCGTCAACCGACCTTTGAACTGAGAATTGTTACCGAGTCGTTTTTATGATCGTTTGTTTGTCCGCAGCCGAAAATGCTGATGGAAGACAGATAGTGTTTGTTTCCCATTGCTGATTTTATCAGTCTGTTCCTTTCGATCGGAACTACTTCGAAGACAATTCCCTTCGCACCTGCATCAAGGTCGATCGATCTTCAAGATTATCCGACTCAGAATCGCGTTGCAGATAATGCGTGTCAATAAACATGCAGTGATACCAGATCTCCCATCTCCCATTGTATCATGATCGGGATACGCGAAATGGCTTCCTTTACAAAACAATGGGCAAAAAAAAAGTCTTCTAGTTCACGATTCCGACTGTCGGCGTCACATTTGAAGGAATCTTTAGTTCTTGGGTTAATGGGGAACAGCGTTGCTCATGTGACGTATTGGAAAAAGTTTAATAATAGTCTTCGGAGATGCCTATATCACACGCCTGTAAAATGATAATGAAATATATATTTTAAAAAATTGTCATCAGAAAAAATTTCTAATTGCATTTTAAATTCTGGGAGCTTTTATTTTTCCCTGTAAACAAAAGAATGAGTCCTCGCATTATTTAAATAAAGATGTAAGGATTGTTATTTTGAAATAGATTTTCTTTAAAAAAATTATTTTATATATATATTACAGTTAGGAAAAGCAAAGTTTAATTGTGGTAATGGAGTAAATTCATAATCACTCTATTGTCGTCAAATGCAACGCTTGGATTTAATTTGGATAATCCATTGTGCTTTTTGAAAAAGAAAGAAAAAAGGCATGTTGTCGAAACACGATGTAAAGCTGTACATAGTTAAGGCATACACAGTGTAAAGTGGCACACATTTAAATGTTAAATAATATATGTAAAAAAATTTACCACGAGATTGTTTCACGTTACATGCATTGAATCCATTGCTAATAGATTTTTCAGAAATCAAACATTAAAAGTGCAATAAAACAAATCTTAAATTATTGGAGATAGAAAAAAGTATTGAAATAAATTTTTTCCCAACATAAGATTGACAGAGTAAGTCAGTTTGATTCATTCAAGACTCTATTGTGACATATTATATATATATATATAATATGTCACAATAGAGTCTTTTTTTTATATATATATATGAAAATTAAAATCATTTCTTAGAAGAATTTGTTTTTAAATTACATAGTGGAAAATATGCCAAGAATCTCTCCATTTTTTAATTTCGTATTTCCATCCAGAATTGGAATGTGTATATTGATTTATATTGTTGCGAGTCAATCGACTGATTAAATGATTTTTTAATTGGTTGTTTTAAACTCACATAATTTGTGTTTTACTTAAAGATAAATCATATACGAAGGCTTAAAAACAGCGAATGTGCGAATGTGTAAATTCACAAGTTTAATCTTTTTTTTAAAGTTTTATTTAAACAGAGGCATTCAAAATTTTATCATTTTGATAATGCAATATTGCTAGAATGTTGTTGTTAGATGTATTTCAAAAACACAATTTAAATTTTTGATATATATAATATTTATATATTTGATATATATATTTGATATATAAGTTTCTTAAAAAATGAATGATTGATTTAAATTAGATTAAAACTACTTTATTTAATAAATCCACATTTTTATGTAAGAGTCAAATTAATTTATTTCAATAAAACTGACTCATTTTATGTATCAACAACCTTAGATATAGTGTTAAATGTTCTGATTGTAAAAACTGAATTGCTTTGATACTGCAGTTAGGGAGGAATGTTTGATGTTCATTAGGAAGGAATATAAATGCCTCTCCAATACTTCTATTTTTGCTTGAATTTTTCATTTTATATTTCCATTAGAAATTACAGCATATAAATAAAATAAAAGCCATATTTTCACAAATTAAATATTAATTTTTTTAATCATTATATTAGGGAAAATTATATACTAATGTGCAGTAAAATTTACTAAACATAGCTCCTGATTACTGAGATCCAAATGAAAATAAATTAACAATATACTAAAAAATTTAAATTGTATTTAATGTTTTGGGAAATTTGTATCAAAATATTTTGTTAATTTTATTAAAAAAATATGAGCGATATGCGAATAAACTTTCGCAACTATTTCAGAAATTTAACTTTAATATGGATATCAAAATTACATAGATAATTTTAATAAAATTGTTGCGGAATTTGATTTTGCTCACTACTTTGCTAAAGAAAATGCATTCGACAAGGAAAAACACGTTATAAGCGAAAATATTACGTAAATAAAATTTAATAACACAAAGTATCATAAATATTAAAGAATAATTTTGCATGAGTTTTTGCTAAGTTTTTCTTTAAAGAGAGAGGGGGGATTTTACTTGCTATGAATGAAGGGGTGAGTGTTGTACCTTTGAGTACTTCTGTCTGTGCTGAAAAAGGGCGATAAAATTTTAAAGTTTTGTGTTAAGTACAAATATTGACAAATAATTATTTAATTTGACATGTTCCCATTTTTTAGGAATTCTTATTTTAGTGAATATAAATATCTATTCGATTTCACTATTAAGAAGAATTTTTGACAAACCTAACCTTTTGCGTCATAGTATTTTTGAATACAATTTATAAATGATATTTGCGTATGCATAATATAGACAGACTATCTTATTTAGTGCAAATTTTTATTTTTCTATCCCAAACTAAAAATAATTTTTGAATATAAAGAAGATGTATCTTTAATTACCAGATAAAATCTGTCCAAGTCAATGGTACAGCATTTTTCTTTAGAAGAAACTATTGATATTTAGTCCAGTATCATTTTCACAGAGAGTGAGGGAAATGGTAATTTGAACATGCAATCTGTATGTGACCCTTGGACAAATGACCTGTCGCAAGAGATTTCCATTCCAATAATAAAAACTATGGTAATGACGAGGAAGCAAATATGTTTTGAGAGCCGGAAGTAAAATTTCTTCTTTCATTTCTCTATGCATTAGAAGCTTATTTTTGAAAGAAAGATCAATTACAATATTTATGAGTTTTAAGCATATTTCAGTCTATAAATTAATACATCATATTGAGAAAAATGGTAATTTTAAGTGGTTTAATCTTTAGATTACTTTTAGTCTTCCATTCTCTTTTTACAAGAAATATTTCTGAACTTTCAGACTACTTTTCGATTCAATTATTTAAGCACCTTATCGATCATATCCGACCAATACCGGAAACACCTGCAGATTCTGCCTGGCAACAATAAAATCCATGTAACTATTCATGTTACTGATATGACATAATAAAAATGTTTCGATTATAATGATCTTGCATCCTCGCATCAATAACCGAATGCTTCCATCTGACAGGAATGTAATTGGCCCATTCAAAAGTTAATGCAAAAAAGTTATCAACAGGCAATCAATAACTGGATGTAAATACTAAGTAATCGTAATTAACCTCTAACCTTACATAATGTGGCTAACTTGGCTTACTTAATCTATGCCATCAAATAATATAAAAGGGTTCAATGCTATAGATAGGTTTAAGAATATTTTTACTGATGATGAGTTTCTACCTTCATTTACAACTGAAAGATGAACGATTCATCTAGATCTCGTGCATGATTCAGCAATTGGAGACTTGTGAATATATATTTTGATACACAGTCTTGTCAGTCAAAATATACTGACCTACTTAGTAATATATTTTGAAAATGTGAGGCCTTTATTTAAGGCTAAGCAAAGAATAAGGATACAGTTAAAGAAAGACCAAAAGTTAAATGGAAGATTACCGCAGATAGTCCAGGAAAACTAGTCTTAAGGTATTGAATTTAAATGATGTTCCCAAAACCATAACATAGAGATTCATAAAAAACTTTGGTGCTTTAACAAAAAGTCCAGAAAAAAATTCTAAAAGTAGGGATTTTTTTTTCCAAATTATAATGTTACGTAAATATTTTCCTCGTTCACTAAATAGTAACATAATGAATATATTTTTTAAAAAACGAACCTTTTAAAAACTATGATCTTTTGTGAATAGCTCGTTTTCATGAATAAAAATTACAGATTTTATGAAAAGTAAATTGCTTATCATTTTATCTAAGTAAAAATTATTTTGTCCTTTATGTTTGTTTTTATAATAAGTGCAGGTTAAAGGTACAACACCCTCCGGACCAAAAGCAAAACACTATGTTGCCCTTTTGATCCCTATATCAGTTAAAAAAATAATTTAAAAAATTAAAAATTTTCTGAGTTTTCAAAATTTTTAATAAATGCAAAACAAAGCATAGCATATCAGCATTTGAAACATATTTCCCAGCTTACATACGTAGCCGGTGAAAGATTAATGTTGAAAATCGGTCGAAATTACACTTTCCCCTACTATTTAGTAATTTTACCATATACAGTTTTTAATGAAGGTTACGTGAATGATTAATAGAAGTTATTACAAATTTACATGCAATGGAAGTACCATTATAATATTTTTTAGATTTCTTTCGAAATTTGTGATGTATACTGGTATAGAATTAGGGAAAATTGTTTATGTTTTTCAATAATGGATATTCGCTTTGCTTAGTTTTTAACTCGACCTGATGCCAAGTTTTATAATAATACACATTTATTAAACTTATCACTGCATTTCATTTCTGTAACATCAAATGAACTCCTAAAAATACTGCATAAAATATATTAGACATCATCTTTCACTATATTGAATTAATTTACCATAACTTTCAGCAAAATATAACAAAAGTATTTAGCAATAAAAATCATATGATTCATCAAAATTGCTTTTCATTAAAACTTCTTAAAATTTTTTCTCACGTGGCCAGAAGGAGTTTTAATAATTAACAAAAAAAAACCGATTAAAAAGTTATTTAAA
The DNA here is from genome assembly GCA_026543865.1 of Argiope aurantia. Taxonomy (NCBI): domain Eukaryota; kingdom Metazoa; phylum Arthropoda; class Arachnida; order Araneae; family Araneidae; genus Argiope; species Argiope aurantia. The sequence continues at coordinate 259,366 of JAPMOR010004942.1, forward strand.
AATTTATTTAATTTTTAAATAAAAGAGGTTGTCTATATTTGTTTAGAAATGGCGAAAAAGCAGGATGTTTTTGTATCTTCATTTTTTTTATAGTCACCAATTGTGTAAAAAGCTCTATACTATTAAACTATATTATTGCAAGAAAATACAAGACAGAGTGGGTCGATTAATAGTTTGAAAAAATTTATGAATACGATAAAAATATTTAAAAGAGTTTCATAACATTTATTCTATTTCAAGCAACATTTTTTTATCTTCCACAATTATCAAAACTCAAACAAATATTTTAAACTACAGACAAACACATTACTGAACTATTCAGCTGAACAATCGCAGGTGAAAATAACGTTGGTCATATGTTACAGTAAGCAGACATATTTCTTCAAAATCCTAAAGCATCAGAGGAAAATTTCGGAGTTGAAATTTTAGTCAATAAATAACTACACAAAAAGTATAACACTTTATTTAAGATATGCAGAGTTTTATATATTTAATTGTCAGTTTAGAATATTAATAGGAAGAGCTGTATCAACAATTAATGAAATAATTTATTTTTATAGAAGATGATCATTTTGAAAATGTTAATAAAATATCAATCAATCAATGGATCACAAAATATGTGCATATTAGTAACTCCTTCTACATATGTAATCAAACTATTTTATAACAAACATTTTTAATTTTCAGCCCAGACTGAAATCAATCAACATACTAAAATTGCTAGGAATATTAATTCTCACAAATCGATTTCAAACATAGTAAATAAATCAACCAAAATTTCAAATTCAAATTCCTTCAAAAAGAGCATAAATTTGAAGTTTTCATTTCTAAAGTCACAAAAAAAAATTATATTTCAATTAACAAATTATAATAAAGACATTTTAATTTAGATATAAAATCATTGTTTACGTAAATGTGACTACATTACAGGGTTACTGATGACAAAATCAGCTCTAAGCCTAGAGGGTCATGGTTTCGAGATTCAATTCCGTCCAAAATTCGATATGCACGCTAGTTTAATGCGCGTTGAATTGATGTAGTCAAAGTCTTCTCGTTGTTGTGAAGTGAACATTTGAAATGGGAATATGAACTCACTTTCGTCCTCTGATCACTGTTCAAAAGTACAAGACTCGCTGTAAAATATTAATTGCGTGGTTCTACATCAAAGCGTTAATCTAGCTCAGTTAAATTATATTACGTTTCACAGTTTCATTAGAATAGTCTGGATAATCACGTTAAATTATAAAAACTATTGAATTACCTTCAAAATAAATACATAATTACTATTTTCTCTAGTATAAGTCAAAGTATTCCATTCCCAAACATTTCAAGTTAAGTCAAAATGAAGGCGTTTTAATTTCGAAGATGAACCATTAATTTCAGGTACGTGAAGAATTGCCATTAGCAAACTTTACTGACAGTCACCATTAAGCACACATCCCATTTTTGAAATTTGATCCGAGTAGACAAAGTGACCACTTGAAATTTCCCAATTCCTCGAGAAGGGAGAAGACAAATTTCTCCTTCTTGTGTAAAGACTTTCGTTCGGCGAGCTGTCAATTAATAAGTTAGAATCGGCGCATTTGTTTCCGAAAAGCCATCAGTTTCACGTGTCTCTGCTTCCGTTTCTCTAATGAGTTAAGAACCATAACATCCGCAACATAAAGACAGCTAAGCCCTCTCGCTACAAAGGTCTTTCTTGAAGACTTGCCTCTTTCCGCCCTGCAAATCTTGCTTAAGTGCCCTGTCCCTGTCAGATGGGAGGGGACCTCAAGATCATTTGGAGGCTCGCCCCTAAAATAAGCAAATCTTCCCGACGACTTTTAAAGGGAGAGTATGTTAAATCGAGAAAGTTTGCGCCTGGTCGCCGCAGGAGTTTTCTAAAAGCCCCCAGTGAATAGTTGTAACACGTGTTGTTGATCGCGGAGACAACGACTTATTCATGGGAAAGGACGAAGAATGGAGAAGGAGTAATTGTGGTCAATATATTGACAGGCTTTTGGATCATTTCGCTTCGCTTTTCATCTCGCTTCAATTGTCAGCAAAGTGGCGCCGCGCACCTTCCGAGTACCAGTCAATCAGGCGTTGACTGCCTCTTGGTTTGGCATCGAGGGCGACTTTGACAGCTTTTATCTAAGCTATTACGTTTAATTCTTTTTTTTTTCCTCGCGCCGCTGATAGAAGGAGAAGCGATTGTGACAAATGGTCCCGGCCAAAAATATCGCCGTCTTAATTTGGCGAAACTGCGACCGATGGGGCATGAATGGAAAGTAAGATAATAAGTGGGAGGGATTTCGGTTAATGCTCTCTCTACAGGGGACAATAAATCTATTTTTTGCTTTAATATTTTCCCCTCAAGAACTTACGGAATTATTTCTCTGTGTATCAAAAGTCGGATACAACATTCTGCTGTCTTAGATGATGGATTAGTCACAACTGTGATACCCAAAACGTTGGATTTCCATTTTTCACTTGCAGATTAAATACGTATTGGATTTAGGGGATTGATTCATTGACTATTCAAGTCAATTCTTTTAAACAACTTCAAAATTCAACTATATCTCAACATCAAATCGCAGAATGCTTTTTAAAAAATTAGTCAAGTTTCCAGCAAAAAAGGGTTATAGCTGAATAATTATAAAATTCCTCTTTACGTGCATCAGAAAACTTCAGTAATTTTAGGAAATTAAAAACAAATCTTATCTCTTATGTTCAGGAAAATGGATTAAATTTTACACTTTTATATTCTGTAACTATATTCAATCGATATAAATTTTCGACAAATTAACATTTCGACAAGAAATTGATAAAACCTTACTGATGATTAGAAAGAGAGTGAATATGTATGATTGCTTCTTTTTGAAATAACATTTTATCAAGTAAATTGTTTTTGATTTGAAAAATGAAATACATAAAGCTTTATACTTTCAGGCGAATTCCTTGAAATTTAGCGAGGAGTGAAAAAGCTTCTTGGGCAAAATTTATATATACTATTCTCCGTATATAAACGAATGAATTCCCCATATGTAGACGAATGTTTTTGTAACATTACTAGGAAATAAATGTCACAATATAACACATTTACAATAGAAGTCAAACTTTCGAAATATGAATACAGTAGCCATTATTTACTTGTAATTTTTAAAACAGAAAAGACTTATACAGAACAGACATATGTTTTTTGTAAAATTCATTTCGTGTAATTACATTTCCTTTCAGATCATTCATAAATATGATTTAAGACGGCGAAGACAAAGAATGATACATTTTTGTTACAAAAACCAATCTTCAATGATAGTTTTTTTTTTTTTGCCAAATTTTTTCTTTATTTTTAAAACGCTGCATAAAATCAATTCTTGATAATAGCGATTCGGTCTAGAAATGATCATATTGCTCCATTTCTTGCATGACATAGTTTCATCAATGAAAAGATTCTACATTTTTAATTTTAAAGAAACTTAGAATAATTATGGAAAATGTTTCTCGTACTAAAATCAGTATAAATCATTAACAAAAATTATTTATTTATTACTGAAATAATGTTCTTTATTTAATTAATACTTTTTCTATTAAAAACGTTTTACCAAAGTGAATGCATCTGCCGTAATGGAATAAATTACTACCCACTGAATTATCAAACTGCTATCAATTTTATTTTAACACTTTAAAATGCAATCTTTTTCTAGCTATCGTAAACTGAAATATTTTGGGATTGCGACTGGTTTAAAAAAGGATGAATTTTTTCTATTAGATAAAATTAATGTATAATTTTAATTGAATTCATTAATTTATAATTAATTGAAAGTTCTAGATTCTTAGTTATGGTCTGAGATAATAAATATATAGGATTTTGTTTCATTAAAAAATCTGTCTAGAATTTAAGCCAACCATTTTGAAGTTAGATGGAAGGCACATTGCTATCCCATAATAATAATAAAACCATATAAAATTAACAAAGCACTTATTAAATTTTTTGTGATTTCTGAAGTAATTAAAAGATAGCAAATGGTGGGTGATATATTGGTTACTATGCACATTTAAAAATCTATGAATTAAGGGTTAGTATACTTACAACGGCTTTAGAAAAGAATAAACTAAAGCCCTTTAAAAGAAAATTCTTCTTTACGAGATAATTTACTGATTATGAAAAAAAAAAGAATAGAGCCTTAGAATTTATATCATAGAATATAGATAGAATAGAATAGAATACCAAATGAATGAACATTTATCTTTTAATAAAATAAACTTAATTTTTTTATACATTTAACGTTTCAGCTTCAGTTCCAAAGAATATAATAAGATATTCTCAATATCGTTAAGTTGGACGACAATTAATTTCAAAATGAAATTATCTATGATGCAGACAAAAAAAAACCCTTAAAATGTTTTGTAAGTAATAAATAAATCATTTTTCGCTTTCGAATCGTAATATTCCATCTTTAAAAAAACCAATAAATAAGTGATAATATATAAGCATAATTAAAGTATAAATAAGTTAAATTTTCAATAACAATTATTTAAGTTCACAAACTAGTTATTGCACTTAATTACTTAAAGCTCTGAAGTACAATTCTTTAACAAAATGCGACAAAAATATACAAGATTCACAACTACAAAAAATTATTCATTCATAAAAATAAGTTTAAATAACATCTTGCATTTCTTGTTAATTGCGTTTATAATGTACTCTAATCTCCACAAAAATTTCTGAATAGAATTAGAATTATTCTTAGATGATAATTATAATTACCATCTAAGTCAGATGATAGTTAGAATTATCATCTGAATTATGAAAATTTCCTCAGAATACTGATAATTAATTTCAGAATCCTTTCAGATTCAATCAAAGTTTTTCATATATATCTCTAAAAATAATTTTATACTTTTGAATTATTCTTCTTGAATTTCAAAATCAAGCAGACAAGTATTTGATAATTTCTCCTTTTATTAAATTTTCGATTGTAAATTTTGTTAAAAATTCTACAAATTTTACAAAACTATAAAAGAATCTCCTTGAACGATGATAAGCTTTTCAAAAAAATTTCTGAACTTGAATATAAATTATAACATTTTTTTTATTTATTCCTCTTCAGTTTTCGGCGTACAATCCTATATTCAAAAACTCTCGTATACAAAACCAATCTCAGATGTTACTAGATATTACAAAAATAACTGGAATTCTTCAAAAAAAAATTTCATTTAGATTATTTGCGTCTATAATAGCAAATGGTACTTCACTCTGCATGTATTTGTTACTTACTAACTAAACCCACAAATTCCAATTTACCATAGAAAATATTTTCTAGAGGAAGATATTCATTTCTGAAATTAATTAAACTTGCGCCTAACTTACATAAAACCCTCCTTAAAAAGATACAAATGTTTTGCATCTTCTTTTTAGATTTCCTATCACCTAAAGAGATTCTATTTTGTCTATATTTTTTAATGTTTGCTTATATTTGTAATAAGTTATTAACATTCATAAGTGTTCCCATTTATAAAAGTTTTTGAAAGTTAGCATAGTTATCAACAGTAGAATTGCATAGTTATTACACAGTTATTATAACAACTTTTATTGAAAGTTATTGCATAATTATTTACAAAATTAATAAAATTAATTGAATTTAAAATACTAAAAATTTTCCTAAAACTGGTTTGATATTTTTGATTTATTCTTCTCCATTTTCTATTGCCAAATAAGATATATTAAAAAAATTTCTCAAGAATTTCATTTTTGTCTCAGTTATACGAAATTATTCGCAAAAGAATATATATGTTTCTAATATAATATATCTGAAATTCTTAGAGGATACCATATTTAAGTCTGTCTATGTCTATGATTTACTAACATACTCATGAACTTCAATATAAGAAAAAGAATTTTTTTTAAAAATGAGAACAGTGAGATTAAAATTAAAACCATTTTTAGAGATTATTCTCCAAAATAGAATACCACATTTTTTCATTTATTGTTTTTTAGTTCGTAATATCAATGTAGACTTGAGTCCCTTGATTCTCATACGTACTTGTCACAGTGACTGGTAATAAAACTGATGTAAAACACTCCGCGAATTATAAGCATATAATCGACCTTTCCTATAAGTATCACTTTCCCGAATCATCAAAGGTCGATGTCACAAAGGAAGTTCTCACTTCATAAACCACTTCCGAATCATTAACTTTAGTTCGAAATTTGAGCTCTTTTTACCGTGGGAATGCATTTTTGTTGACTGATAACAGTTGTCGTTTCCGAGATGAAGACTTTTAATAGAGGATGCAGTAATTCCTATTTACTCAGCTTCGTCGTGGAAATAGCGGAAACCCAACATACCCAGCTGCAACAAACAAACGTTTTGCGAGAAGACATTCAATTTATAAAGAGCCGATGAAGTTGACATGGGAATGGTAAACACTGACCGTTAAAAGGTCACGATTTTAACATGACCCAAAGTGATCAGTCAATGAAATTATAGGTTCTTAGTTTTGAAGTGATACTTTTTTTGTCATTTTAAAAGTGTGTATATAACATCAACTGCGAAAAGTTTAATTTCGCCATTCCCTGTCTGTTTGCTAAATTATTCAAATGCCAATTTGTATTGATGTCGTGCAGGATTGACGCATGTGGCACGTAAGCGTTGTTTTAACTTCTTTTTTTATCTACATATCTAGACAGAATTCAGATAGAAATGCCTTAATTCCATTGCGTTTTGACGCACAAATCATAACAGTCTGCGCCATGATTATTATGTGTCTAAAATGAGTGCCGCATTTTTTTCAAGGCTTAAGGTAACTCTTAATTTATGTATCTTTAATTTTGAATTATTATCAATAACATATGTTTTTTTACAAACCATATTTATTTTTTAACATAAAAATAGTGTGCCCATTCTTCACTGCCTTATTTATTAAATGCGTTTGAATATAAATTTAAATAAAAAAAATTTGAAAAATATAAAAATAAATGTTTTTCTTTACATTTTAGAATTTATTCAGTAGAATCATAATTTTACACTGAAACAAGAATAAAGCACTACATCAGGAAATGTATAATTTATAAAATAGAAATAATTGTAAGAGCTTGTTTTTAAACATAGAATTTGTTTTGCTGTACACTTTAAAATTAGTTTAGTAGAATCATCGCTCTATTTTGAAACATAAATGAAGTACAACATTTGAATTTTGAAAATTCTGAAATAGTCGTGCATTATTCATCATACGTAATTGAAAATGTATAAGTCGTATACATGGAGAGAACTTGTCATAAAAATCAAAGATATTACCTTATTACAGAAAATTGTATTCTAAAATAAAAATTTTCGTTTCAACTCTACTTTAAAAGTTTAAATTGTTTCTGAAAAATAGCATAACATGCATTCAGTCTGCTAAGCCAACAAAAACTTTCTTAAATGTAAGAGAAAAAAGAAGTATTATGATTATTTGTCTTCATATTCCTAAATACAACAAAGCTTATCTTTTAAATTGAATTACTTTTTAGCATAAAAGCTACAAAACATGAATAAAAAAAGCAGAATATTGAAAAGGATATCAAAACAAAAAGATAAATAAAGAAAAAGAACTAAGTTCTGTTGCTACTTTTAAGTCTCAAAGGTAAAAGGAAAAGAATAAAAACACATTTTTTTCGCAGAGAATACTCACCAAATAAAAAAAAAATCCAACAACATTTAATGAGTTATTTTCTGGTAGCTAAATCAAGTAATTACGAACCTCCAGTGTTCTCCTTTCAGATTAATTCAGAGGCGAACTAATAATGCGGTAATCTAATGATTGATGTAAAAAGAGAAATCGAATCAATTTCAAATTGCTCTGTGTACAAATAAAATACAAGTAGATTAGGAAATTAAATAAAAGAAAATGGGTTTTTTTTTTAGGAGATGAAGTCTTTATTCTGTTCTAGATCGAAGAGTAATGTGAGTTCTGTGACATAAAGGTAAAGACGTAGAAGTCAATTTACAATATTGATTTGATAAAGTGTTTTTATTAAATGAATGAATTAATTAAAAGATTGAGAGGTATATAATTATTTGGAATATCATCAAACAGGAACTTTAAAAAACAATTTCAGGATCACGAAAAACATGATTAATTGAGAAAAATATATGAATGATTCGAAATTTTTTATTATAATCTAAACGATAAATAGTGGCAGTAAATGACTTTTCATAGTTTCAGATTAATTGTCAGAGTTTTTGACTTTCTTTCCCAATAAGCAAAATATTTCTCGGATTTTTCATGGATTCAAATAAAATGCTCAATAATGTGCCTATTCTATGCTCTAAGAATATTTTGTACTAAAAAATCATATTTTATTTCAAGACGATTTACAGCTTAGAAGCAAAATATTGCCAATTGGCAACACTGGACTTTAGACGAATATAAAAAGATGTAAACAGAGATAAACATCTTAGTTTTCAGGTAACAACATTTAATAATTTACTTTTCAAATATCAACATAACAGAACAAAATAAGGCACTCTGAATCATTTAAAAAAAAATACAAGTAGTCACAAGACAATTATTTTTCCATCAACAATTGTACTGTCATGTATATGTGATGAATGAAATGAATCAAATTATAAGTTCTGAAAGAATAAAATCTTTGACTCATAACTTTTCAGATTTAATCTCAGATAACCAATCTGTTTATAATCAAGCATTATATAAAATAAAAAATCCTATCAACCACTAATTAGAAATGAACAAGTTAACAAAACTTATGATAAAAAAGAAATCATTGTTGAGTATTGACTTTTAAAATATAAAAACACTTTTTAAATTCGTTAACGTTATCACTTGATAATTCGGTATAGTTTTCAAATCGCATCTTCTTAATGTTTAAATATTTTTGGGCCTAAATTTTAACAAAAACGGCTAATTTTCTTTCTTCAAATACTTTCACATCATTCCATAAGTTATTATTTACAACATAAGCGATTGAAGAATCCAGCTGCATAGTTATAAAACACGAATACAAATAAAAAGTGTTCTGTTTTCGTACATAACAAAAATTATCTAGCTATTTTAGATAAACATTAACTTTATAATATCTGTCAATGTATAGGAAAATTACCGTGCACATTAAAAACTTTTGCTGTGTTACTATATATATGAACAAATAAAATATTTCCTCTTAAAGAAGTAACATTGAAAAGTAAAAAGCTATTTTCTTTTGAAAATTTTGTTTAGTCATGGAATATTAACGAAAATATATCAAATGATATGAAATAAACTACTAAAGATACGATAATAATAAAAGGAACAAAAAAACCTGATGGTACGTATTCTCATTTCTTGATATTCTCCACATTGAAAGATTTAAAGGATCAACAGAGAATAATTTAACATCTCTAAAACACTACAAAAAAGTGAAATTTCAAAAAATTTCATCTTCAGTTTCCAATTAATGTATTATTATCAACAAAACATTTACGCTATATATTTTTAATCGTGATCAATATGTGAAATTTTATATATGAAATATTTTTGAAAAAATTCCAAAGAATCCTTCTTTCTAGCTGTTATCTGAATAATAGGCGCTCAAGAATTCAAGCCAATAACCTGAGGATCATAAACTTAATATATAACTATTATGCAAAAATATAACTAAAATGTTTGCAAATCAAATATAAACTCGCATGAAATGAAAATCATCTTATTAGTGTCGTAATTATCCTTACAAATCACTTAAATCGATAGATTTTTTTTTCACAACAGTACAAAAAGAATAATTAACACATGAGATTATCTCAGTTTCCTGACCACATATTTGAATTTAAATTATTAGTCTTCTACTTTATTCGTCACCTCATTAAAAGTTTGAGTACAATGAGAATTAATGTTCACGATTCCGCACTAAACATTGCTCAAGTATCAAACTCAATACGCAAATAAGATCCAACTTTAGATGAATATAGATTTTTCAAATCCATTCATTTCCGGAAGAGGTATCTTTAAAGAAGGCGGAAAGGAAGCATTAATTACGCATCTTTAGTCCAATAGTCATGGCAAAAGTTCTCATTTGCAGTCATAAACAGCAAATCCGTTTTTCTTCAACCGCCTGTGATTACTGATGAATAGGACTCTCACAAAGAAAATGATCTAAGTCAAATCATTTGTTTAGCTACGCTCATTTGCCAGTCTGAAAGAGTTCTGGAGGAAATTTTCATTAATTATGAAGTAACCGAATACATAATTGAGCTTTTGCTTCACTCGAACATTAATTAAAAATATTTTTATTTTGATTAAAGAAATGAAATTAATTTTTAAACAATATTAAGGCTTTTTTAATAACCACTTTTTGCAAATTAATGAAGAATAAAGCGTTCTAAACAATCAGCAATTATTGAAATAGAACTCAAAAAATAAGGATAAAAAAATCGAACAACTCCTTAATATTTAATAATTCTGTTATTTCACAAAATAATTCTGTTGTTATCAAAAAATAAACACGGTTTACTTTGTGATTAAAAAATACGTGTTCGCTAATCTCATGTGATTAATGTGTAATAATGTTGTTCTTTTTATTTAAAAAAATCTTATTTTGTTTCAGCATGTTTCGTTTTCTGAAAAAAGCAAATAATATCACCTGGTCACATATCAACTTAATAAAAAGCTTAGAAATGGCAAAAATAATTATTTGTAACAATATTAACGGCGATCAAACGTTGAGCATCATTGGAATGTCAATACAATCTAAAACAAAAGTCTAATGACTGAAAGGCAATTACAAAATTTTTTTTAGAAAAATTAAATATTATTAGCTGGTCACATATAAGCTTTATACAAAGTTTAGAAACTGTAAAAATAATCATTTGTAATAAAGCGTAAATCTATCAAATAATGAATGCTTTTAACTTCATTGATATATTCGCAGTAAATTATTGGATTGTTGATAAAAAATATCCAGTGGTTGGAAGATGATTTGAAAATGTTCATTTTAAATAGTTGGCTAATTCATCCCTTAAAATCGAAGAAAGAAAATAGTGCGAATGGATTGCATTGACCTTACTTAAACATGTAATAAAATACAAATTTTGGAAGTGAAGACAAGTGTGGAGTTAAATGGAATGTAAAGAAGTTTTATTTTTAATAAATAACCAAATAAATATTCTGAAGAATGCCAATGCCAAATAAATACAAAATGACTAATATTAGGGAAAAAATTATTCGTAAGACTTTCCGATCTACAAAATAAAATCTTTAAAACTATTACTGATTATGTATACAAAATTCTATTTATACACTTGTTTTTTTTTAAACTTTTTGAAGGCCGTAGGAAATATTTAACGATAACTTTACTAACTTTGTGAAAAGTATTCTTTACCAACTATATGTTTTATAGCTATTTCATAACTCCTATCTCTTAATATATTTAAAATCCACAGAAGATATTAATAATAATTTAAACCATATAATATTTTTAACAATTAACTTCCAGATTATTAATATCATTATTTTAAGATATAATTGCGCCAACATCTAAAGCTGGAGAAAAAAGGAAAAAGCGTAATTCCTTGCGAAATATTTCACTGAAACAGAAACCTAGATGTTTCAATTTCTTACTTCAAAATATAATAAGAGTACTTTGATTTATTAATCATTAACTATTTAAGAAAATTAATTAACATGAACTAATAAGGTTAAGGATTTTTTTTAATCAATCTCATTTCCAAAAATATCTTACAGTACAATATTATATTACAAACTAACTAAAGCTAACTCTAGAAAGTTATCAAATCATTTATCGCTCTGAGAATAATCAAATTAAAAAATAGTATTACTAACCAGTTTTCCAGGAAACAAGGAAAAATTATGACTAGTATTGCATAAAAAGATTTAATAGAACAACGACCCTATAAAAAAAGACCTGAGAAGATAAAAATAACTAAAAGAAAAATATTGATGCCACGCTAACCTGAAAATTTTAATAAAAAAAATTTAGCAAAATGTTTAATACAAGTTTTAATCAACAACGAATGATTGATGGTTAAAATTAGTGCAAAGCAATACAATAATGAAAATAAAAATTAGATCTAGACCACCATACAGATTATCTGAAGTTCTCTTTTTCTACTTACAAAAAGCAAAATTTTAAAATAACCATTCAGGGTATCTTTAAAATAAACTTTCCCAAGAAAAAGGAACTACAAAATGCTTAGTTTCATTTGAAAATTTGAAAAGTTATGGAGGAAAAACTTGCATATTCTCGCTTTTTTTTATTGAAATTTAATGTTGATAAAAATAGATGAATCATCCAAAGTTAGCAGGAGGACTGTGTTTTGTTTAGTAATATTTCTATATGCAATTAAGCAATACAGGAAGCGAATATTACAGAGAACATAGCTGATGCTGAATCTTTAACATAACAAATAAAAAAGTGTTGTGAAACACAACTTGTAATCAGCTTAGTTTTTTTTTTTTTTTTTGGTAAAATAAAAATTGCAAATCATATTGCATTTTTTCATAAAATATATCTTGCTAATAAAATGCGTGCAATTTTAGATGTCCAATAATGTCACTCAAAAGAAATTACTATGGTAGGCAAATTACTTTACTTCAATGTATATAAAAATACGGACATTTCCTTGCTTTAACTGTTTTCATATTACAGTTATTGCTATTAAACGGAGGAAGAATAAAGTGTATATATTTTTTTAATTAAAAGGACTGCAAAAAAATAATTAATGGGTTTTTTCATTTCCATTCATCTTTTTATTTCATTAATTTAAAATACTATTTCGTTGATATGATTAAGTGGCGGTATTTGTTTGCCTCAACTATCACTTTATTCTGCGCAATAAATTATAGTACTATTTCCATGCACGGCACTGAAAAAAATCACCATAAGTAAACATATAATGATAAAAATCCCTAAAACTCTGTTTCTTTTAAAGAATCAATGAATAAAAAAGCAGCGTTTATATACTATCCGAAGAAGAATAGAATAAAACATACAGAGGGATTCGGAAGTTCTTGGACAAAAGGTAAGGGAGACACAGAGAGAAAAAAATCATTTTTACTATAGAAATTAAGACTTATATAAGAATACAAAGGCGACAGTTACAGTCGCTCTTTATCTGGTAGTTAAGTAAACGAAGAGGATAATCGCCGGAGTCCTGGTATAGGGGTAGAGTGTCTTCCCCGTGATCTAGGTGTCCAGGGTTCGAGTCCCGGTTCGGGCATGGTTGTTCTCACAGACAGAACAGATGAAGATGTATGAATGTGCCCCCCTGTAGAAACGGGTTGTGCAAGCGAATGTGATGCGTGAGTAGCTAAGACGTACTCTTGGCCCTAGTTCGCGCTACTAAAACAAGAGATGCTCCCTTGGTTTAGAATCGCTGACTTCGTCAGCGAGCTTGTCCATGGCAAGTGCCATTAGAAATAACAACAACAACAGAGGATAATCAGATAAAAGCACAACACTAGTTTAATGAAATATACATTCACAACAGCACAAATGTATGAATTACAACATAACAAGTTATACGCAGCAAGACAGATAAAATGCTGTATCGACAATAAACTTCTGGAGTACTTAAAGTAAGTGTTCAAAGGATTACAATTCCAAGTGATACAAGCTATGCATGCTAATTCATACAGCTGTATTGTTGTGCTATTATGAATTTGTAATGCATTAAATCTGTGTGCTATACATCCTATCTGATCTTTTTTCTCCCTTTAATCTCTGACAATGAGTGCCCTTTTTTTGCTACCCAATATTCTAAGATAAAAGTAATTGGTTTCTCTATGTCTGATATAACCTACCAGACTGATTGAAATATTTTGTATAATCGAAAATCGAAACCCTATTATATATATATTCTCTTATATGTTTTATATAACAGAAAATCTATTTCGTCAAACCATATATAAAAGTTTCTTTCTTAATATTAACCACTATTTTATTATCAAACCTTAAATCCTGCTTTAAGCTTATAAAAATGAAAATGATTTTATCAAAAAGAAAGAGCGATATTTTTTTAAAAAAAAGCATGACCTTTTTTTTTTTTTTTACAGCAAGAATTATGGAGCAAACATATTTAGATTTTGAATTCTATAAACCAAGGATTCTTCAATCTTTTTCCTCTCGTTATCGCGAATAGAACTTTTACAACTACATTTTTGTAATAAAAACTGTACTATTACTCCGAAGTTTTACAAAATTAATTAGAAAATCTAGCGTTAATTCAAGATTATCAAAATAAAACTGAATTCGAATCGATTATTTAGAAAATTTTAATTAAATACTTTAAATCGAAATGATTTTCTTAATAGTTTTTTTTTCTTTTAGAATTTGAACAACGTGGAGAAGTTGACCTTGCTATTATTTTTTGCATCACAATATTTAGCTCTCAAATATCATTTGGTCACGTAGGGTTGAATTTCGCAGCTAAATTAGTCCTGTTAAAAATATATCCATGTGAAGATATTAAAAAAGTACCTTATCTAAAATCTGATTAACTTTGTTTTTCAAATGCAAACATGGAAGGAATTATAATGATAAGGAAGGAAAAAAATCGGAAACAATATTGTCGTTAATAATAAGCAGCTAGGAATTTTTTTTCCAGTTCTCCTCTGTCTGAAGTTCCCAAAGAAATGATGTAAATATGAAGCGATAATAAGGAAGAGCAACTTTAGGGAATTTTATTTAAACACTATTATCAAGGTTACTGTTTCGCCTATAAGGAAATGCGTGTTTTATTTCTCTAACAAAGATCAATATAGGTGAAACAGTGTGGCAAGAAATTGACATTTTTCATTATTTGGGTGTAATCAAATTCATTGAAATTCTCTAGATACTTGAAAGTTTGCTTTTTTTTCTTAGTGGGAAATACGCCAAACAGCAGCTTCTTTTTAATTTATGGCAAAATATCACGTGATGAGAGATGATTCAAGGGTTATTTTTTTTGTCGTGATTGCATCTCAAATTAGCATAATTGCAATGTTCAAGAATGATGGAATAAATTCATATAGTATGCAGCGTTTAAAAATCTATTTGAAAAGAAAGGGACAAATATTTGAATTGTTTTGTATAATTTCTTGGAGTTCTCATCGGCGTTTTAAATTTCACTTTTTTTTCCATAAAGGTAACAGAAAATACAATGTGATGAAGTCTATAAAACTTAATAAAAATGAAACATAATTAGATTAAATACTGTACATATTAAGCTAAATTAACTTTCTAATATTTATATAAAATCAAACAATTTAAGAGAATGAAATCTTTAGCCAGAGAAGAATATGTCATAATATGTCACACTTATCAGGATACAAAATTCTGAGAAATATCTGAGATTGTCGAAGTGAACAAAATAGTTTTATGAGTATGCTTAACTGAATAGGTTTCAATCTTCCCAAACTTCAGAAACGAGATGTTATTTAAATTAATTAAAAATAGTATATAAATTCCAGAATTGTATATAAATTCCAGAATTGTGGACATGTAAATGTCAATAGGGAAACTATTTTTAAATTTCTATCTTCCCGTAACACTACTATAATATATTTCTTATCTGATGGAGCATTCAATTGCAGAGAAGGCACGGATAATTTCATCGAAATTTCGGCAAGATTCTGCGATTTTGGCCGAATTACGAAAAAGATTTCTTGCCGAAATTTCGGAAAGGAAAAAAAAGCATTTTCATTTCCATATAACCATGAAATAAGAAACATTTCTTTTAACGCTAAATCGAAAAGTTCATGAAAAAAACCTATTTTGAAAAACTAGCTTATTCAAAATAAAATATCGTATTCAAAATGCTAACTTTCATATAAACGAATAAAAAAAATTATTTCATATAATAGTTGAACCATTACGCTTGCGTGGGAAAAAAGTCTTTAAATCTACTCGCAGATAGAAATTTACGTTCCATTTTGAATACTTGTTTATAGTTAGTGACAAAGATATAGAAAACTTTGTTGCCAGTGTCAGGTTAAATTATTTCGGTTTTGTCCATATGCATCGCTTTTTAATGATTAATCATTAAAATGATAAGTGGTGCATAAAATTGCAACATCAATCGTATAACTATTTTCTAGCGTGTGAAGCTTTGGTTGATTGCTTTTGCACATCGTTGCACGCAACAAAACTATTAACAGTCGAAAAAATTGAATACTCACGTACAAATATCTTTTGAGAGCTGATATATATAATTTAAACTACAAGAGCTATTTTTAAACTTTTCTGGTAAGACTCGTGTTTGGATATAATAGTAATTTGTCATTATTTTTTATTAAAGGTACCTCAGAATAAATATTTTAAGTTCATAATTCTTACTTCTTTACAAATAAATCAATAAATTCTATCCTTTAAAATAAGGACAATAATTTTTTTTATATATATTTTAAAATACTTTGGAAACGCTTCAAGTATTTAAAAAATCATTCACATGAAAATCCCACCCATCCAAACAGATCTGATCAAAGTGCTAATTATTTGAGTAGGGTCAGTTAGGGTAATTGGAAATAGCGATGACAGTACGCACCGGTGAAGCCGTAACAAGCTGTGAAATATGTGCCTTTTTAAAAGCACTCTAGAGGAACAGGATCGTTTTCGCGGGTTTTTTTCCAGTGATATTTTGTGACGCTTGTGTACTTTGGCTGCAACAGAAATATAAAAAAGAAGTGAAATCAAAACTCTTCTCTCACTATCCATTCCCTACATAATAGCAAGGCAAGTTTTTATACATTTCTTCAAATTGTAGGATTTAATAATAATAATAAGAATAATAATAATAATAATAATAATAAATAAGATTTAATTTTTATTCTTCAGTTTTCATATCTGGCGATTTTCATTGACGGATAATTAGAAACAGGTCCTCAATGTAATAAAAACATATATTTTGTTATCCACTTTGAATTATTTATTATATGATAGAAAGTGATATCAAGTCTAGAAACACGATATTTCAGTTTAAAGCGCATACTTAAAAGAAAGGACCATTATATCATGCACAGGCATTGTGTGAACCGATATTTTAATGAGAGAAATTACGATAGGCCAAGATTAGCTCATGTTTTAGGCTTATGTTTGAATTTTAAAATAATTTTAGAATTTTTCTCGGGGCCTGAAATACAGATTGATTAATAAATTCACTATTCTTTGGAAATAAACTTCGTAACTAATCCACAGATTTGCGCATAGAATTGAAAAAATTTCTCATAGTTTAGGAATAGTCTTTAGAGCAAGATCGAAACATTTGAATGAAATTAAATTTCTTTTAAGATGTCATAAAATCTTTTCTGAAGATACTTTCAATGATCGAATTGTAATGAAAATGATACAGAAATCACCCCCGCTTAAAGTAAGTTAACCCGTAACTGGAGATATGAATTTCCTCAAAAGACCAGAGACATGGAGTCAAAACGACTCTATTGTTATTTCTCTCTTTTGTCTTTTGAAAACAGCATTGAAATTTATTTTGGAAACAATACATTCTAGAAATCAAGCAATTACAAAAAATATTAAAAAGTTTTAAATATTATAATACTAATGTTGGAAAGATGTTATAAGAAAAACCTAAACAATCTTTTTATGAGTATTTACTTCGTTTAGATATTACGGAATTTACACTAATGTTAACAATTCTTATAATTTAACAAAAAATGAAGAATAAAATATTTTAAAATGTTATTTTAAGAATATTTCTTTATTCCTTTTGCATTTCAAATTAAAAGCAGTTTCAGAGATATGGACTCAATGACTACATAAATAACAATAAAAACTTTGAAAAAGAATAGTTCGATTATACGCACATGTTCATACTTAGAGTTTTGCCAACATACTCTCAAGGAACAATTTGGAGGTACTGAGGAGATTATTGTATTCAAGAACAAAATACCACGTGATAATAAGAGCTAATGAACAACGCGGATTCATTTTCTCTCCCGTCTCCAGTTATTGGTTAACAAGCTTTATGAGAAAAAGAACTAAACTTATGCACTTTTAACAAACATTCACAATAAATCGCTACAAAAAATAATATATAGACTTTTCTAAAAAGATATTTTAAGTGCTCAAATTGGATGAAAGTTGTTGCTAAGGTCCACCTAAAGGTGTTCGCACTGCCAACTATTCTTTTCACTTGTACCGGTATTCCAAGGAGAAGTGAGGAAATAATAATGGTTGCACCGCAACTGCTAAGAAAAAGCGTCGGAGGTGTTAGATACCATTAATTGCTCAATATCTTGCTCCTTTCTGTTTGCGTCTGAAGATCGATTAAAAGCCGCCTAAATGATCAGCCATTTAGGAGTCCGCAAGAACAGAAAGAAATAATGACTTAATCAATAGCACTTTCTATTGCATCGCTAATTTCACTTAATTAGTCAACTTTAATTGTGAATCGCGGTATTAATTATCAACAATTCAGGTTTTAAGATTCATATTACATGTCAATAAACAGAGAAATTATCGAATTCCTGCGTGTCGGCTGATTTGCTGGGGAGGGGACTTGTTCTAAAGGGGGGGGGGTCCAATCAATCCGTGAAAAGTCGGGAGGAACGATGAAACAACGATTATCGATTAAATGGTCTCTTTTCCAAAGGATTAATCAACTCTGTTTGTTTTGGGTGATTCATTAGCACTTTCAGATGCAAAGATACTTTAAATATAATTAGCCCATTCAACAAAATCGGAGAAAAAAAAGTCTTTGAATTTTCTTTGTCTTTACCGATATTACACCTCATAAAATTCGAAATTAGTTTGAGGTCCCTTGAAGAAAATTTTTATTTCGTATGATGTCTCGCACTGTCATTTTACATTAAGCTACAAGATAAAAGTCATTTGTAAGACGAACTCAAAAGTATCCTTTCACTTTCGATAAAAGGAATCGAATTTCAAATTTCTCAATCTGCGAAAGAAAATACATTAATCTAACGATGAATTACGCCGAGGTTATTACTAAGTAAAAGGTGCTTGTTTTTTTTTAACTGAGAAATAACATATAAATAAATTTAATGAGATTTGTAATTTGAGCTAGCAGTTTTAAATTAATCATCAAGAATAAACATTTTTAATGCTAGAAACTAATTCGGTGTCTTAGGTTTCTTTTAATTAAAATTTTAATTCAACTCCTTTGAAATAATCGATTAATTTAGTCTAAACTAAATAGAAATTATTATTTGTCAATGCCCACAATGGTTTAATGTATTAATAACTTTCACGAATTCTAATATTTCAACCTATACGATAGACAAAATTCTTAAATATCTGCATTTTTGTCTTCCTAATAGCTATAATTTGATGGAAATCGTACCATTTTATTGGATAATTTATTAAATATTTAAAAAAAATAAGTTATTAATAAAGTTTTACTATAATAAGTAGGATTGTTTTAAAAATCGATTATTTCAAATAACCCAAACATGAGACTCAGAATTATGAGGAATTATTTTGATGATTTGCCAACACGCATCACAAAGATGGAGCCTTTTATCTTCCCTTCCTCATAAAATGGACACCATTTTGAAAAGATCTGTAACAAATCCTCCTATTTTGGTGGTACATTTCGACATCGGAAATATCAGTTAATTAAATCTCTCTCATTATGAACGGAAACTTAAGTATTTTTACTTTTTGACTTCATTCTCGTGCTCGTGATGAACTTTCATCGGAAGATCATTTAAGATGAAATTAAATTTCTGCATAAACAGAAATAACGTTTCAATTTTAAGTTTGTCTTTACAAATAAGATGTCACCATTGTGGTAATTCATACGGTATCTCATTTATCATATAAAAATTACGAATTTCCTCACATTTTTTGGGGGGCTTTGTGAGACTCTGGCGTAGACTCTAATTTATTTTATTTCAAAAAAAAATATTATATTTTTTAGAAAATATGTGAATGTGAGGATGCACTATTTTATACTTATTTGTAAATAATTAAACTATTTGATTTCCTTGGCATATGAAAAGAATTTAAAAATTTTCTTCGCTTATTTAAGCAAGCTAATGCAGCTCCACTTCCAAAATATTAAAAATTTACTTTTATTAACTCCACAGTTTTGTACCAAGAAAAGTTAAGGAAATGGTTTCATATAATCGAATACGAAAAGAACATTTTTCTTCGTTCAACTTATCTTAAATAAGTAACACGGTTATTTAATTTAGATATTTCACATCTAGTTTTTCTTTTTAATTCCACATTTATTTAGTTTAAATTTACATTTATTATTCAACATTATTTAAATTACATTACATTACATTATTCAACACCCTATTCTAAAAGATACTATATGATAAGACCATTGTCATGACAATTTGGAAAAATTCTCAGTTCTAACCATTATTTTGATGTTATTCAGACTGACAAAAACAACATTTGGTATTATTTCCGTTCGGTATTATTCCCAAATCCGTTTGACCAAAGGCTCTGCACTGTTAAAAAAGCCCTTGCTAATCATTCGCGGCAGTCCATCGCAAGAGGGGAGGAAGTGGAATTTTGGGACGTTTAAAGGTTGCGAGTGAGTGCTAGAATACCTACTTTTAATGGCGCCATTATCATGTTAATGAGTCTAAATTGATGGTGATCTGGCGACGAGCCAACTCTTCACGTGACATTTCCACGTTGTCATCATCACTCCGCCTCCTTCCTCTACGATTGAACTTTTCAAAGAGGAAAAGGATTGAGTGATACAGATTGTAACTATTAAA
Organism: Argiope aurantia; assembly: GCA_026543865.1. NCBI lineage: Eukaryota > Metazoa > Arthropoda > Arachnida > Araneae > Araneidae > Argiope > Argiope aurantia. The sequence continues at coordinate 280,039 of JAPMOR010004942.1, forward strand.
AGTGAACCGGTCTTGATTGAGCACCTGATTTTCAATCAAAACTCCCCTTTCACTCAGTTATCTATCATTCGAAATAACAAAGCAGCAGTAGTAGTAGATTTTATTTGCGGATACCTTTTATTCAGTGACGGATGAATATAAAGCTTAGAATTTCTGTTTCAAAATATATTTAATTTGTATTATACTTACTTTTAAAATTTAATCTTAGCAAATCAATGAAAGAGAAAATTATTTAAAACCATATTCTACAAAACTTTATTAGAAGACCATTTAGTCTTGTCTTGCTTTAATTTATGATGTAGATGATGTGATACAAAGTTCTTACCAAAAGATAGTTATAAAGATAAATGTTTAAAATTTAACTTAAAATCTACTTAAAATCACTTCTAGGTGGACTTTCTTCTTTCTAAAGTGCATTTGTGCCATATTTAGTAACTCTAAATGAAATTAACTGTTCCATAATGCGTAAAGAGCATTAAAACACATCGATATCATAACATTAATACAAGGCTCTTTGATTTGAAAGAAATCCTGACGGTAAAATGACTAAAAGATTTTTTTTTAAATTCAATTACTTAAAAATTTTAACGATATCTTGTTACAGCTATTCAAAAAATTTGATAGATTATAATTTTAACTAATTAAAAATACCTTAAATAAGAAATTCAAACAGATGTTTGTTAAAAAATTTTGATAATTAGAAAAATTTTAAATAAATATGGATTTCATTGATCTCGTACTTGCAATATAAATAGTTAAACCACTGAAAAAATTCACAAATAAAATAAACAAGAAAAATTTATTTGCGTTTCTTCCTGTGGTCCGCGATGACTTGGTGGCTTTCATCCACGAGGTTCCAGGATCATAAATTGATTTAAACGAAGAACCACAAGGAAAGCGGGTATGGTGCCCGTTAAATCTGTAAGTGGAGGCTTTGAGAGCAGCTGACAGCTCAAATTTTGTCCACATCATCTGCACACTGCACAAAATTATTCCAAAATAGCCATAGAATACATTCAGAATGGACGTTAATTTAATTAAATTAAAAAATCTTTTTTATTCATGACAACATTAAAAACTGATAACATGAAATAAATTCCCCTTTCTTTATCAAACACAATGAGCCGAGTCAAGAGGGGGGAATTAGACAGTTAAGGCAGCTCCGTTTAGAAGAGCCACAGACATGCCAATTAAAATCATCATCAGGTTAATTGTCAAATAGATTTGTAAAAATGCAAATTTTATAAAAAAAATTTGTAAAATAAATTATAGAAAATTATATATTTTTTATTTAAAAATAAATTTTATAAAATTATAACTTTTTATTTAAAAATAAATTTTATAAAATTATAACTTTTTATTTAAAAATAAATTTTATAAAATTATAATTTTTTTATTTATTCATTAGGGCTTAAATATTATTAAAATCATTGTTAAATGAATTAAAGTTAATTAATTACTCATTTATAAAATATTACTAATTATTCATTTTAGTTGATTGTATTATGTTTTATTTGACAGGTCTTGTAAAATAATAACTTTGAATGTTGTATTTGTTTTTTTGTTGTGTCTGTTTGATTACTGTATAGACACATGGCCTTTGAATGGATTTTGTTCAAAATTTAATAGACATCCACAAATTTAAAGTAGAGGCCTTTTATTAAATTTCAGCCATCTAACTCAAAGCGTTTTTGAGTTATCGTGTTTACAAATAGATGGATAGACATAATTCCAAACAAATAACAAACAGATGGATAGACATAATTCCAAATCTTTTTTCGATCACTGAGAGGTTTGCAACTTGAAAATTCGTCAAAATTTCGAGTTCGAGCTTTATAACGGTTGCAATGCTTTCCATTTGTATACTTCACATAAGAGAAAGTATAAAGGCTTTTACTCTTAATGATCTACCACGCTTGAATAGCGCCATTAGAAATTTTAAGAATCTATAGAATAAAATTCAAAGAGAACCTTCACTTCCCTCCCAAACGCAATTAACTGACTCCCGAGTTTTGCCCTCCTGGTAACGGTGCCCAGGGCAGTTGTTCTGCTTGCATCACCCTTGTTGAGGCATAAACAGATGTCCACGATAGAGCCACAACGGATGAAAAGTTCATTCAACTCAGTTCTATTCAAAAAATCTTAAAAATCGTGAAAATAGAAAAGAAAAAAAAACCGAATTTTCCCATTTCTTTCATGTCTGACAAGTTTTACTATTGTGGTACTAATACCTTAGAGCTGGCTAAAGGCAAAGTGCTGTAGGCTCGCGCCTGGAGTCTCAGACGTAAAAAGAACTTCGAAAAGTAGAATTTATTCTATATATTAATATCAAATTCTTTTTCCCTGTTTTGTAATTTATTTAACATTGAATAAAAAATAATAATTCTTTACTTAATAGTTATTTAGAAAGTAATTTTGCAGGAAAATACCACTTATTTTTTTTTCTTTCATGTAATAAATCCCTAACTTCTTCCCAAGTATTTATGGTCACGCATTTAAGGCATAAAATAAAACTAGTTAATATTCAGCAAATGATAACTAAAATTATTAGAATATTAAATAGTATTGTAGTTATCTGCATGCAAAATTATAATTAGAAGCAGTAAAAATAAGAGAAATTACACTTTTTTTTACACGTAATGACTACAAATCGAAATGGGAGGGGAAAAAACTTGTGATGCTATGTGAAGCCCTCAGTAAATCCTGTGCCAGGGACCTTCAACAGACTTCATCCATCCTTGGGTGCACCAGGGCAATCGTTCAGGAACATCAGACTGTAAAATCGGTTAAAGAACTGTTGAATGTAATAGTAATAAATAAATGCTGATTGCTTTAAGTTTGTCCTACACTCGGTTGAAATTATTTTAATTTTTAAGAATTTTTTTTGAATTAGAGCTTAAAACTATGTATGTGCCTCTTTAAATACAACTAATCAATTCCTTAATTTTGTATTCTTTGGCAATCGCGCCCAGGAAAAGTGTCTCATCTATCCCACGCTAGTTACACCATTGATCCTGCGAATACCTCACGTTCAAGAAAATCGCCGACCCATTAGGACAAGAATTCACACCCATAAAATTAGAGCCAACTGCCTGAAAAGATGTACTCCTTCCTATAATCATATTAAGCAGCACCTATGCTTCAACGACAACAAGATAAATTTTCCATGGAGATTGTTTAATATAAAAGAAGTTCAAAAAGAAAACTTCGTGTTCTCAACATTAAAAAAGTAATGATAGAAATGTCAGTTCAAACCTTTAATAACAAAGTGAAACAAAAAAATTCTTGAAACGTCAGCAAGTTATACAGTATAAATTTAAAAATAATTTTCTCAGTAACGTTGCATTTATCAAGGGTGTGTTCTCGGCTTAAAAGCTTATTCATCAAAATTTGTAGAGTTGTATGTTTTTTAGTTCCTTTTTTAACTTCCCAATACGATGACCAAGCATTACAATGTTTTAGTGGGATGGATAAGCATTTCAATAATGGACTTTGGAGTCCGCCCATGCAAACGGACAAAACGACCGACTCTTATGTAAATATGCAAATTACTGTTAACGAAATGTATTGTATATAATCCCATGGCTCCGTGTTGTTTTGCATTGGAGTGTTTCCCATCATTAATACCTGTTTTTGTTGTTGTTTTAGACTTCAAAATACAAAAAAATCAACTCTCATAGCACTGGTTGTTGAGTCTAAGAACAACGTTATTTTTAATGCTTAGGATGAGGCAAGCAGATCATGCAGTCAACGATCTTTGAAAGCCAAATAAGAGTAAATAATATCGAAAAAGACCTCGTGGTTCTTAGCATCACTTATTTGGACTGTAAAAAAAGCATAACATGCCCATTTTTTTTATCACTTATCAATACTGATGGTAATAAGGGAAAAAATATTAATTTTTTTTTAATTTACAGAGCTTCAAAAATTAATAATTTTGAAAACACCTATGAAGTACACAGCTCTTTCTTGCTAAATGTACTATAATTAATACAAATAATGCATTCCTGCAGACTTTCATCATATATTTAAAAAATATATTATAAATTCTCCATTATTCGCGATTTTTGTTTCCTAATGATAAAAAAATTTAATCGTGTACTTTAACACAAAAACAATAGCAAAGGATCAATTTTTTTAGTCATTCAACACACCATTTGTATGCATATAAATCTATTATTTGTTCAGTTTTAATTGTAAGTGTAGATCCTTACCATAAATAAAAAAATGTTCAAAAGCATTTTCGTGTTGATTTCAGCAATTTTTCTATAATTATTTATAATTATCGCGCCACTAATTCTCCAAATAATAGGGAGTTCATTATAGCTTTATTTCAGTTTCTTTTTTAAGCTTTGCTGTAATTTTTAACAAAGCAATTCACTTTTAATCAGTAGAGTTCGAGCAATTTAAATTAACAATTTATTCCTTTTGATTTTAATATTTTTAGCATTAGATTTATATAGAAGTTTATATAAATTAAAACAATTCCTTTCTAGTCCATTAAATCAAATTACATTGAAAATAAAGTAAGAAAAGTGAGAGAATTAAAACAAATTGAATACATGCAGTCTTAAAATATTTCTTTTTTACAAAGATTAAAGTATAAAACTATTAAATAATTAAAAAAGCATTAAATTCTCATTTTATATCTTAATATAACATTTAAGACAGCTAAACTAATCGCTGATTATATAGGGTGTATACTCTTATAGCTCAATAGTTGATTTCTACGCCGTTAGAGATTGGCATTCAACACCTACTGGGATTGCATTCTGAATAGCATTAAAAAATTACCTTCTATGGTATGCTTATATCTCCTATTATACTCTAAATGACAAAAAAAGTTACGTTTTATATTATTGCAGTAAGTAAATGCAATTTAAAAAAAATTTATAAAATTCTCCAGTCTTATTAGTCGCATTTAGTATTCTTATAACACTAAATACGACACATTTTTTTTTAAAAATATCCACACTTCTTCGACTGAAAATTTATTCGAATTTTATTATTTGTAGTTAATACTTGTCTTGAGCAAGCACTGTTTGTACACTGACTTGAGGTGGCTATTGAAATTCGCAAAAATATTACTATTCAAAGCTTCATAATTCGATCAATTTTTGGTCGCAGAAGAAATGAACTTTCTTATTTTAGATACAAATGCTTCAAGAATATTTCATTAAATTTAAATAATAGCATTGAGAATCTGTATAAAAATTTAGAATTTGTAATTTTTCAGTGGTGTATTTATTGCCTCAAATAGCATAAAGTACAACCTTTACATTATTTAAAATATTTTTCCGATTAGAAGTAAAGCCTTCCTCTAGCGGTTCAAAAATTAACTATTGAATCAAAATTAGAATGGATACCTTGCGTAACATTAATACCAATTAATGAATAATTTCCCTCCCCAGTAATAAACTACAGGAACCGAATTTTTAGTGTGGGAGTGCGCAATAAACGAGATGTTTTCTTTAAACTGGAGCTATGCGTTGTAAGATTTTTTTCTAGGAAATATGCGGAGTTGTTTTGACCGCCAGCTGTTTAAATACTAAAGATTTTATTTTATTTCCTTCCACAAAAGTAACAAAAATAGAAATAAATTACAGAATCAAGAAGCTTGCAATAAAATCAAATAAACACGTTTGGTTAGATTCAAAGTTACTAGCGCAAACAATTAGGGTGATCTTTTTAAAGAACTATTTTTAACTAGGAGTATATTTACCATCATGTTGTTTTCATGTTAATGTAAGTGTTGTGGACAATTGTCTTCTTTCTTTTTGGCCATGAAAATGATGATATTTTTTAAAGAATTTTCATCTCTGAATAACGCAAAAGAAACAGCAAACAGCATTTAAGCATTGTACTTATTTAGTAGTAAATATTGAACATTTGGAAGAACTTTTAAATTCTACAGCTGATTCCTATTCAAAAGCCACATTCGTGATATTTTATTATAATTTTACAGTTATGTGTTATAAACAAGTCAACATAATGAAGCATGGTAAAAGATTTTTTTTTTCAATTACCAAGCTAGATTTTCATTTTTCTGATTCACTCACAGACTTGGTGTGGAAATTCAAATCGTTACATTACCACATTAAAACAATTGCATAATTTAACAAATGATAATGTCATATTAACTCATAACAACAGTTTGGTTATGTATTGATTGATTAATTAATTAACACATTTAATCGGTTAATCACAATTCAGTTTTTGGTTTCAAAAGCCACAACTGTAATTTTATATTTATCTAAAAAATCATCGTTTTCACACGCAGACTTTTCATCACTCTGATTTTTTGATAATTTCAGCTTCGGATGCAAAGCTTTTTCTTTGAAGATATACAAACTCTCAGATTTCCTGGTAAGGTAGATTTTCTTCAAAGAACCAAGTTAATAATAAAATTTAAAAACTAACAATTAAAAACAGAATTTCTTTTGTGCAATAATAGTTTTCAGGGAGCAAAAACTTAAATTTTAAAATGTGGTTCATATATATGTAATTTTATCTCAATCTAATTTAAACTTAATTAATTTCCGAATTTTTATAATTTTTCGAACTTAATTTAACTGATATTAATTTCATTCTAAAGTTGTCTCTTATTTCCTGATCCAATTCCACCTTTTTTATTTAATTAATGTTACAAGTGCTCTATAAAATTGTTTACTTTTGCAAGTTTTCGCTCTCCGAGTGACGGGATAAAAATCCTTAATGTTTACCACATTCTTTTATAGAGGCCTAAAATTGCCTTCCCTAAATCGACACGTGTCAAAGAAATCGTTATCGGAATCTCATAGTATAAAATCACTGAGGAAAAAATTTCGGTCTCTTTTGCTCTTGTGTCGCGATATAAACTAACGTATTTCTTACCACTTGGTCTTTGTACATATTATGCCTCCCGGGATGGAATATATCGAATTTAAAAATTCAAAAGTGTCTTGTCCACGGCTACGCATCTGCTAAAAATATGCTTACATATGTATAAAATGCAAAACATAAATACGAATTCATAAATATCATTTAATAAAACTATGCTAATTAGGCCTCACAATAACTGGGGCGACTTGCTTTCATGCAAGGTATAAAGAAACTTTTAATTTCAGTTATATTAATGCCCCTCTTTGAAGCAACACAAGGGATATTTTCGGGATTTGCCCCATAATTATGGGCCGTTATCAGATGAGAAGGACGGCACCTGGCTCGACATCACTGTCACCGAAATTCCACGTCATACCTGAGGGATGACGCTGGATTCGCGAGCTGGATTCGCGACGTCACAATATACATCAAACCTGTATAATTGTCTGCTATCTTACGCCACACATGCGTCGATGAAATTAAATTTCGAAGTCCCAAGATCGTATCACCAATATAAGACAGCAAAAATTTTGATACAGAAGGATAGATTACCATTTTGCTGGAATATATTTTTGCATCTAAATTACTTTTTGTAAATTAATTCTCAGTCCAATCTAAATCAATTTTTCGTAAATGGAAAATTAACTCGATTTAAATTTAGTTTAAAAGTTGGATTGAAAAAGATTTACTACATATATCAAGGCACACATGTGCCTACAAATTTATTTTTGCTATTGGCAATATTAAGTTTTATGAACCCTCTTTTACAAAATAAAGTGATTCGTCTCTATCTATAATTCATCCTTCAATCATCCATAATTGAGTCCAGGCAAGATTCGGATAATCAAATAAATATGAAATCGGGTAATTAAAAAAAGGGTTGTTTTACAGAAAAAATTGTGTTTATGACATATTGATATAATAAGTAGAAAAACAATGTTTATAATTTTTAGACTTACGTAATGTAATTAAAATATCTCTGCTGGAAACATATCAAAGTCAGATGCCTAATTATCTTTATTTGTTTTAGTTCGGAAAGGTATTGATTACTGTTTTATTCCCTCAAATAATCTCGATTCGGATAATTAGAATTCTAATAATTAGAGTCAGGGTAATTAGAGTATTATTTCTTAAAATTTATACAATGATACACGATACTCTCAAAAATACAATCAGCTGTTTATAATTAAAAGTTTATTTAAAGAAACATCAAATACCTTAAAAGGTCTAGTATACTCCCAAAAAAATTCAAAAAGTCTTCTTAAAAATAAAATTTATTTAATTAAAGTAATTAATTGTAAATTTTATATTACAAAAAAGAAATTAATTCCCATAATTCCACATTCCATTTGACAAATATTTTATTAAAGACCTCATAATTGCCTATTTTTTGTGTATTATTTTTTATTTAATGCTTTACTTCAGGTACATAATATAAATGGCTCCTTAATCAGGAAAATAATTATATGTTTACGCTGTATAGAAATAAATAAATTGTCCTTACAGCTGCAAACTCTTGTAGTAATAAACACAACGAATAAATTCTTTACTTTCGACATCGATGATCTACTTGGAGATGAATTATTTTCTAGAACGTGAAAAAAAAAAAAGACGAGATGCTATCTCGCCTTTTAAAAAATTAATGGTATACGAAGAGAGTAAACAAACATGTAATTAAATCTGAAAACAGCCCAAAATGCGATTTATCTTCTAAATTCCAACACCTGAAATCTTAAATCTCGAAGACTGGAATTCAGATTCATTATTGGACCGGTTTCATTCGTTAGTTAGCAACACTGTCGATATCGAAAAACACCGCAGGTGACTCGAAAGGCATTGCAGGTAACCTACGTATAATAAGTGTCAATATTATCATATTGGATTGCATCCTTTTCTCCCTTTTTTCCATTTAGAAAGTTTTCAGAGGTACATTTGTTGCTTTTACACTCCCTCAAACTGTGCTTTTTCAAAACATTCCGATTTACAGTATTAATATACACAGACTAGAATTTTTATAATACATGTAAAATCAAGATTATTTTTGTTTATGTTTATTTAATGTGAATTGGTATTTAACACCTTAACTATTTTGCCTCTTTCTCTTATTTCATTACATCAACACATTTCTTTTCAGAAAAACGTTATCTTATTTATTGAATTAATAACTCAAAGTATACTTAAGATGTTTGTGGCTTATGTTATTTTTGCATCGAATTATAGCACCTTCGAATGATTTAAGTTCAATTTATACGTTTGAAAAATGATAATTCGAAATCCATATATCGTACGGAAGCGACAATTAAGACACATTTGATTATTCGGCAGTTTTGAGAAGTTATATAGTTGGAAACAATGTTTCACTCTCATGAAAAAGCAGTAATTTCCTTTAATAATAGTAGATTTCAGCATTTTTCGTCCGTGTTCTTTCAAATCGTAAACATTAAAAGCATTTGTGGGTAAAAAGGGGGAATCGGTAAACTACTTTTCTATCATATTAGCATGATTGATTTTTTTTTTTCATTTGTATGCTTTTTTTCTAAAAGTGACTTGCAAATGTAATGATAGAATTAACTGTAGACGCAGTTTCACAAATTACCAAAAATTGTAAAATTGAAATGATGCAGAAGCTTTTATCGTTCTCTAGATTAGATAGATAATATGAGAGTAGTTTCATAAAAATATGTGCTGTCAAGTTTTTTTCTCACAGAGACTCAGTAGCATGGTGCAAATTTGAAAATCGGAGAATCATTGCTCCAGCCTCGGGTCTACTAAAACTTGTGCGAAAAGCCGTTGCATAAGTATTGTAGGGTCAGATGCCCAAAATATTATACTACCAGGAAGTATGGAGTGTAAGGGCCTATTTAGACTCAAGTTTCTATTACTTAATCACGGCTCAGGTTTGCAAATTAAATCTACAAATAACACTTGATATCTTGATTAATTTTTCATTACTAATTATTATTTCATATTTAATGATTATAACATTTTTAAATGCTTCAAACAATTGTTTGGCCACAAAAATAAGTGGGTTTTTTTTTTCCATTTTGCAAATAATGGTAGCACTCATTCCTTAAAAGCATTCAGTATTTTTTAAAGCTTCTGCAAACTTTTGTGGTTGTTAAAAAAAAGTGCTCATTTCGAAAAAACGAGTCAGCTCACTAAATCCATATTGACACTAATAAAAATTGCTGTCTCTTCATATTCATAGATAAAAAAGTAAAAAAAAAAAAAATTCCCTTTTTTAAAAAAACTTAAAACCATGAGGCAACAAAATATAGACAAGTTGTAATTTTCAGTTAATTATTTTCAATTATAAAAAAGTCATAAGGACGAAAAACATTTGATATAAAATTGCAAGGAATATTATTCGTTTGCTTTTAAATATATATATCAACAACTACTTAAAGAGTTACTTACTGTTTTGCTGACTAAGAAGAAATCTAAAACGAAACCGCATGCAATATAAAATTTCATATAGAAACTATATTCTTTTTATGGGAAATACTTAAAAGAAGTTTATGCTGAGCGAAATGGTTGTACTAGGAGAAAAAGGAATTGAATAAAGGTAGCCTTAGATTTTGCAAGCTTATCTGTATTAATTCCTTTAAGAATAAATATCTATAATCATTCCGGTAAGAAATTTTTATAAACACTAATAGAATAATTTAGAATAAATAAAATTTAGAATGGAATTTAACATCTCAAATAATAAACTATAATACTGCTTCTTTATAAATAATTTAAACATATAATTTTATTCTAACATAAAAAATATGATATATAAACTAAAAAGATGAAAATCAAAACGCATGAACAACAAAGCTGACTTTTTTTTCAAAAAAAATCAAAATTACTTTAATTCCTATTTTTGAATTATTTATAAAAGTTTCTATTATAAAAATCCCGGCAATATTTTATTTACTCTCGTTGTGAAATAAATTTTGTGTGATATAAATTCGAATGATGAATTAAATTCAGCAAAGTTATTTGTCACAAAACTTTCGATTCTGAGCGGAATAGTAGAGAGACAACCGCGATTAATTAACAAAATAACCAAAACAATAAGATGTTTTTGAACAATTTTTATTTACACTAGGGGGTCTACACTTCAAATTTTAGTTTTATAAAAATATTTCTTTATCTACACGTTTGCTGGTTTATTCTTTAAAAAGCGTTGTTTATGTTTCTCTGTGTTTGAAGTTTTTTTACAACATTTTAGGATTAATACTGGCAGATAATGCGCAAACAGATAACCGAGCATTTGCTGAGCTAAGAATCGAGTGAGGAATTCTACTATACTCATTTACTCATTTATAGAAATTTGTGATACAATTATCCTCCTCATTATACATATAATTTTACCAAGTCATGAACAAAGAAAATATAAATAATTTGACTCCCACACTGGATGAAATAAGCATTTAAATCAATCAATCTTAAACTGTTACAAATCTATAAATTTAGTAAATCGAGTTGTTTTTTTTTCTTTACTATTTCCAAACTTTACTTTTCCAAATGAATTAAAAAACTGCACAATACCCCATTTCAAAGACAAATGCATGCTCAAAAATTTTGAGAAATTATTAACTAATTAACAGATAGACTTAATAAATATGCTAATGAGGTTAATTAGCGTTCGCGTTATTAGAGACACGAGCGTCGTTAAATAGCTAACCGCGGAAAGTCAAAGGTGTTCCGATATCCACAACTCTTGGAGATCGAATAAAATCAAGACTTTCTCTCCACAACTTCTGGAGGAATGGAAGGGTTAAGTTTAGTTTCCATGGTGACCGTCTGAAGCAGTCTATTTCCATTTTGTCGGTGGTTTTCCGGACCGCTTGTCACTCTGTAAAAGGTCGTCACTCCAACACTTCCGGCAAAATTAGAAATGAGAAAGGCTCGCGACCAGTTGAAAAATACGTTTCAAATAAAGTTTTTATTAATTCCGGATAAAGAAATTAAATTGATCATAATTTTTTTAACAAAATATAGGTGTGGTAACTAAACAGACAAATATAAAAATTATTTGCATCATCTTGCATTTTTGAAAAAAACAATTATGATTGGAAATGCCATAAATGTACTCTTAATGGAATTTCAGAAAAATATGCTACATTGTGTAGTACTATGAATATGGAAAAGTAACGTCAAATATTGTGCAATATATTTGTACCATTATGGTAAAAAGGCTTACTATACTCTTTAGTGTGGATATATATATTGTTTGCCTCCATCTCCCTTCCATTAAGATCGTTTTTCATATATTTATACTCCCTTCTATTGAATAACTAAAATATATAGGATTTTAATCTAATTAATCTATGATTTTAATCTTATAGTTCTTAAATAAGTGAACTACAAACTGGACAAAATTAATGAATAAAAGGAATGAATCCTTAATTTTTTTGAAAAATCTTTCAAAGCGAAAGTACATTTCATTCAGCAGTTCACAACTCTGTACTTTAGCCATGACATAACATTTTAATCATAATAACTGGTAACTCTTTCGCTTTCAGATGAGGCCAATATTTTTCTTCGATATTCAAGTTACAATATTTGGAGTAACACAATCCTCATTCAATGGAATGTATATTATACGAAAACTATTCCTCTACGAGGATTAACAAGATTTTCTTATCTCGATGTAATAAGGATAAAGATGAAAACTTTTCAAAAAATGAATCACTCTTTGTTTTTAAAAAATCAAATGAGAATTAAGTGACATTTGGTAATGTTACTCAATAAAATTAATGTGCATATAACAATATTTGCAATTTCTTTTACTTTTCAATGATATATCGTATTATTATGTAGTAGCCGTATTTACAAATCGAAATGAGTATTACCGAAGGAAGGATGAGAATTATCGAAGGACTTTAAAAGAAAGAATAATCTTTTACACTTAATATTTTGTGAGCAGATGGTTAAATTTAATTATCTAGTTAAAAACAAAAAAAATATGAAAACAAACAGAAGACAAATGAATATGATAAAATAGTTTGACTTAAATAATAATACGATAAAATATTTTGATTTGAACTATTTTATCGTCTTCATCTTTCTTTCACATACGTCATTCTTTTTTATTTGAATATATAGACGGAACAAAATTGCCAATAATTCTTCCCAACGATCTTGCCCCAGAAACTCATATCCTTATCCTCGAATCCTTCTCAATAATTTGTATTCCGCGGGATATGTTTTATCATTCACGGGATTAAGTCTAACAACTGGACACTCATTTTCCCCTACCTATTCACTTTAACTCCATAATTTCTATTAATCTCAGTGGTAAAATGAAACTTCTTCGTCGAATAATTAACATATGTCAAAAGAGTAAATTTAATCATTATTTTTTTTCTTCTAAATAAATATAGCTTAGCTAGTCTAAGTATAAAAACGACTTTATTATATATTTTATCAAAGCTGGAACATTTCTGAAGATTTAATTTTAGAATAAGTGTAAATAAATGTTTATAAACTATGCTTACATAATTATTTAACATAAAAGATTTTAACAATGTCACTGTATAAAAATATGGCTTTTTTTTACCAAAAATCTGAGAGAATATTTCATAACCTCGCATTTCTCCAAGTTTGTAGTAATAAACGGGACATAGACAATGCTTTTCTATATGCAAGATCATTCGTTGGTAATTTTCTAATTACAGATCTAAACTCTGACACTTTGAATAGTTAGCCAATAAGATCAAATTTACAGCCACTGAAGCCAAATGAAGTGATTTTGAATTATAGGCTAATTCACTACCTTATTTTAAATAAATGAAATCCCACATGCAAGAATCAGAAAGATTATATAAATATTTTCATATTCAGCTTTCATCCGTAACGCATATAAGTGGTATTCAAATCATTTTTTTTACCGTGCTTTAGGGAAATGAATCAGTGGTGGCAATAAACGTGATGATAATAGTTCCGAAAAATGAATTTAATGTCTGGGATTGATTTTATTACAAAATAAAAAGTTTTCAAATTATTACATTATAAGCAAGATGAAGGTTCAATGATTTGAAATTTTTTAAAGAAATATCCTTGATGTATCATATTGCATTTCTTTAAGATTGCCAAAATTTCTTTCAGGAATAAATTTCCTCGAAAATTTTTTGATTGTGAATATCATCACCCTGTAGCTTCACAATATTCAAACAGGGGTCATTTGACTCTAATTTCAACTTTTAAGCAAAATCGCAATGTTACATTTAAAATAGTGATTTAAATAAAGGATAGGTGATAATAAAGGAAAATAGCGATTTTAATAAAGGATAATAGTGATAAAATAAAATTTATATTCAAATTCCATTTAAATATCTAATAATTTAAAAAATCTAACTCTCCAAATTTTTGTTTCGATCGAAAGAGTATAAGTTTTAAAGTTCTGCAGTTTTTCTAATTTTTATCATCGTTAATGAGCTTATCTTCTTCAAATTTTCCAAGTAAATTACAAATAAATGTTTCATTTTATAAAATGTTCATAATAATAATAATTATTATTATTTTCTATATACAGATACACATACAGTTTTACTTTCTAAGCTTTTTATAGTTTCACTAAATATAATTTAACGATTAAAACTAACTATCGGTAAATTCTAGAACGAATACAATAAAAAAACATTTTAAAAAGTTAAGAAAAACATTTAAAACATATTTTTTCTTCAAAATAAAAAAAGTATTTTCCATGCAAATGTTTTAAGTATTAAAAGACATTTTACCTTAATGAGAATTTCCAATCGTGCGATTTTAGCAGCTAAGCTTATATCTGCTGCCATTTTTTAATTTAAACATTTATCTCCATTTCAACTTAATAATGAATATAATACTTCTAAATAAAGTTTTACAGTAGACGAGTTATACCATTTTTAGCCACTGTTTGTTTTCCTCGAAAATTGCTAAACTTCTTAATTCGTCTCTCTCACCAAGCACAGCGGGTCATGATTTGTAAGGAACCAACATTTACCGTTTGAGGTCTTATTTTTTCGCGATCTATCAAGGACAACATGTTTCCAACCAAGTTTTCAGAAATGTGTTATCTCTGAGAGGTCACAGTCAGTGTTCTTTGAACTTGAAATGAAAGTGAAAGACAGAATCATACAGCAAATGACACTTATCTCCAGCAATTTGTACAAGAAATTACTTCAGTAACATAAAAAAAAGACATTTCTATTGTATTTATTTAAATACATTTGTTAATAGCATCTTATTTTTTTCAGCAGTATGTATAAAAAATTGTTATCAGTCGCTGTGAAACTCAATTATTTTATTTGCCTCATATATGAAGAGAAATAAAGTATAAAAAGAAAATTAGAATCAAAAGAAAATGAATGCAACCGACGAAAAATTCAAAATTGACATTTTAATGAATCTGCACTTTCCGGATCTCTCCAAATCGGGAAAAAAGTTTTTGGAATTATGTCAATCTGCTTCTCTGTCAACTATTGAATACAATAACTCCAAAACATGCTGAGCTAGAGGTATGAAATTTGGATCCCGATCCTCACCAATGTTGGACCATTTTTATCAAAACTAATTTAATTTGTGTCTCTCTTATATGCGGAACCTCTCATTTTAGCAACGGCAATTTTTTTATATATATATTTTGTGAAAATTTTTAAAAGCAGTTTTGTAGTTTTGATATTCCGCGCTCTTATTTGAGGAAAATTTTAAACAATATCTATAATTAGTGCATGTTCAGGATAAAAGCAAGAAAGCCTTGTTCATAATGGAACTTTGAAAAGTTCATTGTAAAAGTTTATTAAAATAAAAAGGATATGATGAAATAGTTTTTATATATAGTATAAGTAACCTTTGGCGAAAAATGAATTAAAATTTTATTCTTAATTTGTGAAAGAAAATTAAACTGATATTTTAAGTTGGGAAAATATTATACATAGATAATCATGCATATAACAAAAAATGAACATTTTCTTCGATTTTTAATCTTCGAAATCATTTATAAAAAAAGGTAAAGTATCATTTTCAAAAATAAATAAATAAATTTATTTAAATATAAGCCACTTAAGTTCTTTTCTGGAAATTTACACGTATTGCTTGCTTATGCAGTGCTATTCAAAAGACAGCATTTTAAATTGTTAGAGTGAAAAAAAATTGAAAGACTAGAGTATTAATACAGATTACATGCGAAATTTGAAACACTTTTGCTTATTTTCTCAGATTTTCGCCAAAATTTAACTAATAAGGTTGCTTGTGTTTAGCAAAACTCCTATATATTACATGTTTAAATATTGCAAACAGCTTCTAAAATGGCCTTCCAATAGTAAAAAGTGCAAATTATTGCTGGTAATATATCGCTACATGCCTTTATGCAATTATTCTTTAAAGTAATATAAAAGTAATAATGGCCCATCTTGGGGAAAATGAGTTGATGAAAATACTTTTTAAGTGTTCTTCGATAAAATGTCCTAAAGATAAATAAGCTTATCATTATAAATCACAAGACATCATTTTTACTTAATCGGGCACATCTTCCTGTCTTTATTGATTACTTTATATAGTTTTCGTACAAATTTGATGATAAAAAACATTTTTTTAATAAAAAGAATTAAGTAAATTCCAAGCATTTTTAAACTGAAATTAACCGCTAACATTAACTGTTTTATCATAACTGTACGAATGTACTAGAAAAAAAAATTACCTTAATAAAAATTTAAAAAATTACCTTTAATAGAAGCTACTTAATGATAAATTACATATTTCCATGATTATATGATCTAGAATCGAAAAATTATCTGCAGGATATAATGTTTCAGTTAATGTTGAAATTTCAAGTGAAGCAATAAGCATTAAAAATAATTAACTACTTCTTAATCAATTTTGAGAAATTGAAATAAAAATATTTTTATTTCAAAGTCATGATCTCACAAAGAACATGCTTTTTAATTCTAGTTGACACCTTGATTGAGCATAGAAATCTTCAATTACAATTGACTTGAAAATGTGGTTTTTGAGACATTATCAATTAAATTAAAATAGTTTCAATTTAATTAGAATGTAGATAATATTAATTTCGTCTATCCTTAATAATTTACAGCTGTATTTAGCGAGTTTTTGTTTTCATTGTTCGCTTCACATACAGACGCAAACAGAGCTTTCTTGGCCTTCATGCGATTTTACTTTCGTTTTTATTTTTCCCCGCTTCTATTTCTTCATTCCGAACATTTCTTTTTTTATAGTGTGTGTTTTACAAAGGCAAATGGTGCTGTTTGTCTATTTTTTTCTTTTTGTACTAATTTTTTTCTCCTTGTTGAACTTTATAAACATATGTCTGCGTGTTGTGCGATACAGTTTCACACAAACTTGTTTATGGCTGTCATTTCTCACTGCTTCGATTTCACAGCACTGTCAGGCAGTCTATCAGTTCACGAGACATCTGTTTCTTCTCTCCTTTGTTGTGGTTTGAGGACAAACTCGTGGTACGCTGATCAAATTTCCTGCTTTCAAATTGATTTACCATAGAGTGAAGGAACTGTTAACTTCGATAATTGCAATTTTATACAGAGGTCGTTTACCTACATTTAATTTTAATTTTATTTTTGCATTAAAAATTCTTTACATGAGCAACCCATTCTTTTTTACCATTGCAATAACAGCACAAACATCGTCACATATTTGTTAAAATCAAGTAAACAAATTCTTTGCTTTGCACAATGAGAACAAATTTAAAGACCATTATTCCCTTCAATGGATTAATACATTGAAGATTTTAAACTTTTCATGAACTAGAATGATTGCGATTCATTTATTTATTTTGAAAAGGTCAACAATCCTTTCAGAAATGGATGATTTTAAAATTAGAAATACATTCCACGTACTCTTGTTTAAAGCACACCAAAGAATATAGCAATTCAAAGAAAGTGCTTTAAAAAATTAAATATTTGGAATTACAATTTAATTTTGACTTCAAAGGAAAACAACGCGTGTTTTAACGCATTCACATTTAGTTTTTCTAATAATGTGCAAAAGGAACTTTAGTCATTTCATGCTTTACCGAAAACTCAGCCAAGTGAAATATTCAAAATGAGATTATATTTGTTGCAATCAAATCAAACTAGTTTAATACTTAAAAAACGTAATTATCATGTGCCGGACAAATTATTATTTTTGAAATATAAGCAGAGCAAATTATAAAAATGCCAAATTGCTCTTTACAAGGAATAATGCAAGACAGGAAAGGGCTTACAAATTATTAACGCACCTTTGCAATGCATTTTGGTTTCCAATAGTAGCATGTAAATATTAATTAACCATTAATCCAAATAAATTAAAAATTTTAAACAAGTTTTATAAATTTAAAGTCTTACGTTTTATAAAATTTAACGTTTAACCAACAATGAGTATTTTAAAGAAATTTGTGATATTCTAAAGCTGTCCTTGTTTTCATTAATTAATTATTTATGAATTTCATATTCGAATCTATTCTTAGCATATTCATCTCTAAATTGATAATTGTGGCAGTTAGTTTTTATATCAATTAAAAATAATCTATAGTTTAGTAACTGAATACGCTTGCATGCTAAAATAAAATGAATTCTGCACAAATATAATGACTTTCCTCTTCTGCATGCCTCAAAGATGAATCCACCCATTTATTTCACGTTGGAAACTTTAAAATTTATTCCTAAAGACGATCGATCCACCATTTCAACAGCATGCACTGAATTATAGTCGTAACGTGCAAATGGTTGCGCCCTATCTCAGTGTCTGATAATTTGATATTTTGTTCATTAATTCAGTTCGTTGCATTCAATTAAGCCTTCGACGAAGAATTCTCTCCTCTATATTTAGAGAGTTGTGGTGAAACCTTTTCTCGAGGCAAGGAAGATCTCGCAAGTCTATTTATACCAATCGAACGGCAGCGGATGGAACAAGGAAATTTTATAGGTGCTTGTACATTTGTTGAAACTATAAGACTAAACAGGAAACTGTTGTGTATAAACAAGTACAGCTTTATGAAATACGCTGCTGCGCTATATGCTTTTCTTTGCTTCTCAATTTAGATTCAGTGTCAAAGCAGAAAGATATCAGCATTTCTTTTTACTTGGTAAGTTTTCATCCATATTTAGAATTATGCCAAAAAAGATAATAAATAAAAAGATAGAATTGTACCTTTTACCTTGAATGCATTTAACATTCATCTAAGAACGTATGTTTGTGCAGAAACTTCTTTACACTATTAAGCATTTTAATAAATTAAACGAATTCTAAATATTCATAGGGTAGGACAATATATACAAAATGATATATTGTCATTAAAACGTGGAGGTTTTTAAGCGATACTAAAACGATATAGTTTTTTTTAAATACATGATCTAACTGAATTGTGACAATTCATTTTGATACTAGGTTTATCAAGTCTTAAATTACAAGAAATAAAAAATATGTCAGTATAATTTTTAATTTAAAGAAAAGTTTTCACTGCTTTCTCGCTAAAAGCATGCGTCATCATGACTGCTGCCTTAACTTGTGTCCATGCTCATCATATTTAGTAATTTTTAAGATTTTTATAATACTAATAGTTTTAAATTTCAAAGTCGATGTAAAATTACTTTGTAGATTACTGTATATTTTTGAGACTGATCAACCTAATATCATGATAATTTCTGTCAGAAAATTAATGAATCTGCTTTAAACAAAATTACTTGACAAGAATGTAATACATAATATGAGATTCTGCAAATAAAATATTTAAAGACAATTTCTTTCCAATTTTTATAATAAGGCTTAGTATTTACAAGTGTTTGCAGATTAAGAATATGTATAAGTTATGCCGGATATCAACTGTACGCAAACAGAAAAATCTAAATATTTGTTAGCTGCGCATATAATAAAGTGAAAATACAACGCCTATAAAAAAAATCTAAACGCTTGGTTAGAAAGATTTTTTTTAGTTTGGACCGAATTGTATTCATTGCCTTTGCCTCGGATAAAAGCCAACTAGAGTTATTAAAAAGATTGTAAAAGATATGACGAAATGTGATTGAGCTCTATAAATAGAGTTGAGACTGGCACATGCAGATTTCAAATAGCTCTCCCCCCCTCTCCCTCTTAAAAAAGCCTTACCTGGTCAAGAATTCAAAAACTTATGCATTACTACAACTTGACCAATAAAAGTTATAAAAATGTTTTGTAACATTAAATTTTAATTTCTCAGTATGTCTGTTTAGTTTACCTCCTCCCCAACTGAGGACAAAGAAAAAAAATTTCAGTAAACATAGCAAAATTTTAGTTATTACATAAATGCTCTATATTCTATGATGAATTCCTTACTTTTAATTATGCATGCAATTTTGATATCATAAACATTTAAAAATTCGAAAGCAATAGAATAAGTTATCATATTCGTAAAAACTGAAGTATATAAAAAGTTTCAACTTGGATGCAAAACTTGCTTTTCAGTTACACAACATTATTTTTACATTACGTGATGCAAATACCTAAGAGTGGGAAAAACAACTTTCTTAACGACTCTCACAGCTAACTATGATATAATCCTTACATAACACGTCCGCTATGAGTAGACACAAAAGTGATTTGCGATCCAAACCTCAACCACACCAGCATTGTTATTATTTTTGCGAAACGAGCAAGTGGAAAAGTAAGTAATTAAGTTGAGTGGAACAAACCTTTGAAATGAAAGAGTTAAAGCACGTGCAGCATCGTAAGACATCGTAATCTGTTGCTAGATAAAATGCGAAAACTACATCAACAGAGCCATAAATACCAGAAGCAAGTCATTGCTGCTAACAAGGCCACCCGGTTCTATTATCGCCAATTCGTTATGACCTTGCACACTGGAATACTAACCTACGAGAGGAGACGGCGACACATCGCAAGAAAGTAATTTTCCCTCATCTTCAAATAGCGAAGATGTTTTCTTTTTGCTTTGATTGTTTTTGTTTTCTGTTATTAACAACATTAGACGCTAGCAAACACTGTTTCAGCTCGATGATAACGATGGAATACAGAAAGGTCACTGTAAGGGTCAGAGTCGTTCTAAACAACTGAGAACAGTGTCACCTTAAAATTCTAGAAATGTGGGCAATTAAGTCGTCCTGATGAGGGTCTTCTTATTTTTGCTTTGGACCGATGCCTTTCTGTTTTTATTTTTGTATGTAGTCATGCGTGTAAGTCGAAACAGGAATTTTATATATGAAAGCAGCAGGATAGTATATTTTTCTTTCTTAACTTTTCTGTTTGAAATCCGTGATGTTAGTTTAATGAAGCGTGTGAAAAAGACTTTCTTGTATGAATAAAACACGATTGTTTTTTCAACAAATTTTGATAAAAGAAATGCGTAATAAATATTTTTATCGCAATTACATCAAGTAATATGCATTTTTTTTATCATTTAACAAGAACAGGATTTTTTTTTAAATATATTTTACGGTTCTTGGTATATTTTTCACAAATAGCCAGTTTCATAGATTTTGGAGGTGTGTTCCTTACAATATATTTGATATATATTTCTTCAACTCAAATATTTAATTATGTCATTGTGAATTTTTCATTTCGTTTTCTTTCTCAAGCTATTATTTAATTTATTTATTCAATACCTTCTTTTCGTTTCATCTTGTACAGAAATAATAAAGAAACTTCAAAATAATAATAACCTCATATTTCAGAAACTGAAGAACAGAAATTTTCAGTTGTTTTCGCCATGTAATAAACAACAAATTATGATTAAACAAGAACGGAAAGATTTCTTTCGATTTTTTTTTAATATTAAAAGTTATTTAAAAAAGTGTTTATCAAGTTTTCTTTCTATCTCTTATCGACATGCACGAGTTGATTTAACTCTTCATATGAATACTTACTGTCGTTGAAAATGGAAGAAAAAAAACGGACAACATTCCAGAATGAATACGCACGTTAGAAATTTTTAATTGAAAATAGCATGAATTAATTTATTTGAAAATAATTTTAACTTTTAATTCTCTATGTTTGCAAAATCAAGAAATTTACGGCATTGAAAACAATTATAGAAAATGAAAAATAAAAAAATAAAAAAATGCGGTCAATCATTGAAACCGAAAATGAGCAAGGGAAAAAAAACTGAGGAATTTAAATCAAATCTCATTATAAAAATTTAAAATTTCAAAATATCTTTTTAAAACTGTAACATTTAGAAAAAAGGTGAATTCTGAACTTACAAGTATATGCAATTAATAATTTACTTTTAAGGGAAATGCAATAGCTAAATCCTCATATTTCATTCATTCATATCAAGTATTCATAATCCATTCTGTCAAAAGAGAAGATTCATCCGGTACTCTGCATTAAAATTATAAATCACTAAATTTCATCAGTTAATTTCGAAACTTATTCATCTATCATAGCACGCAATAAATTAATACCTTTAGAAAGTACACTGATCTATACCTTTTTGCTTTTGGTTTCTATACAGAGTTGGGCATGAATTCATCACCAATAAGATCATGATGAAAATTATACGATCAATACGTCAATCATGAATAAAATTAAATAATGACGCCATTAACCATGATTTCAAAATTTGGAATTAATATAAATAGTTACACGATTTTAATTTTTAAGACGTTTTTATTAACTCGTTTTCTACTGTGCCTGTCTATTGGGTGCAAACTTCACAATTGATTTTAAATTAACTTCCCGGTGAGCTAAGGATTTGAAACTTTAAGCATATTTCAGATCTGAATGGGAATGCAATATTAATGCTTGCTTGTCCGTCTGTTTGTTGAGCGCGAATTTTGCAATCGATGAAAAACTTATTACCGATGGATGGCCTCACGTCAAATCGTTACTCATCGGAAAGTTAGTTTAAATTCAATTGCAAACTTTCACAAACATAAGGAAAAAAAATTTATAATAAAGAATATTTAATAAAACACA
The DNA here is from genome assembly GCA_026543865.1 of Argiope aurantia. Lineage (NCBI taxonomy): Eukaryota > Metazoa > Arthropoda > Arachnida > Araneae > Araneidae > Argiope > Argiope aurantia. The sequence continues at coordinate 302,806 of JAPMOR010004942.1, forward strand.
TTTTTAAAATGGACTAACAAATATAAAATAAAATTCCCTATCCCTGTACAGATTTATAGCCGCATACTGGTTCATAAAATTAACAATATATTTTGAGAGAATTTTTAAAATTTAAAATCGCAAATTTTCAATACAATCTGTTTAGGGCTCGGAGAAATTTTATACGTTTTAGTCGATTTTAAGAAATGATATATTAACTAAAAATTTCATTTAAATAATTATTTATTTTATACATGCTGCCCAAATTTATTGGTGTTCTTTTATGGAATCTGCTTAAAACCACAGTCATCGTGTTTATTTACACCCAAAAATTATTTTTCGCAAAGAATATTTTGTAAAACAAATCGACGCCCATTCGAATTCGCCAGTTAACTGCTCCCATTGGGAAGTGCTGTTGAAGCAAGATTTTCACAGCAGATGTACTTCCTCAATTTCTCATGATCTCATTTTATTTGAGGCCCTACAAATATCTGGGGATGTTGCACTGAGCCAGCTTTCATTCCCTTTCTTTATCATTTTTATATTTACGTAGCGAAAGAGGCGACTTTATCTCTACGCTTTTATCAGCGTCATATATATTATCACTATAAAAACAAGTAAAATTATTATTTGGACCTCCGAAGTTGCAGAAGTTAAGATGCGCTAAGTTAATATAGTATGGTAGGATATAGGCAATTAATTGCAATTGGAATTTGCTTATAACGATCAATCCGCCTCTTTTTGCTAAAAAAAAAGTAATAAGCTTTTTAATTAACATAACTGTGAATCTTATGTAAGCAAAATCTTAAATAAAAGTCTTAGTATATAATTTTTTAACCAAGACAAATTAAATGTTAAAATACTGGGGAAAATTAAGATAAATTAGGATTTTTAGTACAGAAACCACTGTCTATATCAAATAAAAATTGTGGAAATTTTATACTATCAAATCAATTCAGAATTTGAAAACTTTCATTATATTGTTTAAAATTATATAATTTTTTTAAAAGACTGAAATTAATGACATCTATTCGCATGTAAAAATATTATAAGTTTCAAAAATATTTTAAATTTATAAAAATAGAAATTTGTTATTCCTAATATATTTTGTAATAATTTCAGATCATCTTCACTTTAAAAAAAAGAACAACAATTGCATATGAAAAAATTAATATCTTATTTAGCAAGTTTTTTATTGCCTTATAAAGATTCAAACGGAACACTTAAAATGAGAATTTCGTATTTGTATCATCCTAATTTGGACAGAAACCTAATCTGTATCACCCTAATTTCGTATTTGTATCATTATAATTTGGACAGAAAAAAATACATTTTCTTAATAATGGTTTTAATTTTAGGCTATAATTTTCCATATTCCTAACAAAATGCACCATTGGAATTTACGTAAATGCGTTATTTAATAAAGCTCGTCATTCCCTGTTTTAAAACTATGTTAAAAATTAGGAAACATTAACAAGCCCTTTTCACTTAGCAACATTTTTAATGATAATCCTAATAAACGGATTGCAATCATACCGATTAATACAATACATAATATAATTTAGCGAAAGAGTTGAGTAATCAGACTTTATTTAATTATTTATTTCATTTCGATGAAATCACTGTAGTTAAAAATTTTACAGTACAGAAAATATCTCTTTTTTTTATCATGAATTGATGATACACAAACATTTATCATACGAATAACTTGAAAACTTTCTAAATTAAGACTGACTTATTCCAGTTTTCTGAGTGAAAAATAATTTTAAATGCATTCATTCATGATTCAAGTGATGAAATCAACAAGAATATTTCATTATAAGTTTTCTATGTTTATGAAGAGCATAATAAAACGAAGGTATTTTAAAAATTAGATATTTTATGGGGAAATCGAAAACCTTTACAATAAAAGCAATAAATAGTTATTGACATTTTTAAATTCTATACCCCCAATTTTTGTAGCTTTTTCTTTACCAAAAATCTGCTTTAATTTTTAATAAGAATATTGTTATACATATGCTGCTTAGTTATGGAATCGTTAGGATTGATTTTACTTTTATTCACTACTAAAATAAAGGTTGAGGTAGATAGTTCTTGAAGTCAGCCTAGGATCCAGAAGTTTACTGGTTGTAGATTTGATCCCACCAATGTAACCGCACGTTTGCGTGCTCAAGTACATCCAATCTGCAGAAGTAAAAAAGTCTTCCTGATGGTGTGGTGGGAAAATTGGAGGAGCGAATAGGCTCAAGTATCGCTTTCCTCATAAGCCTCTCCCAAAATATCCTTTTTTTTATAATTTGAAAACGAAACTTTAGTGTAATAAATGAGATCCTTTACTTTATTTAATCATATAATGGTTAGGAATGTATAAATGATTATTTCTTTTTGATAGAAATATTCTATATATCCTCTTTTCTGTATATATCTTTTCTTTATATATCCTCTTATCTCTATTCTTTTATCCTCTATAAAATCTTTCTCTATTAGAACGAGAGAATTATATTTTCCATTAAGCATTTGATCATTAAAATGCAATTTTTCTGTAAAGAGAGCGCTTCATACGCTTTAAACTTTAAAGGAGAAGTGAATTTCCTGACTCTCAATATCCGAAACGAATCTCCCCTAACCCGAGCCCAACAAAGGCTCTAAACGGAAATCAAACGTTTGACCGCGACAATGCTCAATGGTGCTAAGCGCTCCGTAAGCAGTCACCTGTCAGCTATTATACTTGCGTGTCGTTAACATGAGATAGCAGCTAAAAATAGTATCTATCCCCATCGATCCAGCTGACAATGGACTTTGGCCTTCATTTCGTATATTAAGTGAAATTAGTCTCACAATTGCATACTCAGTCTCATTCTTTTGGGGAAGAGCATTAATTTCTGAAGACTAATTTTTGCTATAAAACTCTCTCTTTTCCCAAACAGATTTGTAATAAGGACAATAAAAATGAGTTTTCTTTATTTTAAACACTCATACTGCTAGGTGGAATGATTAATTAAAGCGGATATTTCTGGAAGAAATTTTTAAGTCTGAATAATAATGAAAATTAAAAATCACAAAATGCACATAAAAATCACTCAAATTATTAAATTTTGAATTGTGTTTATGGACGAAACACACAGTTTGAAGATTATTTTTTATTCCTTCAGACAATTTTGTTCAATTCAGGATGCCGGTATTATGATATTCTTTCTATTAATATTTCGGCCTAGAAAGACGCATTAGTTTCATTAAAATAAGATTAATATTAAGTAATTTATATTGTCATTAGTATTATATAAAATCAATTCCTTAAAATTAAAAAACTACGCATTATTTTGAAATACAGTAAAGAATCAACTTAACAAAGAGTTCTATTTAACGAAATTTTTGTCGAAATTTGAATTTTAATTTTTACCTGTTGTTTACTTTCCATATTACAATAAATAATTTTTAATTAAAAAAAACGTTTTTCAGACAATTTTTCCCTAAACTTTTGTTATTTATCATTTTTGGAAGTTTCAATAAAATCTATCAAATCAACTACCATAACTTCACGTGTTTTTGCTCTATTCCAGAAGTTATAGGGCTGTCTAATTTTCTCCACGTTTGCGCAGGTATTGTGATTATAATATATCATGATTTGTACGAATTTCAACAAAGTATAGGAGCGAAATGTAATAAAGACATCGCTACGAATGATGGAAATGATAATGAAGAGATTATTTAAAAAATCTCTATAAGCAGAAACTATAATAGCATTTTAGACATTACGATAGGGATTATAATTCCGGGAAATGTAGAGATAATACATTTCAATCCACCCAAACTATGAAAAATTTTATAAAAAATACTTTATATTAAACCAATACAATGCAGAATTACAAACTCTTTTACGATTTAGGACAAAAATCGGCAGAATGCGGCTCTTTTAATGCTTCCGATTCCGGTCCTATGTTCGTTGATAAATAATTCGCGGTTACCTAAATAAAATATAAATTTATGTAAAAGAAAATAAATCCTAAAAATATTCCACGAAAATTATTTGTACATCTCTCTATTTAACATTAATTCAAAATCCTTTCCTTTGGTGTCAATCAATTGATTTCCGAAATCGCGAATTCAAAAAAAAATCCGGTCACACACATTCAGTGGCGTGAAAACAAGTTCAATTACCACTTCGACAATTTTTTTAGCTTAATCAACATGTTAATGATTTGTTTTTTATTTAGTAGCTTTGTGAAAATGTTTTTTTACTAAGTGTGGTTTAAGACTGCTCTGTAGTCTAATACTTTTCATAATTATTCATATTCCAACTTTCAAATCTATAAATATCATTTAAGTTGTTAAAATTTTAAAAATGGCATTTTACGAAAAAGATTTGGTGATCCCTAATTCAGGATATATATTAAAGTTAATAAACATTATAAAAACGAAGGGGAAAACCAAAACCTACCTTAAGAGATAATCTTCAGTATCTTACTTTTTTTCTTCGTTTTTAAAATTTAATTCAAAAAAAAATTCTCAATTTTTTTTTCGGATTTTTATTTGACGCACTTTCATCATACCGATTTTTTTAATTGGAAAGACAAGATATTGTTAATTAGAATCGACTTTATTTCAGCTAATTTAAAAACATTATTTAGGCGCAGTTTGAAAAGAAAATATCATAATTTACTTTTAAGCAATAACTTGAAACTAAATATATAAAAATATTTATACTTACCTTATAAGACTATAAAACAAAACTGTGTTGTTTTTCGTTTAGATCCTTTTTCCAATTTTTTTAATACTTTCCTAAGCATAAATACATGTTAAACCATTTATGCGACAGAAATATCAGAAATGCAAGAAGGCCATATATTTTACTTTAATATTATTAATCTGAAACACAGCTTGTAATATTTACATACATTTAGGACTGAATCAACATCTATTCCAGGAAGAGAAAGCGAAATTTTATTTTTCTTGGTTTTTTTAAACGATGTGGTCAGTACATTATTTGTTTATTATGAGTAACACAAGACTAAATAACGAGCCAGAAATGATTACTTTTATGTTGTTGTGTAAACAGCTACGAAGTGAAGAGTAACTTGATGTTTCATGTAAGGCTTAGTAAAATATCACGACCCAGTAACCTTTTAAAAGCAACCAATTTCATGCATGCAGATTCACGATGAATCTATTTGTTTTTATAATAATTTTGATTCAGAATAAAAATTTTGTTTCTGCAACTTGAATAACGTAATATTACACTAATCAAAGTTCCATATTTATATAGTTACCCACTTTGCTTTTTTTAAAATCAACTTTCGATAATTTAAAGATCGATTCATAAAATTATTCATTTGTTACGTATTTTACAGAAGTAGGAAAAGTTTTTAGTTAACAAATATTAATAAAGCAATCAATGGTTTAGTTAATTTAACTCTAATTCAATAAGAACGTTTTAACTTATTTTTAAAATTATTTTTCCATCATTCTTAAAACTTATTTATGCACATTTACACACTTTAAAAAAATTAAAACTTAATGTAGCATAAAGATAATACAGAAAAGGAGAAACAACCACTTCCACTAATTAAATTTAGTAAATATGATATGATATGGAATAGATAAATATGATATAGACTGGAAATTTTATATTAAACAAAAGTTTGCAATTTTCTACAAATTTTTATTTTTAACAATGAGCAACTAGAAAAAATGAAATATCACGATATATTTTATTTCAATTTCTATTTAGAACAGTAATTATAAATATTTACATTTCAATAACAGGGAATAAAGTAAAATTATGTCAAATTATTTTATTTCCTGTTTAACTCTTTTAAAAATAACTTAATATCTATTACAAAACTCTTAAATAACATCTCTTTCGTTAGTAATGCTGAAACGATAGTATTTTTAGAGTATTTTTAGAATACAGTCAAGATTTTTGAATGTATGTCCAAAGGAAATGTAATAAATGTTCAATCATTATATCTCCTTAATGTTCATTATAGAATGCCACGCCTATCACTTTTGGATGATTTTACTTCCCGAAGGGATGATACGCAGTGAGTAAAAGGAGCTCTTTTCAGGAGTGGAATTCTTTATTAGGCGTATTTTTCTTTTAAACTATTATTTACTGATGTTGATATTCATTTTATGTTTGCATCGTAATGGTTTGTTTTAATTGGAAGGTAATTTGTGTAATGCTTCCACATATGATGTTTACTAAAAAGTAAACAATCAACTTTCATCACACTCCTATTTGGGCGAAATTAAATCAAAGTGACGCACGCGTAAAAGCGCTGATGGTTTCCGTATCTGTAAACGGACTATAACTATGTTGCTATTTAAGATACAGCATTGCTACACAAAATTATTTGTTGTTACATAATTCTACTCATCAATACCAAATCTAATTTTTAACTGAAAATCCATCCGACAAATTTATGTTGGGTAATATATATAATTCCTTTTACATGTTTAAGGTACATTGGTAAATTAATTAACCAATACCATTATGTACAAAAACGATCCGGTTTAAACTTTGATATCTTACATCGGAGGAGTTTGATGGTAGTAGTATATTGAATAGTATAATGGTCCGAGTGTGGAAGTGGACTTACTTGCAACAAGTTGCAGATTTTGTGAAGACGCTAGTGTTTTTAAACATTTTCCAAAAGTGAAACCAAACAAGTTGTTTTTGATGGTATTAATGCCAAACATCCTTAAAGCTTTAAATATCTGCGGCATTCCTCAGTAAATGCCTCAATGCATCACTGCTTGAATGTACACAATTGATCCCTTGTTATGTTGAAATGTTTAGCAATCGACTTTCTCCAGTTAAATAATAAAAACTATTTAAAACTTCAAACGAAAGCAAAGCTAGTCGTTTTCGTAACATTTACAGAATGCGTCTGTAAACAGGATTTCAACTAAAGTGCTCAAGTATTATAAATTTGGTGAAATATTCATTGTTTTATATTTTGATAGTTCACTCAACAAAGTAAACTCTTGATTCATTTCCACGAATTGTTTAAATGAATACTAAAAGCGATGTAAAAAATTAATTTCCACAATTGAATGAGCATTATACTGACTCATCAAAATGACAATAAATACTGAAGGTCCGTGCAATGTTTATCTAAACAGAAAACAGTCGATTTGAGGTCGATCATAAAATATACAATGAAATAAATGCTCAATTCTAAAACAATTTGATTTCAAACTTTGATAACTTTAATAGTATATTTTGTCTTGCCCTAATAATGGATTTATGAACAACCCTAGTGCAAATAGCAACTCTGCTCTAGTTTTCCTAATGGCAGTTTATTTGCATTTGTCCTTATGTTAAACCATTGGTTACCACGGATGTCAATTGACACCCACTTGTGATTCACCCCTTCCTAATTAGATTACCTCGTCTTTACTATAATTAATAGATAATAGAAGACATCGCCTAATTAAATAGTAACTCTGAATCATAGTCATGACAAAAAATGTGTTAATGACTTATCTGGCAGCATTAATTTGGTTTGGAAACATAGCAACAAAAAAAAAAGCAGCAATTTTCAACTTTATAAAACGACACCTTAAAATGGTAAGTTTAAGTTATATTTTTAAATTTAGAAGTCTGTGTTGTATACATTAATGCTACATTAAACCCCCGAATACGGCGCAGTGATTGCTCCCAGTCTGTTGAATTCGTATACGTATATTTTGCAGCAGAAGACTTGTCTTCAATACGAAATGGAAGAATAGGCGAACTGCAGTAGGAGAATATGTTCATAGTGCAGTTAGAATAAGTAAGTAAGAATCTGTGAATGCCGTTCTTCACATTCATACTAGCTATAATTCAACCTACCATGTAGACAATAGCATTTCTTATGAGCAATAAAACACTGTAAAATATGTTGTCTATTTTTTTCTTCAATTCTCATTGGTAAGATTTTTTTAATAATTACTCACGAAAAAAATATTAGTTTCATTAACGTGTGAATGTTTTTGGAAATTTCAGCAACCAAAATTGAAGGCAATTATAGCAATCTTTCATGTAGCCAAAACAGATAATTAATCTGTTTCTAAATATTGCTTTTGCAGATACAATTATTTGTCACAAACACAACAGTAAAATGTTTCTATTTATTGAAAAAATAAAGATTTATTATTATTTTTAATTAAAAAGTTCTATCATCTGCTGACAATTGACATCTACTGACATTCCTTTTATAGTTCGTACCGATTCTACTAGACGATAAAATTAGTAAATTTTACAATTTAAAACGGGACAATATATTACAAGCCACAAATCCACATAGAATATTGAGATAAATTTAATGCATTTTGTATTTATTTCGCATATATTTCTAAAATGTAATATTTCGATAATTGAAGTCAATATTTCTATAATTTTATCAGGGAAAGAAATAAATTTAAGAAGTAACTTGTGTTGTGGATTGTTCTTCTTTGTATATAAAATAGTAACTACAATTACACAGACTTTTTTCCGGGTGGAAGGGTCACTTGAAAAGCAAGTTGATCAAAACTCTGATAAATGAGCAGGAGATGATACCATTATATATTTATTTTTTCGTGATCAGCAGAATGTTCAATTTTTGACAGCTTTTTATTTATTTATTTATCATGATCAGCAACCGGAGCAAAACGCCACAGTAAGGTAGAAGTTAAAAAAAAGGGATCGTCTGCTGGAATTCTTGTATACCTTGAAGAAGGGAGTTAACTGTGATTTAGCTGAGCAAACATTTATTTTAGCCGCGTGATTTTCATGTGATGCCGCAACTTCACGCTGGTCATTTAAAATTACAGAAATTAGTTTCTTAAAAACGGTAGAAAGTCAGAATCTTGCGCAACTCGGCAGTTAAAGTAAAATCTGAATTCAGGCGATTAGATATTAATTTTAAAAGCGCGGATAAATTTAATTTATTACATATTACGCAATTATTAAACTAAATACTTTAAAGTCCATTATTTTTCTGTAATAAATTGAGATGGCCTCGTATGAAAATAAATTTTAAAAAAATTATATCAGAAAATCCCACAAAAATTTAAGAATATCATCATAGGAGTGACGAGACAAAATAAATATTAAGTGAATTATTTTAAAACATAGTTTATATTTTTCTAAAAGAAAATCAGTTTTCTATCAGAAAATAATGCAAAAAATTATGAACATCTTCTTAGGAGTGATGAGACAAAATAAATATTAAGTGATTTATTTTAAAATCGAGTTTATATTTTTCATCTAAAAGTTAGTAAAATAATTATAAACTATTTTGATCTATTTAAAAAATATTTAACGTTTCGATTCCCACAATTTTCCTTTTTACATTGATATATATTTTTTGTCACTGTAGTAAAACAAAAAACAAGTTGATATTTTCAATTCTTTCATCTGCCACCCTATGTCAACTCCAATACAACGGAACATAGTATAATCTAGTTATCTGAAATCAGAAAAGCAAAGACGCCCGCCTACTTCCGCTAGGTAAGTTAACCAATGACTGACCTACCCGTATTCTTCGAATGACATCGAATTCCGTACCTTCAAGGAATTAAAGCATCGAGAGATCTGGTTCGTTGGTTTTTATACAATCGGCTTTCTGGAGTATATTTTCGAAGTATTTTAAATCATTAACATAATCGGAGGCGTTACAAAAGATACAGATTTTTGCGGATAATGAATGTTTTGCTGTTTCTAGTTGAACGAAGGTTTTTAAGGAACATTTTTCAGCTAATAATTTTTCTTTTAATAGTTTCAATTTAAGAATAAATATTAATCATTGTTCAAGAATTGAATTACCATGTATATCGTTCAGGCCTTTGTGTTTGTATAACAGAAGCTAGCGTTACCATTTATATTTAAGAATAGTTTACAGCATTTTTTTAAATTAACAATTGATTATGCGAACTTTATTATACCCATGGATATTGTATTGAGTTTACATTAAAAATTGGAATCTAAATGTTTATTTAATTCAAAGGACTTGGAAACACACCTGTATCCATGAGAATTACAGAAACGTTATGAAAAAAATCTATTATTCCTATAAATTAACGGGATGTTTAAAAGGAGGGATTATAACAAAATAAAATAAGGAAAAACTTTTAAAGCTAATTTAAATTTACCATTTGAGAAGGGGGAAAGATGTTTGAAATGTGAATGAAATATCACTCGTTATCACAGTAATAATAAATATATAAAGCATAAATTATGATGTAATTCGAAGTCATCACCAAACACTTTGGTATGTTGACTAAGAGAAACAAAGAAAAAAAAATTAGAAAGCATATGTAACAAAAGTATAAGAATATCTTTTATTAATAAATCGATTTGGATATGATCTTCACCCTTTTATCAATGACCAAAATTATGTGGTCAGGCTCAGAATCGCCTTAAAAAACATCTGTCGCTAATTTATTCCGATTTCCATCATTTTTTAGCTATCTATTAATTTCAAGTAAATTGAAATTTATTAATTTCAAGCAATCTAAAATCTATTAATAAAGTAAATTAAAATCTTTTAATAAAGTAAATTAAAATCTATTAATCAAGTAAATTAAAATCTTTTAATGAAGTAAATTAAAATTTATTAATCTCAAGTAAATTAATTTTAAATTAAGCATATTTAAAATTTTCCTACATAGTGTCGTGAAATAATTTAAGGTATAACATTCAACAAGTTCATTTTATAATAAAAATGAATCAATATTATACGCGTTTTTTTAAAATTGAAATTTATTTTCTTCGGATACTTCTGGAATTAAATCAATAAAATTTCAGATGTCTTCTTAAAATTAAATTTTTCCAAGAAAAAATCGTATTTATTAAGGAAGTGTTGTATCTAAAAAGAACTATTGTTTCAAATATGTATATAAAGAATTCTGTTACCCCTCTTGTTAATAACGTCTAGTCTATCTTTTTTTTTTTTTTACGCAAAATTCCTTTTGACGTGATATCAGCATTTGTTTGCTCAAATGATAAGATTATATCCAATTCTTAATTATAAGTTTAATATGAAATAATCTCATAAAATAATCATTTTTACATAGTTTTGCACATTGCACGGTTTTTGAGATAGAAAGGTATGAATTTATCACTTTTTGTTTCCATGTCCAAACAATATTATATTATATTATATATATATATAATATTCTAATAAGAAGAATATCTTTAAAAATTTGTTTTCAACAACCAATAATGGCTTCAAGTAGTATATGGGGGCCCTTATAGGACACTAAAATACACTATAAATATTTACTAAAAATCATATAAAATGTCGAAAATGCCCTATTGTTAGTTGATTAAAAAATAAAATCAATTCTGATGAAATGCATATCCTAGGATATCAATATTTTGGACCATTTACGAAATTAGAAAAATGTTTTAAAAGGAGTGATCCGGGCATTAAGACAGTCGACAAGGATTGTAAAATACATGATACTGAATACAGTAAAACAAATGATACAAAACAGAGACATATTGCTGATCAAGAATAATTAAATGATTTAAATGCTATCGAAAATCCAACAAATGGATTTATTATTGATCCATCAGAAGAAAGACAAGCTAGAGCAATTATTAAACCTATTATTAAAGCTAAAAAAATGTTCGGAATGGGAGAATCAAAAATATATTGTTTAAAATGTAAATCTCATACAGAAATAAAAGATTTTAAAGAAATATACACTAAGATTATAAAATGTCGAAAAGCACCTCATTTTTAAGCCACAAATGTTTTAAAAGAACAAAAAAAAAACACAAAAAAAAAACGCATTTTGAATATTCTTTCAAAATTCTTTTTTTTTGTTTTTTTTTTTTTTTTTTTGGTTTGGTTTGGGATTTTAAAACTGAGTTGTTTTCGATATTTTATATGATTTTAGTGAATATTTATAGTGTATTTTAGTGTCCTATAAGTGCCCCCATATAATACTACTTCATACAAGAATGGAATTGGTGTAAAATTTTTTTATTCTTATTCAATCTTGGTCTTTCTTAGTATTATATGCATAATGCAACTATGAAAAGCATAATACAAAGCATATATGCATAATACAACTCATTCTATATTATTATCCAATCACTTTCAAACTAAATCAAAAACTGAAATACGAACTGCCAAATAAAGTAAAAATGTTTGATATAGTCCAAGTAAAATAATAATATTGTATATTTATTTGGTTTTAGCCAAATAATGCCGATTACTTTTTGGGAATTTTTGAATGACATTTTTAATATTATCATTAATATTCCTCTCAAGGGTATACGAACTTATATTTCGGGCATAATGAAATCTCTGATAACTCAAACTCGTTTCTTTTTCGGCTTCAGATTAAAAAGGTTCGATTTTACTTCAATAAGGAAGAGTTGATACTGTATAGGATTACTTGAGGGAAAAAAAAAAGGAGGGATTAAAATTGCACTTTCAAATCAATGCATGACGACTACCCCGAGTTATTTCCCTTCGATTACATCATAATAAGGAAGGCCTTTACTTGTAATGAGGAAAGATGACAAAGGCTGGGTTCCCGCGTGGAAACATAAAAGACGAATTTAAGGTCAGCGGTCGCTGAAATGATTTAGCACTCAGTGTTGTTCAGAGCAAAAATTGATAGTTAAAAAAAGGATAAAAAAGGATATATATTTAATAATAAGAAAAAGAATATAAAATAATAATTATTTTTATATTTAATCCTTTTTTCCAATGTAATTTCGTCTACATGAATTATTTTTCAGAGAATTTTTTGCCCTTTCCTGACGCATGTTCATTATATTTGTAAACATTATAGTTCAGATGGTTAAAGTAAATAAAACATTTAATCATTATCGACACCGAGATTCCGCCAATTAAATGTTTGTTCTTATCCAAAATGACACAATTTTATTCAATTATGCTTGAACTGTTCATTGATTTAATAACACCTTTCTCCATTTAAGTGAGAATCAGTAAAAAGGAGTTAATTTGAAAACTTTCATTCAATGATAAAAAAAATGTGTGTGATTAATGAATATCATTTGACGAATTTGTTAGTTTTTACTAATTTTATTAATATCAACTCTGAAAAAGATGTAATAAGGAAAAATATAAGCTATTCCTGGAAATTTAAACATATTAGTTTAGAGATATTATTTAGCGAAATATTTCTTTACTCCTTTATTATGCCTGATAAAAAAAAAAGAGGAATTGTTTGAAAAGTGTTTCTTCAAGCTTGAAAAATGACAAAAAACGAACAGGCTTCATTTTTCAATTCCTATTATTAGTTCACACTCTCCTTATATGCATATATTTATATATCTTGTTCAAATTTTCAATCGTTAATAAAATACTTTTTATTCATTCACTCAAGTTCAAATGCATTTTTTTAAACTTGCAGTGGATGACACTTGATGTTAATACAGTGTTTTCAAATATTAATTTATTAATTATTAAATTTAATTAATTTTTAATACTTCAAATAGAGTTTTAGCAGTTTGTAATGAAAATTGAAATCAACAGACAGTAGCTCAATCGGTAAAATGCAAGGATTTCGGTACTTTTCACGTAAAAGTGAAGAATGCGAGTTCAATTCTTGCGAAAGTAGGAATTGACTTTAAAAAAATATTTTTTACACTACTTGTTATACCTTTTCATCAAACAATTTAGTAAGTTTCGGTTTGAAAATTTAGCCTGGGTCAAGCCTAGTTAAAGAAAATCTTACTTTTCGCAGATTACGATTTCTCCATCTCTTTATCTAGAACTAATCACAATCTTGTTTCAAAAATTCGAATGAGTGAAAAACCTTTTCAAATTTTTTCTCGTCTTATTCATATTTAGAGGGATTATTTAAGTCCCTGAAGTACTAAACATATTGTAAAATATAATCTTTTGTAGGAAAAGTGTAATGTTGAATATATACTGCAATTGCTTTGATCTGGAATAATCTTGCGTTAAACAAAATATATAAAAATTCGTGGCTAACATAATAAATAGACAAAAAGTAACTCATGAAATATTTGTACATCCCAAGAGTATGGCACCAAATGAATGTTCTGACATCAACTCTCAAATGGTAAGAATAATTTGGAAAACGTCTTCTGCTTGATATACAGCTTGTTATTTCCAATTTTCGATAATTATGAATCTTGAAGAGAACTTAACACATTTCCTCACACAAATATTATGTAGACAATCACAGGTCTCGGTGGATTTCAAAAATATAGACAAATCTATCTAACTTAAACAACCTTGGCAAATTTTGAATTTTATACATAGATTTCACCCTCTAGCTGCTTATCCCGCGATTTCCGCGGGTTGGCAACAGTCCATTTTCTATTGCATTCCGCGTTTATCCCCGTTAGTGTGTTTATTTTTACGATTACAGATTTTCATTATATCATATTATTATCGTGTAACATATAGTATCAGTTCACTTAGTTTGAAAAATATTTTAACTTATTTGTAAGCATCGTATCTAATTAGTGATTTTAAAAATTACGCAGTCAGAGGGTTAAGATTGTGCAAAACATTTAATATTTCAAGATGTAAAAATCTAATTATATGTTCAGAAAGTAAGAGACAGTTGCATAAATTTTCTCATGAAACGCTATCTTTCATATCTATAATCCAATATTCACAAGCGTTTTTGCTCAATATTACTTGTTACTATCTTTGAGATATTGTGGTGATATATTATTTGTGATATTATTTTATAAACAAAATCATACAAAAAAAATATTTACTTATATTTCTTACAATAAAAACAAGTTCGAAAAACTGGATTTTTGTTTCATATTTATTTCTACTGTTTTCTAACCCACCTCTATATTATTTGAATTTTACAACCTATCTTAAATATTATTGAACATATATAGTAAAAAAGAATATTCTCTGGATAGAATCCCTTAATGCCTGCTGCTATTTATATTATATATATTATATATTAAATGCGCCTGTCTTGAGCAGGGCGAAAAACAGTTGCCATTTATTTTGAGCAATCTTAAATATAATACCATGATTTATTAATCGACTCCTCGAAAACATACCTCCATCTGAATTCTACAAGCTACTATTAACTTTTCAAATTTATTTCTACTGTTTTCGAACCCACCTCTATATTATTTGAAATTTACAATCTTTTTTAAATATTACTAAAATTATATAGTAAAAAAAAGAATATTCTATAAAAAAGAATTTTTTTAATGTCATCTGTTACCATATATATTTTTAATTACATGCATCTCTCCTGAGAAATGCGAAAAACAGTTGCCATTTATTTTGAGCAATCCTTAAATATAATACCAACATGATTTGCTAAACGACTCCTCTAAAACAGTCTGATGTCTACTAGCCACTACTAACTTGAAATTTAGAAGGCTTTTTAGGGATTCTACACTGAAAGTCCTTTCAACATCCTTCAGAGTCTCGGATATAGTGATTTGTTGTCGCATATTTTAGATTAAATTTTCTCAACTTAATTGAGGCAAAACAAAGGACTTCCAAACGCCTTCAGTATGTTTGGAAGGAACTCTAATTAAGGAAATGACCGAATCATCATCTTGAGACTATTTGCATAACATTATATCGGATTTGTGTTTGGTTTTCTCCTTAATGGCTACCCAAGGCTAACCTTCTCTCTGTCTTTCAAAGAATTGAGTCCACTTAAGCTCCAAAGATATTAAAGTACGTTGACAACGCTCGTAGCTTGATGTATTCGCATTTCGTGCCAAAGCTCGAAATGAATGCGATAGAAATTTTCAGTAAGATTTTGATATAAAGGAGCAAAAATTGTTTCTCTATTCTTTTAAGTTACGTTAGTCTCCATTCAATGAACTTCGACTTAACGAAGTTTCTATAAAACTATAAATGTGAATTCCATTTACATGTATGTGATTTACTCTCCATATTACGAAAAATTTCTATATAAGGAAGTTTCTCTGCTTCTTTGCAACATTTCGGGATATCTTATTAATCGGTGTTTCATTAAAGTCAACCGAAGCGGCTGCAGTAAAACCAGCAACACCTAAAAAACATGGAAACTGTTGCAGAAAACAAGTGCCGTCTATATTTATCCATGTTGATGAAGACTTTGTGATTACAAATGTACTAATGAGCATGGAATATTTCAAAGTGTTACAATATATGTAATACATGATGAAGATGGTAATGAAAAGTTTATTATAATAAAGAAAACAAATTTCACAAGAACAAATGCTGAAAAATATTTAATACAATACGAAAGAGATTAGAATATTAAGAAAATGTTATAAATGAGGTGTTTCAATCTTTACAAAAGTGCAGAAATTTTTAAGAAAAATGAGTCCTTTATACTAAACCTTAACAAAGAATAAGGATTAGCCTTTTTAAGATTTGCATTAACTTCAATATAGTGAATATATAAGTTTCACTTTCGATTTTTTTTCCTGTTCTTATTATTTAATTTACGAATTTTTATTTAAGGTTTTTATAGCCAATTTTTTTCTGTTCTTATTATTTAATTTAAGAATTTTTTTAAAGGTTTTTATTGAGAAAATTTTAAGTGGAGCGCTCCCACTTCCTTTAATAGGGACTCAACTGTGTAAGTCTTTTAACAATTCGACTTGAATACAGCAAGACATTTTATAATTATTTATTAGTTTATTATAGCTCCGTTTGAAGAATTTTTAATGTTTAATTATTTGTTGCTCGTAAGATTTTTTTCAAGCTAAAATATCACATTAGGACATTCATACAGACATTTTTTTTTCCTTTACTCATTTTGATCAATGAACAGAAAAAAATTGGTATTTGAAGTCATTGATATTTTAAACCGATGAAAACATACCGAGTTGACTCAATAATTTGCTTTGCTCCCGTTAATTTTATTTGTTTGGCAATCAGACTTTTTCTTCCATTTTCTGATTATTATTATTTTTTTTTGTTCATTTACAAGCCGTCTCAGACGTGAAATTATACTTCTTATATATACTCTCAGTAATCTGTAAAGCCAATACATCAATATGCGTCACACCCGCAGATATTTATTTTACATTTTTTTAAATGCCGCATATTAAATATTCAGGAATGAAACTGTTCTGTTGAACTTTTAAAAATAAAGATTTGGCTCCTACCGCGACAAACAATTGGTGGACTTCAAGAATGAAAGAACCAAATAAATTATTAAAATCCAATAAAGAGCACTGATAATGAATTTTTTTATGATTTAAGCAACTCAAATAATATCTTGTGCCAATGATTCATGGTCCAAAAAGAAAATTTTGCTTCAGAGTTCGCATGAATTTTTTTAAAAATTTTTAATGCATTTACAAGATAAAAAAAATAAGAAAAAATTTGTTATTGTATCTACATCTATATGTAATAATATTTTAAATTCTAATTTAGATCCTAATTAATTTCCTAATTCTTATCTTAATTTAGCACATATTAACTTCATTCTAAAATGCTCTCTTATTTCCTGATCCAATTCCCACTTTTTTATTTAATTAATTCAACACGCGCTCTATAAAGTTGCTCACTTCAGCAGGTTCTCACGCTCTGACCTAAGGAATAAAAATCCTTAATGTTTACAGCATTCTTTTAAAGATATCTAAAATTCCTTTTCCTAAGATTACACGTGTCAAAGAAATCCCTATCAAAATCTCACCGTAAAAGTTCTGAAGTAAAAAATTTTGTCTTCTTTAGCTCTTTTGTATTTGTATCGCGATGTAAACGAACGTCAGTTTTATCAACGCTTCTTGTACGCAAATTATGCCTCCCGTGGTGAAATAAATCGAAGTTTTAAATTTATCAAATCTTTCTTCTATTCAGCCACGCAACGGATAAAATTATGTTTACATATTATATATAACCAATTACTCTATATATTTGGTCAGAGCATGTGTGATGGATCATTTTAATATTTCAAAAGCATTCTGAAGGCTATAAATTAATATTGGTAGACGCTTTAAAGGATTACTTGAAATCATTCATTAATATGAGATTTGAATTTTCAGATAACTACACGAAGTTCATGAAACTAAGCAGTAATTTAATTACCCAATTACTTAATATTGGGAAAATACAAGTAAATAAATTTCTCAAAAATTTCTGGGGAAAAAGATATCTTTTCTGAAGGTAACATTTGAACAGACAATAGCACAATAGCGGTCCAATCTCGTGATTTTAATAAACAATTATTCTGATTTTTATGAATATACCAACAATTAAATTACATTGCTTTCCCACCTTCACAGAAAAGAGGATGTTGCTTGTTTCAGTGCCCATATAATAATAAAAATAAAGCACAACCGAGTCTAACTTTTCCCACATAAATGAAATAAAACAAGTAAAAAAAACCGACCTTTCCATCTTTCAATTAAAAATGGCCTTTTCAGCCTTCTGAGAATTTATGAACAGGAAAAAGAACGAAGACTCCTAGATGAGGGAACTAAGCTGGTTGAAAGTAAACAGTGGCGGGAATTTTAGCCGAATCTGAGTAAATACGACGAAGACTGAAAATTCAAGCACCAACAGGAAGTAGGTATTAATGAAGGCGCCTGCAAACATATACTTGGAATTGTTTCAAACCAGAGTTCTTCAACCTCAGATAAAAAAAAAAAGGTTTTATTCTGTGAAAATCATTAAAATTAGATGATACAAGGTGGAGCATTTTTTTTCTCTTTTGAAATTTAAGTGCATACATTCTATAAAAGGCATTTTATGAAATAATAGATCAAAAATATTCGTCTACAAATTATTTTGCTATTTCTTTTCAAATTTCTTGATTTAATATAATATAAATAAAACGATTATAGAATAACTTAATAGGTGTAATAGTATATATGAGTCCACGCTTACAATATGTCTAAATGTCTGAAATCAATAATGCACATAAAAATAAACAAAAAAGAATAAAAATTCATGAATTTTGATAAGAAAAACAATATTACACAATTATTAAGCAAGTCAATGTAAAATTGCACTAGAAAAATTCAATTTTAATAATTCATGTTAAGAAAAACGTTTGCTTAAAATTTTATATTGAAGCACAAAAATATCATAAAACATTAATTAAAATCCATCAAAACCTTGAATTCATGTAAAATATTTTTGGTAGGAAAAAGATTCTTTTTTTTCTTAAATTTTCTAAAAGTGAATCATAGGAAGCATATGCTATTTAAACTATAATAATCGATGACAATAGTAATAAAATATCATTTCAGTTACAATGTAAATTGACAGATAAGTATTAAAAAAAGTACTTAAAATATGTTATAAGTTAAAGTGTGTACCTCAGCATGAGAATATGCACATAGTAGCACTGAAAATGAGCGAAAATATTCGAAATTTAAAGACAAATTTCTACGAATCCTCACTAAATATGGACTTCCCAATTTAAATGACATTCTTTGGCTTTACTCTTGTAAATTGCTGGGTAATCAATAAAAAGAGTCAAGGAAATCCAGATGAAGGGCTAAAAAATATGAAAATTTTTGAAAAAAATTCAAATTTAAATCTTTTTCTAACAAACAATAGATGTTTTTTTATTATTACTTTGTATATAAAAGAGAATTCATTTGAGTAATAAATTAACGTTACAACGATCTTTCTTTCATACCTTGAATTTGAATATAGGTAGTTCTTTTTAATTTCCAAATATCTTCTCAGTCTTTTAAATAAAATCGAACTGTATATATCGACTAGAGTGCAATAATAAAATAATTTAGCTTTAAAAGAATATATTTAAGAAAAGTGTTGACAGCAGATTTGAAATTTAGAAAGAAATATAACAAACTACCAAAGGATACACTGTCCAAGAGTATATTTCTATGTCATTCTCATTTTGTGTAAAATTGTTTTGAGTGTGGTTTAATTTCCTTATCAAGGTTATAACATTTATAGATATCCAGAGTTCTGTGACATAATTGTACTTTACGATGAGTGATATTTAATAAAGCACAAACATGCATGGAACAAAATACACAAATACATGTATGCACAAAGATGCATATATAGGCATTTTATAGCTATAGAAAACCATAATTTTATATATTTTGAGAACAGCAGTCTATTATATATCCATACTAAATTTTATGATCAAATAGAACGAGTTCATAATTTTGCTCCGTCTTTTTTTTTTTAACTTATTTATTCCCTTCATATACATTATCATTCATAAGTGAATGTAAACTGAATCTCTGAACATTATCTCAATCAAAGATCGCACTAATATTTTTTTAAACGTAAAATGTAACTATAGTTAACAAAAAAAAGTTTTTCGCATATTTGTAGGATAAATTTCTTCTATATTTTATTTAACTTCTACATGTGGCTATATTTGGATCTTAAATTTCTTCAGCTGCCCAAATATTTTACTTTAAAAACACTTCACGATATTCTTAGTATATAATTTGAAAATTTTGTTTTTCAAGATCTTTTAGAACGTTCGTATAAAGGTTTTTTTTCCGTATGTATCACCCAACCATTCTCAGAAACTGTTGATTTTTTTTTTCAATTTCCTTATTTGAAAAAAAATAACCAATAATCGATTTTCAAAAAAAAAATCATTTTTTATTATGCATTTTTGAAAAAAAAAAAAAAAAGAGTTTTTGTCAGCAAATTATGCGTTTTCAAATGTTCTAAATGAAAAGTTTATGCCATAGCTTAGCTAGACTTGGTTCTTGCTTCAGAAACTGCCAGCAAATAAACAACGTCCCTTTGATTCGCATTCAAACCACATCCTCAAAATCCATTTTCTTTTTAAAGTTTAATAAATCATTAATAAGTTTAAAACTTAATTTCGAGCATTATATTATATATGTTATACTATGTTTTGATATTCAGTTAATGAATCGTTCGTTTAATTGCCAATTTTAAATAAAATATTTTGAAAAAGAAAAGCTTTTTGCTTCCTTTAAGTTACGTTAAATAATTTTATTTTCTGCATCAAAAGTATAAAAGTGGGTTATATGTATGAAATAACTTCGAATAAATTGTTATTCTGTTTTGAGGTTCTAATTATTTACTCTACTATATTTACTCAAGATAATGAGGCAGGAAAAATTTCTATTATATAATAAAAAAAGAAACTGCCAACAAATAAACAATATCCTTTGACGCACATTCAAACAACCTAATGAAATTCCATTTAAAATTTTTAATTAATAAATTTAAAAATATATTTCGAGCATTGTATTATATCTGCTGTTCTGAAATTCGTCCAATGAATCACCGGTTTTATTTCCAATTTTAAATAAAATAGTTTGAGAAAGAAAAATTTGTTTTTAAAACTTTTTTGTCTATTAAGATATGTTAAATTATTTTTCCTTTTTCCCCAACAAAAATTTAAAAGAGGTTATATATAAATGAAATACTTTCACATAAATTTTTATTTTTATTTCAAGTACAAATAATTTACTCTACTATATTTACTCAAGACAATGAGGCGTGAAAAATTCATATTAGATAATAACAACATAAGGATATATCCATTAAAATAACATAAACATCAATGTTTGTTCTGTCTTATCGACTCCATTCATGAAAAACAACTACCTTCATGATTTAAAAATGTATGTAAATTATATGTATCTACAAAATTCAATAGGGTATTCAGTTCTAGTCAGCTAATATTAAAAAAGTAGTACAGTAAAAATACTTCCTTGATAATAGATGTTATGGGTTTTTCTATTGGCCTACTCTTGTTTTTATCTTTCGCTTGACAGGAGATTATTTCAGACTAGCTGACGACTAGAGCGCCCTGTCGGTTGGCAAACTTCTACTACCTAAACTTTTATTAGTTCATCCTGCCACTTAAAATCATATCGTCGTATACAGCTAAAAGCCATTAAGTCAAAAGAGAAAGTAAAACGAGAATATGTTCATTTGTTTTAAAATGTCATCAAGGTAACAGGAAAAAAATTTAATATCAAAATATGTGAAATATATATTGTAAACTGATGACAAATTGATAAGTAGGAATTTCCTGTTAAATAGATAATATATTTTTAAACAATTTATCTCCTTTCACTATATAAGATAAGCTAATTATGTTCGCGATTTATTAGAAATTTATCGAAGCAGCAATGAACGTCGTTAACAGATAAATAACGAGAGAAAAAATACACTGGGTATTTAGGGATTCTTTAAAATTTATTTATATATATTTTTTGTCAAAATAAAAATTTAATTTTTGTATTCTTTAAAGGTAATCCATCATTAAACATCAATCACGTTTCTAAACAAAGATCTAAATCTCTGCTTTTCGTGCTATGCAATGGATATTAAGGATTTATAACTTTTAATAATAGACATATAACTAGTTTTTTTAAAACTGAAACTGAATTCCGTTACCTACGTATTTAGCACCAATATTTTTGGTCAGCATTTATATTATATTTATGAAGCATCCATTCTTTTGTTCTCTGCTCCAATCGATAATACAATGAAACATAGTTATATGATAGATTGCTCACATTTAAAAAGTTTATAAAAATAACCTAACTGTTCTCTATATGTTATTACTTTAAAAATGGTCCTTATTGATTATTAATTTTTCTTTTACTAATTATATGGGATTACAAATTTGAATTTGCATTGTGCATTCTAAATTATTCTATATTCACTCAATTCAGCAATAGTTTAACATCTCATTTTTTTAATTAACATTTATATTTTCTTCAAAGTATGAAACTTAACATCTATTAAGTTTCAATACCATAAAAATAGCAGAAAAAAGATTCAAAATATTAGTTACAGAAATTAAAAACTTACAAAATGTGTTTTAAGTCGGTCATTCTCGAATGCTCTGTTTCAGAATCTTTGTGCCCCTACAACATCACGATTTTTTTTTTTTTTGCTCTTTCTGCATAAAATTGTAGCCTCGAATCAGGAGCACTAGATAAAGAAGTATAGGGACCAGCATGCATGCAGGAAAAAAAATCAAAAACAGGGCGTCATTGAATTTTGAGGGGCGTCTGGTCACTTAACTAAAACGAAAAAACACGAACTCACACAGAATGAGACTTAAAAACAATAAAAATATTAAAGCACTATCATAAGGGCACTAAAGCTCTAAAAATGAGCAATTATAACAAAGATTCTGCCTTCATTTAATGTTTAGAAGAAAAAGAAATTCGAAAGGGTAAATTTTTTCTAAAAAAATTTTAACCAGTTTCATTTATTTATTCTATAATAAATAATGTTCTTATACGTAAAATCCAGACTGGGAAAAATAGTTTTAACACTCAACTGGGATAGACAGACTAATACAGAATGTCTGATCATTTTACAATAATAGAACAAAATGAACCTGCACTTAAGGATCTTGATAATAATTATAGGAATTATGAATTACTTCACTGCTATTATTCTCAAACATTAGACCATAATGTTAACTTAACATTTATTAGGATAACAATAAATATTTTATGTATAGTAAATAAATGGATGGAAAATACTTCAGGGCTAACTTTTTCAAATCAAATTCAAACTCTGTTTGTTTCTTCAAAGTAAAAAATCAATTAAAAAGTAAAACTCAAGCCGAGAAAATAGTGAAATCCCAAAATTGCTCTAGCTTATCTAAGACGTCTAGTTCGTTTTTAGGCCACAGACCGAAGATAATTGACTGACCAGTTCTTTTAGATGGAAAATTCATCCTTTTCTAGTTCGTTTCTTTTACAGTAATAAAAGAATACTTGTCCATGTAGCAATACAGTGAGAACTCGAAATTTTCGTTGTGGAGCCCTCAAGAGGCGGATTTTGAAAAGAATAATAGTTTTTTAACTAATTTTTGATGGCTTCTATCAAATTATATCTCGCGTATTTTTTATTTTATTTATTTTTTCATTCTTCAATTTTTTACGATTATTTAGGATTTTTTTACTATTATTATTTCCAGCACCCTGTGTCTCTAAAAATTAAAAAAAAATAGATTTTTAGAAAAAAAAATTTATATTTCTGTGAAATTTTTGTATATTTGACAAGGAAAGAGACAAACCTCACACACTTGGTGTTAATAATGTACTATAATAAATCTGAATCGTTTCATATTTTGTATCTTCCAAGATTTATATTGTCTGACTCTTAAATGAATCATAAGGTAAAAAAGTTTTGAAATGGCCAATCTATTCTTTTTTACGTCGTTAAAACGGAAACGTCAAAGATAAAAGACAGCTTGTTTGCTTCAGTGCTTATCATCAGAGCTTGCTACAAAGATTATCCCTCTTATCGAAGGAACAGATGGAGCAGAAGGGTATATTTTTACTTTTTGTAAACAGAATGCTTATCTTAGCACAAAGAGAAAATAAAAATATTGCAAATTTGCATAGCACTTTTGCCACCTTCGTAAGATAAGATGAAAAGCAGGTTGACTTTAATAGTCTGCTGGAGGATTGCATTTGTATCCGTTGTTAAACACACAAACACCACCGATAAGTGTTTAACACTCTCGAGTCAAAGGTGTACCCAAATTTGTTTCATCCTTTATAAACTAAGAATGAAAGATGTTGTATTAACCAAATGCATAAGTGACGTCAGCAAAAAGTATTTATCAAAAAAATAATAAAAAAGCGGTGTGCAGCAAACAGAGATACTGTTTGTTTTCAGAAATGAAAACTATCCATACCTCTGTGCAAGCACCAATCGATTTAAATTCATTAAAATATGAGACAGATGGAAGAGAAGAAGTGTATAAGAAATAAACAGAAACATTACACAATTTCGAGTTAAAACAAAATAGTACAATTCAAGAACAAAATGAGAATCAACAACGGAAAAGAACAGCAAAATGAAAAATGTGCATAGCAAAGACTCCCGGAAAGTGCTCTTATTACTCAATACGTATCACACGGCGCTGTAAAATCATCCAAAATTGATAAGCATGGAATAATATATATGAAAACATACTTCTTGTCACCATGACAATCTCACCATGACTTGTCACCATGACAATCTTCTCAGACAATTTCTCAATTGTCACCATGACAATTCTCAGAAAACAATGTCTTGAAAATTTGTCTTATTTAATATACTGTCGCATAGAAATTTTCGTATACCAAATCTCTAAATACCTCAGAAGATGCCTCTCAAGCATGGAGATAAGAAGTCGTCGGATAGGTAAGTGTGTTCTCGCTTCCCTTGAGGATATAACAATGGTGTTGTGGTTATGTTGGCCATGTCCCAAAAACCGATCTTACTTCCAATGGAAATGAGTGGTGTTTGAGCCGTTGATGGCTAATTAGCAATTTACTTTAATACCAGAGTAACTACTTTTAATGGTTGGTTATTCAAAATCACCGTCGTTTTCGTGCTACAATAAAGCGATTTCTCATGTATATTAAATCGCTAATAATGATAGTATTTTAAAGGCTTTGCAATCTCTCTGGTAAAAATAATCCCTACCAAGCAAGAAAATTTTAACAAATAACACTTCTCTGAATCAACTTAAAAAAGACATTGATATGCATCTATGCCAAGTTACTAAATACATTATTTCAACTTTCAATTTCGCAAATTTTCAATTCAAAATGCCTTTGTAAATGAGAGTCTTTTAACACGGTGATGAAAGAAGTAAATTTCTTGTTTACAACATAAAACTAATGGAGATCAAAATCTCACTTGCTTATAGCCACAATCTAAAAAATTTAAACGGTAAAGAAAGCCGGAAGATCAATTATTGTGGCCATGAATTGTGTATGTTACGATATATTAATTAAACTAGCATTTCGAAGAAAGAAACAAATATGAAAATTGTTTTCAAAAAGGAAAATAAAACTTCCTACCTTTCTAATTTATTGCTTTTTGACTAAACTTTTATATCAGTAGTTTAATTAATGGTCTCTTTTTTTCAAAGCTAACAATGAGTGCCAAAAAATAACACACATTCTATGCACAGTATTTCTTTCAGTTTGTTGAACCTTTTCCTTACTTCAAACTGCCGATTCACTTATCGTCCAGAGAGTTAAAAATCGTATCACTCCATATTGCATCTATTTTCGCACGAATTGAGTTCATATAAATCACTGTCATATTCAAATATAATATGAATATTATATATTCATATATAATACTGTTATATTCATTTATATATTCATAAAATGCACTGTTACAGTATAAAATCACATAAATGTGAAGAAATTTCGGTTTCTTTAATTCGTAGCAGTAATACTACCTATGCAAAATATTTTATGTTAAGCCCAGTACCAGAATTTTTAAGATACACCTCAGGCCATCATGATAAATTTTTAATGATCATTCATTCAGTCTCTTTTTGGTTCTTCTTCACGTGCAAGAATGCGATCACAAAGATTTGTGTTTGAAAAGAAAATAGAATAAACGGGTGAGAAGTGAGGAGGAGTTTCGCGGAGATTTTCTTGATTCGTCGTGCTTCAGTGATTTCAGGCTTCACAGATCCAGTTTCAACCTGGACTGACAATCAAGTTCTATTTTGTTTGTCTCAGTGCTATACAGATATGTTTGCGAAACTGAAAACGAGGAAAACAAACAAACAAACAAAAAACAGTAGAAAATTAAGCTCGCAGGATTTAATTCCCACTTCAACATGAATCCTTAGATTTCATGACGCAGTATCCAAAGCATAAAAGTGCCAATCTAACTCCATTCTGTTTCGTTTTTGGTAATTATTCTGCCTTAAACTTCATAAAATATCCGAGATTTGAAGCCTTAAAAATTAAAAGAAGTTCTAAATTCAAAACCAACAAATTATAGGAAATGCGACTTTTGAAAAAATAATGTATAATTTGCATTTTCATTAATAATTGTTTTTAGTTTAAAAAAATTTCATCATTGCTCTAAACCCATTGTGATTAGATATCTTATCTTTCCAAATCAAATAGGGGTTAAAAATGGAGATACATTTAAGCTTATTTTTAAAATGGCACATTTTTGCATTTTCCATTTATTGGAATTGAATTAATTTAGTCAATAAAATTTGCATGACTCTCGTTTTATTCCTTTTCAAACTATAGTATTAAATAAAAAATAATAGTCTTTTCTCTATATATTGAGTGAATAATAAAACAGTAACAGTGGAGTTGATTATTTCCCACATAATTATTTATTATTCAAAATAGATCGAAATAAGAATGCTGCAACATTGCTGCAAAAAAACAGTGAAACTGTTTCTTCTCTCCATTTTCTTGATAAATACCAAACTATGGCACATTTTGAACTTATCTTCGTCATATAGGAACAGTGGTATTAACATACTTTGGCCAATAACCAACATACAACAACTTTTTGGCCTTCGTTTTAACAAGTACAATAACGTCGCCGTATTTCAAAATAGTATCTAGCTTTATTTAATTGTATCATCGCCATGTTTTGAAGCTGTACCTCTTTCTGTCTACAAGTCAAGTTCAAAATTTAATACTGGCCTATAATATTTATGTAAAGATCATATATTAAAATTCATGCACCCATCTTGTTGTACTTTTGAGTTACTGAGCTGACAAGCATGCAAATAGATATGCCGACAGACAGTCACTCCGACGGATTTGGTACAAATTGCGATGTGCATCTATTATTATTCTTATATTTTTTTATCAAATTTTGTCTAATGCCTTTGCCAAATTTTATCCATTAAGCTCGTTGCGTTTCAAAACTATGTTCACATGCACGCAGACAAATAGAAAATTTTCCATAGATGGATTTTGTCTCAGATTTGACAGATATCGTGATGACAGTTTTGATGTAAATACCAAATTTCATCTCTCTAAATCAAAGCAGTCTTGAATAAAGTTTATATTAAAAGATTGTAAGTTTAATCTTAAAATGGTGCTTTTCGTATCTAAGAATGTCTCAAATAATGAGCGCTAAAACATGGAGATTCTTTAAAATTTCGAGGTAAACCATTTTGACTATTGCAGCGCCTTCTTTTTTTCATGTTTCGCATATGGGAAAAGGACAGTGTTACTAGAAGAATAGAAAATTGCTTGACATATCTTTTGTAAAAATATTTGGCTTATAAAAATGGCCAATAAAATTTTGAAACATAAACAAATTATAAAAAATATCAACGGCTCCAAAGTTGATAAATAATTCTAAGTAAAAATTAGAATTTTGGGAAAATTCGCTATTTGTCTTGGTAAACTCGCATTAAAATACGAATTCAGGAAACAGCATTTATTTTTTTTATCTTTTAAATGCAGCATCTACATAAATGAGAAAACACAATACACATTCAGTTTTTAATTAAATCGCTTTTGTATTAAATCACAATTTTCCAAAGAAGTTTCAACACAAAATGAACAAACTTTGTATCCAATTACCTTCCAGTTTATTGTTTGCAATGAAATATAATGAGCCATCCATTACTAAAAAGTGCATACGTTATACATGCCTATTATTCTTGCTAAAAGCTGTCATAATTCTTTTATTTCAGGTAAGAGTTAGCTTTCTTAGTTATGAAGGCGGTACGTAAAAGAATAGGGGGTTATTTAGCAAAAAACTACAATGCAGTGAAAGACTTGAATGATCTGCTGAATAGCTGTTTTATGTCGACTAATGGCTCGAATTCACCTTTCCATGCTTCCTAAACTCGATGATGCACTACGGGATGGCTAGAAAAACAAGACAGTTGTTTTCGTAGATCTTGATGCATAAATCGCGTGTCGCCGAACGCGAGAACTTCCATTGTTTGGCAAAACAACCACCAGGGGATCAAAGCACCGACAAGGATCACCAACAAAGTACAATGTTGCTAAGAAGTGCCCCTGTTATCAGTTAGTGATAAGACAAGCACTTGCTTAATATTTTCCGGTTAGGATCGTGATCGGAAAAAGAAATTCGCTCTTCAGCCAAGCGTTGACAAAATTTCCACCCAGATAACAACGGCGATGATGATTTCTTATAATTGATTCTTTTTTTTTTTTTCGCTCTCTCTTACTCAGACATTAAAATACGAATCGTGCCCGTTTCCGTGTTCTGTCGAGGTGTGGTCCTCGAAGAAGAAAACGAAGGGTTATGTCTTATCTAGGAGGAGAATTAATCGTGGAAAGGCCCTAGAGGGTTTGCCTTTGCCAATTTTTATGCTTTGGTTCCGAATTATTAATATTCATCGCACAAAGATGAAACAGAATGCCACTAAAAACCTATATGTATTTCGTCGAAATTATTGTTTATTAGAATTATATCGATGCCCTTGAGGAGTATTTATATTCAGTAATATTAAATTGGGCGTTTATTCCATGTCTTGGAATTATATAAAGCTCTTACAAACAAATAGTTTGCAGGAAAAAAATGTATTTGTAAGAATCATTTATTGTAATGTTTTACAATAAAAAAAATCATATGGTCGAATTAATATAAGTCATTTAATCAATCTAATACGATATTTGCTACATATGCTTATACTGTCGATGAGAAAAGCAGATATGACGCAAGCGTGGAATAAAAAAAAAACGTAGGTTTTCATAAGATGCCGAATCGCGCCAAACAAATTAAAATTTGAACAGTGAGAATTAAAATGCGTGTGATTACCTGAATAAAAAAATAAAAATATACAAAAAAGAAATAATAAGAATATTATAGAATTTATTACATACTAGCCGGCTTTGGCGACCAGCCGGTTCGCCAGTACAACCGCTCGCTACAATTTTCAATTAAATATTTTAAGTAACTGGTCTCTTAATAGATTCTCAAACAAAACATTTTTAATCTTCAAATTTGATAGTCATACCAAACTTATACTGTTGTTTAGATCGTTTCGTTCAATTCACTATAGATATTTTGCTAATTTGTCGTCATTTCCAGTAAAACTTCAACTTTAATTTAAAGTGGAAATGATGAAATTGCAATTAATATAAAGATATTTTTTAATAAAACAAAGCGTTTTATTTTATTTATCATCTTTATTGTTATTTATTTATTATTATTATTGAATATGAGTATTGCAAACATAATCGGTTGGTATCTAAGTCTTATGTGAACTACAAAATATTTTTCATAATTTATGTAATATCTCAAAGAATAATTCAACAAAAACTTCTCAGATTCAGCATAAAATTCAGTTTTTAGTTTTGTTTTCAAAAGGATTGAAATGAAATCAATAATAATATTTTGTTCCGGCCTATAAATATCTATCAAAAATTTTGAAGTCTAAATTTAATGCAGTAAGGTATCATATTCTGAGAAATATTCTGGACACACCAAATTTTAAATAAATGAATGAATGTTTCTATTTTCCACGATCAACTAAGACTTATTTATGAAGTTTTGAATGTTAAAAATTTAGAAAAACTCAACATTTTCATAATCTTAGGCCAATTAATCTTGAGAAACCTGCGCGCTGATTGGCGTATTTTCTTTGAAACGATCGATGGAAAATCTAAAATCATCTTTTTTTTATTATTTTTTTATTGAATAGGGATATTCAAATTTTCATTAATCAGTCAGTTTAAGTGATTGATTTAGTTGATTGGAAATTAACTCTTTTTATTTAAAATATTAGTGTTTCAAGAATATTTTGTTAATCGTGATTTCCACAGCAGAAGCTTTATGTAAAATCAAAAATTCGTTATTTATTAGAGCATTTATTGAATCTAGTTACATAAAATATAATCATTTTCCATTTAGACCATTTTAGCAGATCTGTGTCTTACTAAAGGTTTACAAATTAGCTGCGTGGCCCTGATTTGAATGGATATCCTGTTCATATTAAACAAAACTTTCCTTAAAATAAATCTGATTTATTGGATTAATAACATAGAGAGTGTAAAAGATCATAAAATAATTTTTCTTGAATTTATTTTTTAGAAAAAATAATATTTTATATTTGTTTTATTTCCTACAGACACGTGCCGAAAATTATATTTTTGCAGATTTCCAAAAAGATTTAATTTATTTTTAATTGGAGCTTTAATCAATGTGATGGCAACACTTTGAAAAAAGTTAATTTTTTCCCATGAATGCGAAACGTGCTCGTGAAGCTTAAATTTTATTTTTTACGAAAAAAATTGTTGAAAAATATAGTTAAAATATTTATTTAAAAATTCATTAAAAATAGAAATTTAATTTTAATGCTAAATTATTGGTATCATTTAAAAGATAAATTTTTGATCTTTAACTTCATGTAAAAATCTTTTTTGTGCGGTAATATTTTCGGAAGTTATAGCAGAAACACGCCAAAATTTCGCTTAATTTTTAAATAAATAAAATTCTAATTAAAAATTCGAAAAATAAACCTCAGGTGCACATTCCCGGCCTCCAAGGTATACACGTGCCAAATTTGGTAGCTGTAAGTTGAATGGTCTGGCCTGTAAAGCGCCAACACACACACACACACACATATTGAATTTTACTATAAGTATAGATATAGCAAAGAAAATTAATCGATCTCAAGAATGATACAATTCGATTCCAAATAATGTGCTTTTGCGGATATCTGTCATGTCTGGTAAAGGATTTATATGTTTGGAAAATTGAATAACAATGCATTTTTGAGAGTTTCCGCTTGCTTTTTATCCTGGAAGCCAAAATTGCAAAAGGACAAATAACAAAATTTATAATTAGCTTCTTTAGTTTGGCAATGCAAATATTTCCATAGTTCCACAGTCATTACTATTGCCATTAAATAAGAAAGATGACATATTTGAGATGAAACATTACTAAACCTTGTATAAAAATGATCCATTTATGATATAACCCATCTCCAAAATATCAAAAGAAAAATTCTAAACCAATAATAATGCTCATAAAAGGATTTTTTGTTGTAGTAAAATAATTAAATCATTGAAAGATGAATAAACTATGATCAATTCCAATTGTATGAATCAATCACATATATGAACCGAATTAATGAAACTGTTCAGAAAGTTCGTAATAGGTATGATAAGTTTATGGAATAGGTGGTCAGTGGTATCATTACACCTAGGAAAAATAATCCTTAATACATTTATAAAAGCGACTGACATGTTTCCAACAGAGTTTAGGTTTAAACATCAGCAATCGCTATTCTTTGTTATGAATCCCTCCAACTGCAGATTTAGTTTTATTTTAATAATTTTGTAATTCTATAATGCGTAGAAATACGTGCGACGTCGTTCACTGGTGAAGTGGACATTCCTAGTTAATCTATGTAGTGTTAACTTCAGTTGTTACTGACTAAACTTTAATAAATTTTTTTAAAAAATCACCATTTTTTTAAAATGATCTATATTTGTCTTCAAAAATTGTACCCTAAACAGAAATTATGCACTTCCAAAATTAAATTAATTTTTTAAAAAGTTAAAAAATAACTTTATATATTCTTAACTATCTAGATATACTTTAAAATATTTAACAAAAACTTGTAAAAAAGAACCTCTCAGAATACTTATTAATTTCCTTCAGTGGCATGTGGCATTATATGAATTTTTCGTCCCTTGCAGTCAGTGACTTAACAAATATAAATAGCATATAAGGCCTATTTTTTTTTACTCTGTTATCATAACTGGTCTTTAAAATTAGTATAAATGAACTAGCATTTTATATCCATTTCCACCCCTTAAGAATGGCACCCATGACTTCTCTAACTTTTTTTGTATCCCCTCATTACTACACCCCTAATTTTCTTGTTTTTATTCAATTGGAAAACAAATAATGGAAACACCCGTTAAATAATTATATATAATTAAAAACTTTGGACAATCTGATCAATATATACTAAAGATGCATGTAACCAGAAAATAATACAATTATGTTCCTTTAAACAAAAAGACACATACTGCTTTGAATACAACCCTTTTTTATATTAATTATTTTACAATGATATTAAGAACCAAGCATTTCTAAACCACCGAAGCAATTTATATTCAAATAATTTTCATAGTCAATATATCATAACAAATCATTGTACATTAACAAACTGGCATATTGCTATGAATATCGATTCAAGTCATCCGCTCAAAAGTTGAAAGTTATTAATTTTTCTAAGAAAAGCTGAAGAGTTTAATTCTTTTTTATCTTATTCAAAATGCTCTGTTTACTAGTAAATGTACTTTTTATTTTGCCACTTTTATCGCGAGCATTACATCTATCGATACCAAAAGGTCTATCAGTTGGAGAAAGGCTCGCCATTTGTACCCTATTAGTACAAAATGCCCAATATTCCTACAATAACTTCCCTATATTGTCAGGCATTCAGAATATCAAAAATGGTTGTGAAGACATCGTGCAATAACTTGTCCTAATAAAGAAATTAAGAGGACCGTCTTTAAAAACAGCTTTTAAAGAAAACCGGCATATTAATCCATTTTAATCAATCCCATAAACGTTTAACAAAATCTATCAATACAGAATATTCCAAAAATAAGCCAGACTTCCCCAAGCTCACAAATCTTTTTCTTTTTATTCAAATGATTTCATTCCTTCGAATTATTTTCCCGAAATTAACCTTTCCATCTAACTAATATAACTTCAATAGCACAGTTATAATCCTCCTCACGAACAAATCAATACTTAAAGCAGAAATACTTCAAACTTCATCACGTTAAAACCTAAATACCTTTAAAAATCTCTTCAACATTTCTAGGATTTCCTGGAATACATTTCTGAGCACTCTTCTTATAACGAGACAAGACATATTTAAAAAGTTAGCATTAATACTAATTTCACAAACCCTAGACACCAGCCACCCGATAAGAAAAGCACCATCAATATTTCCCATTCCATCCAACAGTCAAGCAAGAGAAAAAAAAAATCCAACAAGAGTTACGATACCAATTAAGACACGAGACGCGAGATTAAAGATACGTAGAATTTGTTGAGAGTCAACTAAAAGTGAGTGAGTGATATTAAAAAATCACGACCGCAACGCAAGACACTTAAGTGACGTATCACTGGCAACTGCTCATTAAGGTGGGGAAGGTAAATTAAGCAGTACCTGCCTATCCATGTATTTATCTCGAGTGATGGCGGTCGCGTGCTCTTCTTATGGACAGTAAACACGAGGGTGGAATGGAGGGGAAGGAATCTGATTATTTGCATATGCTTATTTACTAAGGAGTGCATATAAATAACGGCAGAGGGTGAGGGAAAGTTGCATTATTTGCTGATGACATGGCGAACATTTTTTTGGAATGTTGACTGCGGCACTCGCATGTTTAACCAGTTAACTGTTTCTGACGAGTATACTTTGTCACGGAAAAAGTACAATATTTTGCGTTATGACGAGTTCATTCGTCAAGAGTATTAAGTAGTGACAATTTGCAGTTTGAAATACAATTTTAGTAAAAACTCAAACATATTCGTAAATTTCAAGATGTTTAAAATATTTTGAGGTCAAGTAGAAATCAAAGGAACAAATAAAAGATTATTAATTATTATTAAAAAAAACCCGCAAATAATATGAATTGTTTTTCTTAAATGTATCGCTGCATTGTTTTAGTCGTCCCAGAAGCAATTAGGCAACCATAAATTCTACTGGCATAATAGTATTCAATAAGTGGCGCGCCTGGTAATAAAAACCAGGATGAGGATACTTTAGTATCCTTTTTACATGTTTTCAAGGGTCGGCATTTTTTATGGCTCGTGTGCGAAATACATCCAAAGTTTTCATCCAAAATGAGCTGTAGACTACCAACCAATATATTTCCCTCCACATTTTTGTATATATAAAAGTCATTTCATATTACACATTATCTGTGTTTGACGAGTATATTCGTTATCGCTAAATTTTTGTGATACTATTTAAATACGCATTTTCTGAAGAGGTCGAAACAGTTAACTAGTTAAGGATTCTTTTGGATATTTAAGGTGTACATTCTGGCGACAGATTGTTGCATTTATTTCCGATACTTAAAGAATAGAGTATATAAGAAAAATTTTCAGTTTGATTTCTTTGAGTTTTTGTTGCTACTTTATGATGTTTACGAATTCCGTTGGATACTTAAAGCAAGAATTTTTCAAGCGGCTTCATATTTACTAGTAACAGACTCAACAGAAGATACAAGACAGTTAAAAAAATCTTTCAATATTACTTCGTTGAGGTATTTGCCGCTGCAATTAAATGTTTAGAATTCTATTGGACATTTAATGTAGCAACCTCAAGTCAAATTGTTACATGTTCAGACAAATTTTTAAATCTTCCAGTGTGATTTATTAAGGGGTTTTCCTGCAATAAGATAAACAAAAATTCTCACGACACTATTACGTTTATAGTCATTAATTACAGATAGCTATAGAATAATTCGCGGGCAAAATGCATGAAACTTAAAATCTTTCAAACTGTGTTCAAGGCTATAGACGAGAGATTTTCGAAATGAAACGAGTGTCACAAGCATTCCATTTGCATAATGATATGCATGCTCACTATTTATAATGAATAAAGAATTAACAATATTCCTTTGAATTAAAATTTAACATTACAGGTATGATAATTTTCAACTGAAAATAAAATTTATGAAAATATTTCATTAAACAAATAATATTTCTAGATGCCTAGAAATATATTTGGAGTTAATCGCTATCAGAAAAAGTAGTAGAATTTCTTATTTTGTAATGGAAAACTGTCTCGAGAGAACATTTTCGTTACGAAATTATTTCAAGCTGCAGTTTTTTTTTCTTTTGGAGCGAATATTTTTCAATTTATTACATGATTTTAAATGCCTTTATTTTAATACTTCCATAAATGCAAATTTTACTTCAGCAAATACCATTTCAATTTTTCTTGTAAAAGATATTGAAGTTCTAAATTATCTACATGAAATTAATATTCAATAACAGTGCTTGAAAGGTACAATGTTAAGTCTTGCATATGCAAGACAAGTACAAGTATCACGCATATCTTGTTTGAAATTCTTGCTATTTTAACCAGTTAACTGATTCGATCTCTTCGGAAAATACGTATCTAAATTGTGTCTCAAAAATTTAGCGGTGACGAGTATACTCGTCAAACGCAGAGTTTATATAATATGAAATTATGTTGTAATGAAATGACTTATTTTTTTATTTCAATAATCACATTTATTTATTTACTTAAACTAACATACAATTTTTGCATATGAACGAAAAGAAACATAAAAATCTAATTTATTATCTTAATTTGCTGTTAGAGAATGGTATTGAGCAAAGCATGGTATAACGCATAATAACTTTTATTTGTTCCTTTGATTTCGACTTGGTCTCAAAACATTTTAAACTTCTTGAAATTTACGAATATGTTTGAGGTTTTACTAAAATTGTAATTGAAAATGCAAATTATCACCACTTATTACTCCTGATGAATCAACTCGCCATAACGCAAAATGATGTACTTTTTCCATGACGTGTACACTGGTAAAAAACAGTTAACTGGTTAAATCACATAAAAAATTTTTTTTAATGTTTCGGTGGTAATGGTATTAGTGATAATGGTTTCAATGGTATAATGATCAAATATACGCGACAAAATTATTTTCTTTTCGCCTTTCTTTATTAACATGTCTTTTAATAGGTGAAGTAATATTAAAATGCTAATGATCCTATCATTTCACTGAAAAATAAAAATTAATATTGTAGTACAATTTAGAAACCTGAAAAAAAATTGTTTAAATGACCAGCAAAGAATATATATAAAAGGGAGCATATTCGTATAGCATAGTAACGTATTAGTAGAGTATAAATAACATGAAAAAAATGTTAGTCAAACGATTTCTAATTTTTGAAATGAAAGGGTTCTTTTTCTTTAATTTTAACCAACTGAAAAGTTTTTCACAAATGCCAGTATCTGAAATCGTCCAGAAAAAGTCTACTATCTTATTTTAGACTAATAATTTCGTTCCAATGACTTTGAATTCATATATATTTTTAACCTATTCTTATGCACAGTAATCGTTACAATTTTTAAGGATGGTGCAGCTTTAAAATTTTAAAATGTAAAATCTTTTCCTAAAAACATATTTTAAAGACCTGTTGCAAAACTTAAATACGCTATATTTAACTTATTCAAAACTTTTACTTATGTAGTTCTTTCTCTAATAACCTGAATATTTGTCAAAGCATCTGAATGATTATAGTCAAATCTTTATCAAACAGAATTTTATAAATACTTTTTAATATTCCGTTATTTTAACATTTCAAAAACATTATTTAAGGGACTTCTATCTTATAAAGAAACGTGACAAATAGATAAAAATTCGTCGATATTTAATATACTACTGAGACCTATTTCGTTATTATAAGTGATTAATATTAAATATCAGTATCAACTATTATATTAGAAATCGGTTATTTTTTTTAATATGCCACTCTCAAAATTATTAAAATAAGTACGTTCTTTTCACATACCCCACATCAGCAATATTTTTTTAAAAAGGCATTATAGCTTATTTAACATTTTGGCTTGCCACTGACGTTATTGACTCACGGCTGTGATTCACAACTTCAATCCAATTAGATTACCCCTTTTCTACTTTAGTTATGGGAGGAAAACGAAGATGTCATCTACTTAGATCAAAGATCCGAATCACATTCATTAATGCGTGTAAATCTGTTGAATATTTTTTCAGTTTTCAAATTCCATGAAATATTTCAGGGTTTTAATTCGAACTATTAATATATGAAAAAATTCTTAAAAATACATTTATGTTTCATTATTGCATATATTGAAGTCGTAGCAAACGTTTAAAAATGGTCCAAAATTAAGAGGACTTAACACATTTTCATTGTTTTTTTAGTAATAATTTTGGTTTAGTTATATTAACTCAGTCAAACATTTCATTTTTCAAACGATTCATTTTAAGTAATAAAAAATAGTATAATAAAAAATGGTTCATTATAATCTTGCAAATTGAATCTACATTAAGGAAGAATTGTTTCTGCGATTAACCTAACAAGATAACATCTTCGATATTTTTTACACCATTTTACAGCATAGAACGTTTCGTGCTAAGAAAAGCGAAGAAAATCATGCATAAATTTTGGGCCTCTTCCCTTTTTGAGACTGTCATCAAAATTCAAAGAAAATCTAAAATTTTGATATTAAAAAGATACCAAATTTCATTTATGCATGTTACTGCGATTTTGAATTATTGCATCTTCATACTTTTGAATAGAGTGATCTACAAAGAGCCAATCTGGTAGTGGATTTAATCAAAAATTTGACACATTTTCATAATTTTGGTGATAAAATTATATGGTTTCATGCATCTCGTGTTCATTTCATGTTCACAAAAAGCGAGATATAATACAGACAGACATCCGAAAAAAAGTTTTCGGTCACAGGAAGACAAGAAACATTGAAATTCATCAAAAACTCGAAGCTGATTTTTTAAACAATTACATGGAAAATTAGGATAATCAAGTAATAAAGTGAAAATGTTTCTTATTTTGATATCGATGATGATTTCAAAAAAGATTGCTAAAAAAACTATTACATTATTTTGGTATTATTACATAGAGAAAGAAACAAATTCTTTAGTTTTTAAGTCATTTTAAGTTGAACTGGATATAATAAATGAAGGATATGTACATTTTCATCGTCTACACCAACCGCATCCTTACTTTCGTCTTTATATTACCGCTTACGTTTCTGGGGGGGAGGAGGGGGTCACACAATGTTTTGGAGAAATATCTTAATTTTTTTATTTTTTCGCATTCATTTTATATATTGTTTAATTTTAGTTTAAAAAATAATGAAATGACTTGTTTGGTTGAAAACGCATTCTGAATCTTGATTTTACACTGATTCTTCAAGCCCTTTATTTCTAAATATATAAATCCAGAATTTCAACAGCAAGACTTTTATAATCACTTTAAGCTTAATTTTATAAATGAAATTCAATATTTTTAGCTATATATGATGCATCTTAAAATTTCACTTCAGAACATATAAAATGTGTGATCTTTTGCATAAATCATATATACAGAAATCAGTAGATAAACAAAAACCACAATATAGAGAAAAATAGAATTAGTGACTATAAAGGATTCTAATTAGAAATTAAAGAATTGTGGATCAGCAAGGATAAAAGGAATATTCACTTGCTGATAATACGAATGCAATAGAATGTTTTCATGACTGGATAACAAAATTTTTTGAAGTTTTTTTGCTATTTTTTTTTTTTTTGCAATCTTGCTAGAATTAATTATTTACTTTAAAATATGCCGTCTAATTGACAAAAGTGCGCTCGGTATGGTTTAATATACAAATATATCTACTATCTAATTTCGAAGTGAAATGTGAATTGGATTAGAAAGATTTCAAATACACAGCATTTCTTCTGCCATAGAAATCAACAGCTATGTTTGTGCCATTGATTTTCAAACATAAAATAAGCCTTTTTATAAAGCAACAAAAAATGATATATGGAAAAAAACAGTAGACTTTAGTCAAATCCAAATGTTCCAAATGTTCAAACCAGGGCCATATATTTTGGAATAAGGTTAGTGAAGTCAAAATTAGAAGCGGTGAAAATGAATGTGATACGAAATAATCACTGACGGCACAGGAAAATTATTTATCAAACATATACTACACATCTCTATAACTGTAATAAAACAAAATGTAATAAAATCTCCCGTTCTTCTTATAAACATATAAATTTTGGCTCATTAACCTTGAACAAAACAAATAGAATATAAATTCAGATATGCCAAAAAATAAAGGCCTTCTGAACGGATGAATTCAAAAGTTATTCTTCTTATTGATTACATTTCACAGCAAAAATCAAAGGTACAAGAGTGATGAAATTACTTGGATGGTTTTTAATAAACTCTGAACGAAGTAATGACACGATAAAAACCTGCACCGATGTAAAGACAATACAATATATCTAAAAAGACATTTCAACTCGAATGATTAAAAACTTAGATCCATAACACGATCCAAATTGTAGAATGAAGTCTTGCTGCAAACTTATAACTGATAATGAAAAAGAGATAGCAAGTAAAATAACCCTAATTATTTAGTATTTCAGACTATCACCATGACAAGCGATTGAAATTTCATGACTGATAGAGAAGTATAAATATTTCATCTGTTTCTTACGTAAAAGAAATGTGCATAAACTTTTCTTCCAAGATGTAAAAAAACCTATGCATGCAAAAGGTGTATTGGAGCAAGAGTTATAACAATAACTATACGTCATTAATCGTGATTTTAATTATTTCTTACTTGGAAGATTTTAACGACACAAATGCGGAAATTCTTTTACCTGCTAATAAAGTATTAAGGACTGCAAACATCAAAAAAATTCTTTCAGATCTATTATCGCCAATATGGATAGTCAACGAGCAAAAAGCTGTAAGAAAGTTTGAGACATCAGCGAGCCATTACAGGTCTGGTACCGCGTTAATCGCACAAAATCTAAACAAATCAAATCTTCAAAAAAGAAATCTTACTCCTGCTAGAAAACAATTCAAAATATTGAGTTACAAACAGGAAGAATTCCATTCATGAATTTCGATAGGCAAGACAAGAATTCAATTTGCTTTTGACAATATTTTCATGGTGGTCAAGCTTCACTGTGTTTGTTAACCTCGCCCTCGACAGCTATTAAAACTATTCAACTGTAACCTTCAATGCTCAACATGTTTAATGTATTTACTATAGTATATACTTGTTCAACAGAGGGAAAACTTGAAAGCAAAGATGTTTTATTTAGAAACTTTCTAGTTTGGTGACTCCGATGGATATTCTTGCCAACAATCTTAGTTTGCATACAAAACAAACGTATTTATATTCTTGACTTCGTTCGTCAAACGTGAGATTAAAAAGTTCACATAAAACAATAGTTTTTTCTTCCATAGCCAGAATTCAGTCTGGAAGGAAATGAATGTGTTATTTTCCCCGAAATTCGCAGGAAGTTTACAAAATTGCTGAAAAACATTCATCGAAAGCATCATTTACTTGAAAGAGAAAACTGATTCAAATCTTAACAATTTCAATGTTGATATTTAGAAGGAGCAGTTGTTATTTCCAAGTATATGTGGGCCTGTTTTTTATTTAACCTTATTACACCTATTCAAGTAATTTTAAATTTCAAATTATTAAAGGTGCTTCCTCATTTATTCAAAAAAAGTTTTGGGTTCAAACTGAATAGCTATAATACAAAGTTGCAACTACACATAGGCGCTACCACAGAATTACCAGTTGCAGATATGCACACTTCACGAAAGTTTCTCATGAAAATACGTTTTCTTGAAATTCGTTTTGTTCTCTTATTGTTCTTATATGTTAGCAATTAGCAAAATTTTTTTAACTCCGCTAACCCTTTTTCTAATTTGGTAATGGTTAGTTCTAACATGCTGACGCCCGACAAAACATGCAATTCAGAGACAATTATCCCAATGTTTATTTCAAGGTTATAACAATTCTCGGAAAAGGTAAAAGTAAACGGAAAAAATCTTTTGTTCTCGAATTTCAGATATAAAACGGGAAAGCAACAGCGCTTAAAAATTATCTCTTAAGCTATTCTATATTGAAAATGACAAGTAAAAGAAACAGACATCGATTCAAGTAAAAGAAAGGTATCACTTCACACGAAATTTCATGTTACGTTTTCATTCTACAAACATTCAAGTTTTTTATATATAAATTTTTCCTGTTCCAAATCTAAAAATGTTAAGAAATCAGTATGCAAACCAGTTTCAAATCACATACTTAACACCTGGATATAAAATATCATAACTTTAAATAAGAAAACGAAATAAATATTGTTTTATAAAGACAGCCATAAAGAATTAAGAAATATACGATGAAAATTCTTGCACGAGCAAGATACCCATTCTGAATCATTCATAGATTTGTAAAGAATATCTGATGAAATATGATCTATCCACAGCGATAGAAAAGCATAAAGAAAGCAAGTTTAACTGATTTTAAACTTATTATGTTTATATTAAAATATAAGTTTATGCTTAGATCAGCACGCGTTTAATGCAACATTTCACTTTATGATTACGATGACTGATTTTCAAAAGTTAGCAATTAATACACAAAATTAGAAGTTAAAAAAATACCATAAAAATTGACTGTTTTTTTTAGAAAATATTTTTGTGCATTTAAAAAAATACTTAGTAGGAACAAAATGCATGTTACAAACCATTTATCATAATATTTTTAATCATATAAATCCTTAACGTGTTGTATACTAAACTTCAACATGTGGCATGTAATCTCTTTTTCACTTGAAAATATTATTTAAAAAAAGTGTTTTTGGATGTAAATTAAATTTCTAAAAAACTGAAAATTAAACTTCAAATAATGTAAACGAAAATTTCTAATCTTTATAAAAAAAACTATATAATATTTATAGTGGCACTGAAATAATTTCAAACAAATAAAAATTTAGTTTCAGTTTTTTGAAATGCTTCAGAGAGAATCCATAAATTGACCTAAGCAATATTTAAGATAATTAGAAAAGAGTTACTTTTTCTACCTAACACTAGCTCCGATTACAAACTTTAGAAATAGAATTTTTTAGACAAAAAAAAATTCAATTATTTAGATATTTAATTTGCAGTATAAGGCATTTTCTATGCTCTTAGAATTGTTTCATGTAGATGGATTTCATTGACTTTTTAATAAACACATCAAAAGTAAAGAATTTACAGTAAATTTTCTAAAAATTTCTTTAACAAATAGCCTAATAACATTAATTTATGAGAGTATATTCGAATTTTTTTTAAGTAGACCAATGAAATACTCAGAATTTTTTTAAATATAGCACTATATATTAAAAATCCGAAACAGTATTTGAAAATAATGAAGATAGAAACAAAAAAAAATCCTTTCTATAAGAAGATGCATTATAAATCACACATTATCTGTGAGGAGATATTATTGGCTTATGCTAACATTAAATTTTTTTAAAAAAATTCACCAAATTTTTGGTGAATTATTTTCGTTTAATTTCACCAAATGCATTTTTATTTAAGTGTGTGTTTCGGCTTGTTTCGATTCAGATTTTGCTTTCGCATCAGTAACTACATAGAATTTGTTTCACATAGGAGCTACTTATTATACATGAAAGATGGAATCAAAAAGAAACATTTGATATCTATCACGAAAATGAAAATGTTGCAGAGAAATCAGAAATTTGTCTCATTTTTATTTCCAAAATTTCTTAAATTATCGATTTTGCCTTTCATCACAGTTTTGGAAAATTTACTTAAGACGTTTTAATCTAATACTTTTTAACTCGAGAAACTTGTATAAATTAACTACATCTGCTTTCAGATGTTTTTGCACGTGATATGCGATTGTTATACAATAAATATTTGCCGCTGGAGATTCCAGCTGTTATATAAATGTTTTGACTGATTTGTTGTATGGTTCATCGCATGCTACATTTTGATACAAATGCAATCATTTTGTAATTATTTACTTTTTAAAAATATTTTCAAGGTCTCTCGGCGATAATTTAAGATGAACAATTAAAATGAGATTTTAAATGTCTTGTCAACGCAGCTTTGAAGCTAATGAACTCTCGACATGTTTAAAATAAAGTAGAAAGAAAACCGAGTCTCAATTTAAACACTAAATAACAGCACCTGAAAAGACATTTATCAAATTTATCATGCCGCTGAATGATTTTCGTACTGAATTAAGACATTATCTCTAAATCATGTCATTTATATTGAAAATTATCATTATAATACGTTTATAATTTTAACAACAGAACATGTCTGAAAAATCACTTGGGCATCAAAATATGTATATGTTACACATAAATAGCCAAACCTTTTTATATTTGCCCAGAGCTTCAAAAATAAATCAAACTAAATAAATGTTGAATACTCAAATATATTTTTAACCAGTTAACTGTTTTTGACGAGTATACTCGTCATGGAAAAAGTACATTTTCCGTTATGACGAGTTTATTCATCAGGAGTAATAAGTAGTGACAATTTTCAGTTTGAATTATAAATTTAGTAAAAACTCAAACATATTCGTAAATTTCAAGATGTTTAAAATATTTTGAGGACAAGTCGAAATCAAAGAAAAAAATAAAATATTATTATGCGTTGCATCATGCTTTGTACAATACCATTCTCTGACACCAAATTAAATTAATAAATTAATTTTTTGGTTTCTTTTCATTAATATGCAGAAAATGTATGTTAATTTAAGTAAATAAATAAAAATGATTTTTGAAATAAAAAAATAAATATCATTTCATTACAACATAATTTCATGTTTCGCATACTCTGTGTTTGACGAGTATATTCGTCATCGCTAAATTTTTGCCACACAATTTAGATGCGCATGTTCCGAAGAGGTTGAAACAGTTAATTGGTTAATAATAATGATTGAAAATACTTTTTCATTAATCAAAATTATAATGAAATTTTATAGAGATAGATTCAATTAAGGAGTCATGTTTTAATCAACTTTTTATTTTCATATTATTAGTACTTGAATTTAAATTTAAAACACAAAGTAGTGAAAGAAAAGACTATCTCCCACTGATGATGATTTTTCGATTCAACTCGCCGCAAGGTTAAATGAGAAATCTGGAACTCTAAGTTAGAAATTTCTCAAAACTCCTTTCTCATATTTTTAAAGGTTTTTAGTTTCATCATTATTT
Organism: Argiope aurantia; assembly: GCA_026543865.1. Taxonomy (NCBI): domain Eukaryota; kingdom Metazoa; phylum Arthropoda; class Arachnida; order Araneae; family Araneidae; genus Argiope; species Argiope aurantia. The sequence continues at coordinate 347,237 of JAPMOR010004942.1, forward strand.
AGAAATATGCAAAATACTTTAAGAAAATCCACATTATCCTTTTTTTCAGTACTCTTATTTAACTGAACTTGTTTTAGTTTTGTAAAAAGTTCTTCACTTTCAGGTGGGTTAGTTCTGAAACTTGCGTGTTCTCTGTATCAGTATACTATTTGAATATTTTCAGAGCTTAGTTATCACTTAATCCATTAATTTCATTCCTTCTTAATCCATAGTCTGCACTTGGTAGTGAATTTGAAAAGAACTATAAATTAAAAATTAAAAGACAGAAAAGAGAATAAAAATAATGCTACTGTTAGGTATGCAAATAAAAATATGATTTTAATAGTTGCCTTTATTACAATTGACTTGTTTCAAATATAAAAAGTAGAATACAAATCGAAATTTTGGTGCAATCATGAAAATTTTCAGTTGACCCCTATAATTCAGCTCTGAAATAATAGTAAAAATTAAACAAAAAAAATTGAACACATTGACACTGGGTACATCACAGAACAGGAACACGGCTATTGTGTTTGGCGCGTGTTTCAAGGCGAAATGTTTTCCGCTTAATTGATAAGGAAATGGAACAATAATGTTACAAAATTTAGAATAAGTAGAGAAGAAGTGCTAAAATATTTAGAATAAGTGCTAAAATATTTTAATCATTTCGTGAATATTTTCTTCCATTTCCATATTTATTTCTATTCAAAGATCATCATGATGAAATCCACCTATTTCAGGAACACAGCCATTTCCAAACTATAATCTATTTTCATAAATTCCACAAGTTATTTCTATATAATAATTCCTCAATCATGCGATAATTCTATAATTATTTCATAAATTTCAAATACATTTTCACAAATTCCATAAGAGATTTTAACATAAATTGTGAAGTTTTTAGGAAAAATTCTCAATTTTAAATCAACACATCTATTATGATTAAAATATTTTTTTGAAAGTGGTTATTCTAAAAAACTAAGCGGTCAATTTTTTTCAGATTTAGGATAACTTGAACAATTAAGAAAAAAAATTAAGTCATTTCTCCATATTTTCCTTATTCCAATTTTCATTCGCTTTCAAAGCTTTTAGTGCTTAAACGCTAATACTGATACAATTATTTACAAAACTACAAGTATAATGGAATGTGTTAACATCTCATTAATATAGCGTTTCCTAAGAATAAGAGCTTAAGCCAATACAGCTTAAATTTTTGGTGAAAAGTTTCTCAGAAAATATATAAACTTTAAATCAAGATGCCATTATTCTTAAGATATTCTTGTAAAATTCTGTCATTGAATAGATACTGATTGAGATTTAAAGCAGAAAAGAAAAATCTACGTCGTTCTGTTTATTTTCTTATGCAACGAAGATAAGAGTCAATAAGATACTTTTTGAATATCTCAAGGCAACGATGAATCTTTGGAGGACTCGCAAGGTCAGATATACATCTTGAGATAAATATTTTATAATGTGTTACTACTCGATTGCATTCGACTCTAAAAACTTTTCCAAACAACTAAACGGTCTTAAACTGGATAACTTCAGATTAAGCATTTACATAAATGCTAAAAAATATATAAACGATTTAAAGAATTCAAATTTTGAATAGTTTATCTGTAATGTATAGTATAATTTAAATCGTACCCGTTCTTAATATTTTTGCATGTGTTAATTTCAAATAAAATTAAATGTAAAAAATATTAAGAAAAATATCAAAAGGCAGACACACAGCTCTTTAAAAAGGTTAAAAGATTTTGTAGAATCAACTTGCAATGAATCCAAATTAATAATTTATTCTTTTAGTCTTGTATATATTTCACCAAGAAGAGTTTGTCTTAAAAACCGAAAAATATTTAAAATAAAAAAAAATTGAATATAATTACCTTATAATACAAAAAGCAATTTCAGATTTTTTTTTTTTACTTCAGTTATTTAATTTCATATTTTAAAAATAAAATTATAAGCAGAAGCCAAAGTATTTTCTTATCTCTAACAAGGAAAACAAACTATTTTAAGAGCATTAAAAATATAACAAATTTAATGAGTTATCAGAATTTTAAATTTTTCTTCTCAGTAATATAAACTCTTTGTAATTCTATAAAATAATTTTAAAAGCATATTACGCGACAAAAAGAATTTGCAGATAATGACGTGCTGGCATCAAAAAACTTAATTTTGAAATGCATAAAATGATGCAAGTGTTATATAATACTTGCAGTAATTTCCTCGCGCGGTAATTAAAATATTAAACATTTGTTATTTAAATAAATGGAAACATGTATAAATTTTTATTATATGGCATTTTTTGCCTAGCAAATCATAATTAAACAAATGATTTGCAACATTTTTATTCCCTTATTTGTTAGTTAATTGGTTTAATTATCTCATAAGTTATTTTAGGAGTTTTAAGTCATCTTATACATATATTTCCGAAGGCTTTAAATGCATTAAATCTACTTGCAGTTATTAGGAAATTGCAATGTTCTTTCTATAAGTTTTTCCATTAAACAATTAAATAACGAAAACTGCTGGAGAATATCTTTTGACACTCATGCCGAATTTCTAGTTTATTTTCTGGCCTCGTTAAAAAAATAATGCCTTTGCTACTTTAAGTAATTAATTTAATTTTTTTGTAAAAAATTATATAATACAAAAAAAAGTTCTGTATTATTTTTAAAGCTTAGAGCTTCGTTATGCGTGTAAAAGTTCTCATTTTTTCTCTTTGATATAGATGTAGTTACAAAAAACATTAAAGATTCATTCAAAAAACAACTTTGTGATATCAATAAGATATAATTTCAAAGCTTTTATTACGCATTTATCGTAACATTTATTTGACGAATCAGTTTGGTATTTTTCATAACATCTTTCCTACAGATTCTAGTTATGAAATACAATGCACCTGAAAATGAATCAGTTTGCTTATTATTTGATTAGCTATAATTATTGCGAGATACTGATACTAATATTAAATTTACTCCTGTCGACATAATTTATTACAGACAACTTTGCATTACATTATTTTACAGACTTTTTTCAGGTTTCAAATTTTTGTCAATTCGGCCATTTAAAATAAAACGCAATTTTTCTCTGAAAGTAATAAATAATTACTTAAAACAAATAATCCAATATTCGAATCTTTAAACTTTCTCTCTCAGTTTCTTTTTGCAAGCACCTCTGTGTAATATTTTTAACTGGAAATGTTGTTGTGGCGTTTTAAAACTTTTTTGGGCTGAAACTGCATATATCTCACACACGAAGGTTCTATTATTAAAATAAATCAGTTTTATATCTACCTCAGTCTCGAAAAAAATAATTTAAATCTCATAAATGTTTCAAAAATCATTTCTCTCATGCAAAATCAAATGCCTCTTATACTTCGATTCATTAGAGTAAAGGGCAGACAGTAAAGAGAAAGTAAGGAACGACCGTAGTATCTACATTGGTTATCGTAATAAATATTTCTACGCGATTCAGGACAGTTACATGAAAATACCTAACTGCCGCTTTAAATATAGCTTTATTTTACAGAATATCAAATACTGACATTTAAAACTAAATTTTTGTTTAAATTATTAGTTATTTTTAAATACATTATAATTATATACAAAATTATTTATATTTACAAGAACATATACACTGTGTTTCCGAACTACGTTGTATCTAAGTATTTAAAAAAATAGGGACATAAAATAGAAACAAAATTAGATTTAAAAAAATAACACTTAAAAACCCTTTTTTCTCACAAATATTTCCTGTAAGAAATTATTGGACATGATATAATATGTATCTCCTTAATTTTAAAAAAAATCAAAACGAATAATTTTTATTGCACTTTGAAGTTTTTGATTGAACACCGCAATAAAAACTGCAGCATTTATGCTTTAAAAATTGCAGATATTTGACCCCTTTATTCAAGGAAAATCCTCAAGACGTATTTGATCTGTGAAGCTTTTAGTTCATTATTTCAATTATATTTACATTACGTTCATATTTTTATACTGAAAAAAACATCACATACATAGATGGTAATGGAATCAATTAGTTCAGATTGGAACAAATTAAAAAATTAATCAAAATTATCGCAGATATACATTTACACAACCAAAACTTTTTTTTTCACATTCCATATTATGCCTTTTAGGAATCAAAAGTATGCATAAGTCGAAACCCATTAGGGCACTAGCATTTTTAACTTAAAACATTAGGCATTATTAATATTTAAGATGATTAAATAAGAAATAGGGTCAAATTCCGAGCTTAAACATCATGATATTCGTATAACATGACGCTTAAGTTTGGATAGATAGATGATAGAACCCCTTAATTCTATAAGAACACAATTGCTTGTTTACAACTCATCTACGTCTTATAGCAAGAGATTAACTAACAAAATTTAAAAATTCTACGATAAACTGTGTGCATTTACACTTCTAATCTTTCGCAGATGGCTCTGACCGATACCCATAAGCCTTTATTGGCCTATAAATCAAATCCGCCGTCATTTCAACTGCGCTCGAAATTCTATTCATCTTCTAGGAATTAAAGGCATAACTATTCGTTCTGATTAGCTGAATTTATACAGTGGTTAAAAATCGATACGGATCGAAGAATCCGTAGCCACACTAATCGATACAGAAGCTACGTACTAATTGTAACTCAAATTGATCCGGGATCCCTTTTTGTCAACTGAAAATTTTTACTTTAAGAGAAATGGAACTAAAATTTCATAAAAAAAGACCGCATTTTTAAAAGTCTCGATTAACTTCCGAAAGAGAGATTTCATTTTTGAAAATCTGAAATGAAATATATATAACTGGACTATTTTGGAAAAATTATTCGATATATCACATTTTCAATAGCAGCAAAAAGAATACATACAAGTAGCACAGAAAATAATTTCACAAGATATCTTCCATTTTCAGTCAACATTTTCTTTTAGTAATTTCCTTCAGGTACAGTACAGAATTTTGAAATGAAAATGAAATTGAACATGAAGGTAAATTCAAAGCTCATTCCTTAGGAGGGTAAAGAAATAATTGGGCGTCGTTTGCCTGAAGATAAGATGTTGGTATTATTGGCGGAAGGCCTCAGGTTCGAAACCCGTTTTTATTATAATCGGTGCAAATAAGTCCATGGGGATAAATTAACTCACGATAGTTTTGCGCGATAATTAAGAAAGGGGACGGCCTTTCATGTACCATCAGACCTTCGTTCAAAATCATAAGGTCCATCCCCAAATAACTTCACTGTTTTTTTTTAACTGGACGTTAAAAAATTAAACTAAGCAAATAAAATGATATGAGAATTTATTTTTTTTAAATTGAACTATTCATTAAGTTTATGGAAATATATTTTTAAAGAGAGAATTCATAATAATTTTTAAAAATTTATTAGTGGACATTAAGCTCCTCTATCTAAAAAATAATAATAAAGATTGTTGACAAAAAAATGTATTATTGTCAATATCAGAAATGTATGCAAATACACAAATGAAATAAGCTCGATAACGAACACGAAGTTGAATAAAACTAAACATTACAATGACGTGAGATTATAAGTAAATTCAAAAAGAAAACTTTTTAACTGGAAGTTTCAAGGCTACGAAAAGTCAATAGATATTTAGTTGAGTATTGTTTCTGAATGAAAATAAAAAATAATGTATTTAGAAGAACATTTATAAACATTTTTATTTTTTAATTACAATAATTTGTGTTCCGTAGATGCATTTGTTTCTAAAATGTATTTTTACATTTCAATTGAATCAAAATTTTATTTGAATTTTAAACTCGCGTTTTTCTTACGTTTGTGTAATAATTTCCCAAAATACAAAAAACAGTTAAGATACTTTTATTTTCCTTCTATATTTCTTTTTTTGTCTCATAATTGTTGCCGCGCACGAAATCATTCACATGGAAAATTTTCGAAACCTTCCTTTCGAAACACTTTTCCATCCGTAAGAATTGTTCGCCTTTTTATAAGCTTGTTCAGAAACAGTATGGTATTTAATTTTAATTTATTAAAAATTTGATTAAGCTTCAGTATATTTACATCCCATTTTGAAACAAAATGAAAGCTATTTAAGAGCAGTCAGATGACGGAGAATGCTCTTGAGCTGGTAATCCCTCTTCAAATTTCTAAGCTACGCAAGCGGGAGGATATCTGACCCCAATGAATTTAGGGAGCATCAAGCCCACTTACACGATGGTTCTTCGTTGGAATGCAAATGTATGTGCGTGTGCGCGTGCGTGCGTGCATTATCTAACACCCTAACTGAATTTTCAGCATATTTCTCAGGGAATAAAAAAAAATCTAGTCTTCTTCCTAATGGCCTTATAAGCTAAAATTAAAAATTTTAATATACCATAAAAATAAGTCTGTTAGAGATTTCGAAACCGACGATTAGGTAGAAATGGAAATAATCTGGGAGTATCATCTAGATAATCAGTAGAAAATGGATTAGTTAAAAGTCACAGCACAGAAAAGGCAGACATCATTTAAAATATAAAGACCCACTAGTCTCCCTGAAAATTTTCATCAATCTAAAATTATACCAAGTCATTGATTTAATTTGGAATTAAATAAAATAGATAAATACAGCATTTTCCAAACAGTACAAAAGGAACAAAGCCCATCTGCATTTGATCTATCATTCCAATTCCTTTCACTGACAATGCATCACCCGTTTTGATTTCAAATACAACAGGGGCACCCGCTGCTTAACCACCAGCATGAGAGACGCACCGCGCTGTTAATCTTAAAAGCTAACAGCATTCAGAAAATTCATCTTTCTTAATACTCCCATCCAACGGAATGAAAACCTTTTAATACAAATTTCAACATAAGATAAATAACTACGAAAGTAAGCATTCAGCTTCATAATAAGAGTTACAGAAAATGCAGCTTTTTATAAACAGAAATTGAATTCTCAAGCTTTTCTATATCTTCAATTTTTGTTTTCGGATTTACTTTTTAAACTTTCTTTGTTACAGCTACAATTAATGAATTCTTTACTTGGTTTTAGTTTTTAAATTTAAGGTTCATTTTTAGCCCTTTAAGCTTAAAATTAAGACATTTCGATGCCTATATGCAATACGAGTTTGGCATTTCCAAAGCTTGCAATACCGGTCTAGTATGTTTAAACGCATATTTAAGAATTTTTATTTTCTTGACATTTGAATTTTAATTTCACACAATAAGACAAAAGCTAACAAGAAAGTGCAAGAGAACTTAGATGTGTGTAGTAATGAAAAGTTGTCTAAATTTGAGTATTTTCAAATTTTTGAATGTCGCAATGTAAACTAGAATAACTTACATTTATGAGATATCAAAGGGCATATATATAATAAATTAGATAAGAAACGTGCGATCAGCCGATCAGTTTTTAAAAAACAAAGACGAAACACCAAACTATATATCGAAATAAACAGTTACACAAAATGAACTCATATAACTAACTTATAGCCATTATTACAAATATATTTGCAAAATTAAATATTGATTGAATTGCATGATTTAAAATTTTCACGTTTTCAGGAAATTAATTTATTTTGCGAATCAACGGCTAGATAATATGCAAGATAATAGATAATATGTGTAGATAATACGTGTAGATAATATGCAAGAATAAATTAAATAGAGTTATCGCTTTCCAAATAAAGGCAATAATCTCAAGAACATACATTTTTAATCAATGAAAACGTATTTAATTCAGATTTTTAATGTGTGATTAAACATCTGTATTTTCACTTGCTTTGGTTATAATTTTAATTACTGTATATTTATCTCAAAAGGCATTAAATTTTAAAAAATGCACCCTCTCGTTAATAGATATTTGTTCAGATTTGTTACGATGAAATAAAAAAATTCTAATTTAATTTTTTAAAATTTCTATATAGAAATTCTATATGTTTAGAAGAACAAGAATCTTCAGTTATGCAGAAAACTTAAGAAAAAATTTTGTTTATACATTCAACAAAACGAAATTTCAAAAGCTGTAAAAATATTTTTTAAAATCTGCTTGATAAAAATGTCAAAAAATGCGCTCTTGTTTAGCCATTAACATTATGTTGCTCTCCTTCTATTACTTTTACACCCATATATAACTTATACATACAGGTATAAACCTTTTATACAAATCTGTACGATTGAACATAAGGTAAATTGTAAAAGTAATTTTTTAAATTCTTATATTTAATTTTTTAATTAGAATTTATTATTAAAAACATAAAACGTATAATTAAAATTTCTTTATTAAAAACCTTCTTACTTTAGAAGGAAAATAAAATAATTTATAATATTATTATTAAATAAATAATTTTAATTAATAATAATTTTAAAGACCAAAATGGTTATGATGCAAAATACGCAGTGCGGCATTAAAAAAATTTGAAAAATCTATTTAAAAGTTGTATTCCACTTGTAAATAACAAAATGGTTTTAAAAAAATTGTTGAATCTCAGAGCAACGTAGATAAATATATAAACTGCAAAATTTACTACTCTTAGACAAAGAAGTAATTCAACCCTGCAAATCTTATAATTATGCATTGCGGCAAATTAATAATAAGTATATGAATGCCAGCCTAAAATGAGTCTTAAAAATATATATTTATATTTATTCGCTTGAAAGCGTACATAAATAATCACTCATTTGAAATTTATAAAACTATAGTTTTCGGAAACATAGCTGACGTACCTGTGGACGAGAAGATGAACATAAAACATGGAGAATATTCAGTCTTATTGAAAAAGCAAAACCATAAAGTGCATTTAAAACGTCAGAATCCGCTAGTAAGGGGAATTTAAACGGTAATAAATCTTAACAATGGGTTAAAGAAAGTGGCACATTCTCAATTCACTTTTTTCGCCTTCTAAAGAGTGCTTTAAGGGAGAAAAGTTAAAGCGACAGTCGTGTTTCTCCTAATTGTACTTCCCAAAACGTAGCCTCCTTTCAACAAAGGATCAAGAGAAAACGAAGGTGAGTAAAGCAAGAAGATGAAAAATTTACGAAGATTTAGAAGAGTTGGAGGTAGTCATTTTCAAAATACTTCTAAAAGAAAGCTTTAAAACGTAGATCAAAGGTTACTGGGAAAAAAAGCATTATCTTAGCGGAATTCCCTCAGGCAAAATTATTTTGACATCTTTAAAACTCCAAAATTACATTTTAGAAAGGTCAAGAAAATGTTTACTCTTGGCACATGGATGCATACTCTTGTTGAATTTTGCTTTTTGTTATCACTAAAAACTTTCTAAAAAGCAAAATTCAAAGAATTTTTGAAAATTCCGTCGAAAATTATTGGATGGTTTAGATCAATTTCTGATTATATTCGAATACTTTTTCAGTTATAAAACCATTGCTAGTTGGAATTATCTTTATAAATGGATGTCTCGATCTTCATCTTACCAGGTTTCTGCAGTAGTTCGTATAACTCAGAGGATTTTTTTGAAATATCATTTAAGTTTAATAATATTATAAAATGCAAACAAAGATTATGTTTGAAACAGGCGCGATAATTTGCACATTTTAAATAATTTTCTTAGATATTTTTATTATTAATTCTGTTAAAATAAAAATGAAAAACATCCAACCAGAAAAGAATTTTCTCGTTTACAGACCTGTTCCAATAGGCCATTTTATTTATTTGTATTTAAGTTTCAGAAAGCTTTAAATTGCCTTGATTGCTCGAAAACTGTGATATACAAAAAGGTGCCAAGTGAGGAATTATTTCGTTCTTATATAATTTTCATTAATCGCATCCAATAAATTTAAACTGATGCCTCTTTGACAACTTAATTTCTCTTCAGGTATTCATTATTTATTATGGCTACGTATTTTAATTAAGAATATATAGTAAAAGATACAATATTATTTTTAAAAAAAGATTATAAAGCATTTAATTTTTCTTTGAAGTTTCTGCAAAGTACTTTTCTTTTATTATTACAGTTGAACGCGTGTTTGAATTTTTTAAAAGCTGTTTTTTTAAATATCTTAATATAGAAAAATCTTTTACAAGATTGAAACTTGAAATACAAGATTCGATAGTGAATACTGAACTATTTGGGAAAAAGTCCAATTAAAAAATATATATGTCACGATATCTTTTAATCTAATTTAAATCCTAATTATTTCCCCAATTCTTATCTTAATTTAGACGGTATTAACTTCATTCTAAACTGTTCTCTTATTTCTTGATGCAGATCCAACTTTTTTATTTAATTCATTCTACACGCTCTCTGTAAAACTGCTGAAATCAGCAGGGTCTCAAGCTCCGAGTGAAAGGAGTGAAAACTCTAATTTTTGAAACATTCTTTTAAAGATACCGAAATTTCTCTATCCTAAATCGACACGTGTCAAAAAAATCCCTATCAAAATCACATTTTAGAAACCATTGAGGGGGAAAACTTGTTTTTTTTTATGTTTGTTTGTTTGTTTGTTTGCTCTTATGTCGCGAGGTAAACGGACATCAGTTTTGCCATCGCTTCTTGTTCATAGTATGCCTCCCGTGGTGAAATACATCAAAGTTTTGAAATTTCACGTTTCTTCTATTCGGCCATACAAATGCTAAAATATGTTTTACATATAAATTTCAAATTCATGAAAACGTAACTGAAGAAAAGAAGGGAAAAATATCAATCAAAGTTTTCAAAATTCAACCTATTCAACAGATGCATTCATTTATTTAATAACAAAATATTCAAATAGCCAATGAGCCAAATACTTTATTGTGGAGAATCCTATTTCAATTCATGCTCAAATAATTAATTAATGCATAGAAAATAGCTTCGATATATAATACCACTAAATAGAAATTGTCCGATATTATTGTCCCGAGTGTACATATGCTCAATTCTTTAACTGCAACATTCATTGGAAAATAGGTACTGGAATTGCTTTGTTATGTAATCTAATGCAAGAAATCGGCTTTTTAAAGATCTGTACAAGGTATATACATCAATTTAATTTTTGCACTTAAATAGCTCCTCTCAGGCATCATCCAAGACTGTGCTTAATTTTGATATTTTATTTATTTCGTAATTTTGATTGTTAAATATACCTATAGAGTGGTAAGAAGATGTAAATTAATATTTCAGGGAAATTCAACTTAAAACAATTGTTTATTGCTCCAAAAATATATACAAGTTTTTATATTGATGAATAATTATATATCGAATTACTTTTCCAAATGCAAAAGGTTAAAACATTAATTCATTGCATAAAGCATTCGATCTGCTAAATATAAAAAATGTTACATCTGACTGACGCCACTGCATTAGATTGAAATTCATTGCCGGTATCTATTGCTGCAGCGGCATGTACTTTCTTTTCCGTATGATCCTGGAAATAAATCTTTTTTGTACAGTCAAACTTCTTCGAAAATTAATAAAACAGATCGTTCGATCTCTTTCAGGGATTGATTGATTGACAAAATTCGGAGAGAAACGCGAGTTAGAGAAATACTTGATAGAAAAATGCCCTCTAAATGAAAATTATTTTAAAATTTACTGAAATATGAAATATACAAAGAGAAAGTACTGCAATCGTCAAAAAAATATCAACTCCAGATTTCGATGCTTCGGACTTCTCTGAGTCTGACAGACGAATTTTTAGAATTATGTTTATATGTCTGTGAGCATAACGCAGGAACGTTTTGAGCTAAACGGATGAAATTTAGCAAGTTGTTTTTACATCCGATTTGTAGATTTCATTCAAGTTTTGATCGAAATCCATTCACAAAAAAATTGTCGGCCTCTCTGTCCCATTACAAGTACGCACGATAATTTCAAAACTTAAAAGAGTTAGATAAGTAAAATTTAATACATAGTTTAACGCAAAGTGTAGCTCATACTAAATTTGATTTCAATCTTCAAAGAGTTTACAATATATCAGTATATGAATTTTCCTGCACGTAAACGCGATAATTCAAAAATGCAAGGATTCAGATAAGTGAAATTTCGTATGCGATCTTATTACAAAAATTTTAGTTCTTGCGATCTTGAACAAATTTTGGTTTCAATAGGACAACAGAAAAGCATTCAAAATGCACAGGCGATTTTTTTCTATTATACTACGAAGCATAAAACGCTCATATGAAGGACTCTGGAAATAAAAATCTGAGCGCTTGAAGTTCATGGCTTCTCAAAGTCCATAATATTTATGCGGGAGGGAAGAGGATTGTATCTTTAACGAAAAATCTGTGAGAGTTTCAGGAAAACAACTCTTGTTAGTTTTCAACAAAAATTCAGAGAAATTCAGAAACCATCAAACCATCAATTTCTCTTTGCTTTGATAGCAACAATCTTCATACTTTGAATTATCAGTAGAATAATTGAAATTGTCTGATCAGTTGAACTGCCTAAATAAACATTCTGTCGTTTCAATGTCAGAAATCGTATCAGAATTCAATGCCAAATATCATTCATAAATTAAATTCAGTTTGAAAGGTACATCTAACGAGAAAATGAATCTCAAAAATATTAATTCCAAAAACGCACTATCTTCGCTTAATCTTCTAAACTGGAGTCATTGATCAAGGTTAAAAATATAATTTTATCTTAATCGATACTTGTAATCATGTTTATGCGATTCTTCTGCTGAGTAATAACTTAATCGCGCGATATTCATTTTCTTCTCAATAAAATCAAAACGCCTCATTCATAATACTTGGGATTCTTGAAAAAAAATGAAACACATTCTATTCTTTTCCTAAATTGGGTAATGAGTGATTCTTTCATTTCAATCCACACCAAATCTCTCAAAATTTAAAAACAGAAATATCGCAACTCTTTCACTAGAACCAATGGGAGTATTTCCCCAAAATTTTCTCGAATATTCTCTAATAAAAGGTATTATCCTAAAGTCAGATGTAGGAGAGCTATGGGCCTCTTAGTATGGTATAAAAAACAACCACTTGTCTAACAACTGCACACCATTGGCGAACAATAGTTACGGAACATCAATTTTTCTCGTGAATCATAACATTTTTACTGAATCTAATGTGCAATTTTTGCAGTTAATACGCAAACACCAGAAAATCTTATATGTATTTTAGTCTTTTTAGACCAATTGAAATCAAAATTTGATATACAACTAAACTGTAATCACAAGATAACATAGCCCATTTCATTTATTTAAATCAGTTGCGCTTTATCGAGTTTATATAGATGCGAAAATGCAGACCAACAGCCGGCCAATTCCTATATGGACTTGGCTCTAAATTTGATATGTATATACATTTTAGATGCTAAATCTGGTTACAGAATTTAATCTATCTAGCTCTTTACGTTTTGTAGCTATCATGTTCCTTTATTCTCGGACAGCCGAGCAGGCACATTTTCTCTTGATGGATTTCATTTAAAATTTAATAGAAATCTACGCATTTTTATGTAAACTCCATATACCAAATTTCAAATGTCATCAAGCTCAAAGTATTTTCGAATTATCAAATTCACAAACAGAACAACATACAAACATGGCTTTAATGATGAAAAACAAAAAAAAAAGCAGGATAAAAATGAAAAAGCTATTTTCTTTGAATTTTTCTAATATATGAAAGAAATGAAATGGTGTGTGAACTTTAATTATGAAGTATAAATTAATAAAAATTCATTTTATTACTTTATAAATTGATGGTTTAATTAGATGCATTGCATGATATGTTTTTGAGGATTTTTATGTAAAAATAAAAGTGTTTCGATTCCATGATAAAGGTTAGTTAGCAACAAAGGACCGAAGCAAATTAAAATTTAATGAAACTATCGCTTTAATAATCTTAATATAAAAAAGGTCATTGAGGCTATACATATATATAATTAAAATTCTTATATGGTTAAATTTCTTTAATAAATTAATAGTATAATTCTATGCATTGTCAAAATATTTTTTATATAAAGAATATAATAATCTCTAAAATATCTTTCGATCGCATATAAGCGCTAATCAGCAACGTAAGACAGAAACGCACTAACATATATTGATAAGTTAAGTTAGAGCTTTCATATTCTTAATATAAATAAAAGTCATTGTAGCTATGTATGCATGTACGACATTTCCTCCTACACAAAAGGACGATTTGAACTAATTTTTAGCACATATTATGACATGAGAAATAATGATATCAACTTTTCAAAAAGCTGAATTAATTAGAAATTAATAATAATTTCATCTTTTTTACTCTTTGTACTACTGTATCAGTTTCCTTTTAAATTTTATTTTTATTTTAATGCATCTTTTGACAAAGCTTTTAATTGGTCTTAAAGTAGTAATTCTACCATATTTAGAGTTAAACTGAATCGTTCAAAAGAATACAACGCGTCTTATATTTCAGCATTTCTGAGCAAAATTTGTAAAATTAATATAACATATTAATAACTTAGAGAAAATTAACTATCGGTGATTTTTCAAAATCGTCTATTTCAACAGATATTCTAATTTTAATTAAAAGTAGATAAGAGGATTTTGAATATGATAATAATTTGTAGATGTTATTTTCACATTAAAAATATTATACATGAAAGGATTATAATCCAGGGCAAAGATGAGTGTACAATCTAATACTAGATAAATGACGTAGAAATTCTAACTATAGTATTTACTCTTTGCTTGTAATATTTAAAGAAAATTCATCTTGCACAAAGGAATTAATTTCTCAAAAAATTTTGCTTGGATTTTCTATTTGCCGCTATTTAAGGATAACGCTTTATAGGTGGATTAACTAACTTTATATTCTACATATTTAAAAAAAAGCAGCAATATTTCTAAAATATTCCTTCAATGCACTTTTATCTCTATAACTGACAATTTTATATTTCATTTAAAATAATCTTAAACATTTCACTTGAGGAAAATCCTAACCGAAATATTTCCAAGTATTGCAACGATTGCATTCACTTTATTCTTGCTATAAGTATTTTATTAAATAATATTGCAACAAATACTAAATTTGATAATTTTAAAATAAAAACTCAAGTATTGCTATTGTTAATGAAAGAACGAAGAGATAAATATGAATTACTGCTGTGAATACATAATCTTTTTTATGTAACATTTTAATGTTTTCCATACAAAATGAAATTCTTCTGAGACAATTAGAAATACTTTTTTCAGAAATGGAAAAGCATAATGAATGGTTCGCAAGTAAATAAGTGTCTTCAACAATTACAGATACTGTGGCATAAAATACAATTGCTTTCATTAGAGTACATCTCGGGCGTGCAAAACAGATATAGTTAAATCAGTTTGTATTTAAAATAACTCTTTCATGTAAATACAAAAAGCAGAAAACTGACCTACAAATCGAAAAAAAATGTGCTCATTATAATATTAAACAAATATTTCTGGATTCTTTAATCAATTGCTCGTTTTTATTAAGTGGTAAATTAGACCCTCGTATAAAGTGCTTAAAAATCAGGCTTTGAATCAATTCTGGTGGTAGAGAATTGGGTTTTGCAGCAAATTTATTTACGACAGACTACTGTAGAGATAAATTCTCATTCTTTGAAATTTCCTACAATGCATATTTATTTAAAATATGATTTTTAACCACATTAAACGATATTCTATTTCATTTAATTACTGTAATCACTATGGATTTAAAAATAATTTCCAGATTTCATATTCATAAGCTGAAAGGGACTGGAGAGGACGAGTTATAGAATTTAAAAAGACAGTAAATATTAAAATAATTTAAGAAATTAATCCATTTTCAAGAAATTAATTTGTGGTATTTGAAAGGGCGAATATACATTTCTTCATAAGAGAGGCGACAGTATTTTATATCTTTTCTTAGCCAGAAGCCCGGAAATATCTTTTTAAGAAGTTCACTCAGTTTCTAACTAAGTCAATGATGCATCATTTTTTTTTCTTAGTCTTATCTTCGATTTTTTTTAATTATGTATTACAACATTATGAAGCATTTATGATCTTTCGAAGTTTGTTTCTCTATAAATAAATCTATCTCTAGTAACAGTTTCTTTTTCAAGTAGAAATCGCAAAATATCAAAGTAAACTCTCGCACATTATTAACTGGTTAATTTTATTTCAACTTTTTTTTAACAAAAAAAATCTTTGCTCAAAAGATCAAGTGAAAATATAAATATTTATTCAATCTGTTCGCAAATATACCTTTGAGAATGGTATACAAATTCATTTGTTTTCAAATTTTTAAAAGGAGGCTGAAAAATAGAACGAAAAATCAGAACCATTTTTGATTGATTAACTTAGTGATATATATATATATAAAAGTTAAAGCATCGTTCATAGTTACTCTGGCCAATTCTACACTATTGCACAAATTTTTTGCCATTTATTCATTCTATAATTAATTTCCATTAAAAATAATTATAATTTTTAAGTATTTTTATTTTTTGCATAAAGTTGTATGGAATACATAAGAAAAAATATTTTAAAATTATAACAACTAATGAATAAACAGAAAATTGTTCTCGTATAATTTAAATGATTTTCATAAAAAGCGCGCTTCACAAGTAGAGATCATTTTTGAAAATATTGAAGAAATAAGTTTACTTTAAATAAAAAAAAAACTCTTATAACAATTTTTATTCCAACATAAATTTATATAATTCACAAATGTTAAAGAATATTCTTTATTTTTTTAAGATGTAAAGCTTTTAGCATCCTGTTCAACGATACAGAATTAATATAACAGAAAAGCTATGAAGAAATCAGAATCGAAAGTCCCTAACTACATTTTATATAGTATAAGCAATTTTGAGTTATATTTTAAAGAAATACAATGAAGAAAAAAATTCACACAATATCTTTCTTAATTTGATATTCTAAACCAGAAACTTTAATGTCTTGATAACTCAAAACTTTTTAGACTGTCTTATTAATTTACACGAATTAATTAAAATTTGAAATACAAGAAATTACACGTGTTCAATTTTTCTCTCAAAAAATATGTTTTATAAACACTCAAAGAAGTACAAAAATAATTTCAAATTATAATGAAGTCGAAAATAAAATTTAAAAAGCTGATTTCAAAGTTAAAAATAATAAAAAAATTTATAATTTAGAATAAGTCAATAAAGACCAAGAAATTAATAATTCCATATAAAGTGAAAAAAATCATTGCTCAAATTTTCTTAAATCTAAAATGCCTGGTTTAAAATTTCTATTTTAAACTAAAGTTGTTCTAATTCAAAACAACAAAAAAAACGAGCGAAAAATTAACATCAGAAACTTTATCAATCTGATGATTTATAAAATCACTCATTAGCG
Source organism: Argiope aurantia (assembly GCA_026543865.1). NCBI lineage: Eukaryota > Metazoa > Arthropoda > Arachnida > Araneae > Araneidae > Argiope > Argiope aurantia. The sequence continues at coordinate 364,460 of JAPMOR010004942.1, forward strand.
AAAAATGATAACTGCACTTTTCAACACAGAAATACAGTCGATTCTATCAGTTGAAATATTTTCCTACGATTTATCAGATTAAAAGCATTAAAGGCTAAATATAAATTAATTATAATATCACATCGCTTAATATTTTACACATATTGTTTCAAGAATATTATACATATATATGAATATTATTCTGCATGTATTTTCACCCTTATTGATTAAATTAAATATATTTTTCACATTTTAAATTTATTTTTCACTTATGTTCATTTTTCTTAATACTAAAAATTCGATGTGTTTTAATATCTATGAAAATAACTTTCATATTGAGAAAGAGACTAAATTAATAATAGATTTTTAATAAAATAAATATAACACGGTAAGAAAAAGAAACCACTGATATGTACAATATCCAGTTTTAAAAATTTTAAACATGGTTATATTCAAAAAGTAATTTTTTTCTAATGCAGATTTAGAGAAGAAAAATGCGTTAAAAATCATAAATAAATTATATTTATTAACTTAAAAGTTGCACTTTCAAACAAAAAAAGAAAAGAAAAAAGAAAAGGAAGACTTAATTAATGTTTATTTCATTCTTCTTTGTTTCAGAAAGATAATTCTAAAAAGATATAACTGAAGAATATTTTCTTAACTTTTAAAATGCTTAAAAATAGTTAAGGGAACGCATCCATATCAACAATATTAAAATCAACTTTTACCGAAAGATTAGAAATAATAATATAATAATAATAATACTTAATACATTTGTAAAAACAATTAAAAGTTAGGAAATGTATATGAAAATTGAAACAGATGATTTTATAATCAACTTAACTCATATCTCTTTTATTCAAAATAATGGATAGAATATTATAAATAGACTTTACAAAAATTACTTCTATTTAAAACGATATTAGGCAGGGGGAATAGGGGATATTGAATTGGCAGGGCAAAATGTATTAAATACGATATTAAATGTCTTTCTCCTTCATATGTTAATTTTAAGAAAAAACGACAGAAATAGTAATTTTGAATTAGAAAAATTTATAATCAGACACTAAAGTTACAAATTACAGACCAAACTTTTTTTTAAATCTTGGTTTGCGATTTAATAAATCAAATTTAAAATAACAAAAATAAATTATATACCAACATTGAAAATATAATTTAAACAATAAAGATAAAAAAATACTACTTATCAATCATCAGTTAACTAAATTAAAAATTTTGGAACTTAAATTGTGCAGGTAACTTTGGAACGAATATTCGAAATTTCATATAAAAAATCTTGTTATATCAATAAAAAAAGGTTTTAAGTAACATTTAAATATAATAGTGTCCTTAATGATTTTTTTCATATTAAAAAGACAGCACAAGAATCTGATATATGTGAAATAGTATCATTGAATTCATATTTTATATCTATCATCTAATTTTTAACTTTTACTCTTTCTGAGCAATATTTTAAAATGTAAATAATAAAAATAATAATATTACAATAATATTCTGTGGCTTAGAGAGAGAAAATTTCATGTAGCTAAAATAATATTACTTTTTCAGCAATTTATAAAAATTTAAATTGTGAGGAAATATTTTTAAAGATGCAGGAAAGTAAAAATTTGAACTATCCTTTAAAATTAATTAACTCTTCTTTTGCAAAACTTATCTGTAAGTAAAATACCTGCATGATAGTAAGCCTGTGGTTAGACTTTCTCGAAAGAAAAATTAATCAAATCTTTAAAGTTTTCGTTTCTACAGCTCAGAAGAATTTTAGACCAAACAGTATGATTTTATGCGCCTTTCTTTCCTTTCTTTTTATTATAAAAATCAATCTAAATAAATCACTCTTTCAAAAGCTCTCAAATTCTCTCACTAGTTCTTTAAAATATTTCTGTTCTAAAAAATACACTAACTTCTGAAGAATTTGAAAAGTCACTAAGCCTGTCTTATCTACGAAAAAGTTTTATAAGTCTCAACATAAACGTTTAGAAGAAAGCGTTAGTAAATATTAAAGTTAGCAAAAAACTTATACATAGAATTAAATTAATTTTGCTACAGCTTCTTTAATTTTTCGCAGCATCCTACCATGAACCCATTCGAAACTCATTGGCTGAAAAGAAAAAAAAATCCTCTAAAGAATTCAATACAAACAAAAACTTTTTTTTTATAATTTTCCCTTTATAAAATGTGATTCTTTGGAGTTCTTTCAAGGGTGCAGAAGAAATATTAAAATTTCTCAGTGAAATCAAAATATAAGAGCGCATGTACTAAAATCATCCAAGACATAAAAGTTTTTTCCAAATTTCAAAAACCAATTGATAACAAAAAGAATCAAAAGAATCCAAGAATAAAACATAGAATAATTTTTAACTCTTTAAAGATAAATAATTTTTAACTCTTTAAAGATAAATAATTTTTAATTATTGAGACTTTATTTTCTTTATTTTATAATTGATAAGAAATATCAGAATAACTCTGAACAATAGTAAAATATTAATGAGCAATAAATTAAACCAACTAACCCATAAAATGTTCCTTAATCTGTAAATACAGTACGGTAAAGAATATCTAAAAGAAAACACAATAAAAGAAAAGTTTCGTGGAAGAGGAAAACTTCCCAAAACGCCTTCCCCCCCCCTCCCCCATAGACAATCCAAAGTTTCTTAAAAAGAGTTCTTAAAAAATCGCAACAAAAGTAATATATTGGGGCGCATTTATAAAAAATAATCTACCAACTCACAAAAGTTTTCCCCCAAAAAATCTCCCGGACCGTTTAGTGAAGAAAGGATCGGCTGAAGAAGCGCGGCGCTTTTGAAGTGTATGCGTTGGAGCACATGGCAAGTTACTTACCGTGGACGCAGAGTTGGGAGAGGAGGCGATGTTGTCGACGTCCACCATCTCTGTAGAAAGCCGCTCTCGGACGGCAAGAACTCTTTCAGCCACACAACTGACTGCGCAGACGAGAGAAGGAGTTTTCTACGCTCGCGCCAAAACCTGCCTATCGCGAACTACTCACGTGACCACACCCTTGGTCGCGTGCCAACTTTGAGCGCATCTCTCCACCGGACTCTTCGGCATCTCGGGCGGCGGGACGTTTGCTCCGATGCGGGGAAAACACTTCATCAACTCTTCGACAGCGCTCAACTTTTGCGCTCCCTTCGTTGCCATGGAGGTAATAAAAGATATCCTTTTCGCTTGTTTTAATTTTAAGACAGGTCATCTCCTGTTAAAGGTAAGACCCCAATTGGGGTGACAAAGGCAAATTATAAAGGAGGCTCCAAGCTTATGCGCGAATAAGATGGGTACGGTGCCATAATGTTAATGAAAGAAATTTATTTCAAGTTTCGGTTTAAGGGAGTTAGTCTTATTTGATAAAGTATGTCCCCTTCTAGGGTCGCTTGGAGAAATTTTGGAACTATAAATTCCAACTATAAATTCAAAAAAACATGCAGATAAGATAGCGGGTTGCTCTGGAAGTGGGAAACGTAACTCTTTTTATGGAATTTCAGCTTAAAGAATATCTTAGATTTTTAACTGTGATCCATCTAGCATTTCACAGAAAAACTGTAGAATCTCAAAATTTCGGTAGATAGACAATAAATCTCAAATTTCATACTATCAGAATAGGCTATTGTTATGAAGCATAAATAAGAACCATCTTGTTGAACTTCGACTTTAATATCTTAATCTCTGGGATGTGACCCTACTTAGGGACGAGAGTATAGTTCTAGAACAAAAAAAAATTAGGATTTTAAAATATAAAAATTGTGTATTCTTCTATAGTAAAAGGAAAAGAATCTTCATATCATTGAGTTTCACTTCAAGGCAAATATTTTAAAGCTACGCGGTATGATTCTATATGGGATTGCAAGACAAAATTCTAGGTCATGAAAACTTAAGGTTTGCGACTACATTAGGAAGGAATTATTTGAAAAATGTTATACAATACCTATATTTTTTATTGCTTTGCATAAAATAGCTTGAAAAAATATAGCAGTTAAAATATAAAAAGGGATATAAAACAAAACAAAAAAACTTCTATTTCAGATATATATCATATGAAGCGAGCATCAATTCATCTGATATATTCGATTTCGAATATATCAGAATAATCGAATTTTTTTCAAAATTGAGCAAACAACTTAAGAAACTTCACACGTAGTTCCTGTATTAAGAAATAAACTTATTTCTATCCAGTCTATAAATACTGCGAATACACTGATAAATAACAGGAGACTTTCGATTATTTTTTTTTCCATTATGAAACTTTAAAACAACAATAAAATCTTTTTAAACAGATTGCTTTTTCTGCAATTCAACAAATACAAAACATGTAGTAAAATTAGTATACCAAACTCGAGCAAAAAATATTAATATTAAATATACGAGGTTTTGTAAAAAAGGTTTTACCAGAATTTAAAATTAGAGAAAACATTTTAAAATGTAGAGAAAATTTTATGTAAATGTAACAGTCATTGTAACTTCCCAAACAAGGAGAGCAGAAACAAAATACAAACGGATTTATAAAGAAAACTTTTCCGAAATTAAGAATATCAAATAAAAACCAGTGAAAATGATCGCTCCAAATACTCTCTAATGACTCTTTCACAAACGCTCTAATGACTGTATTTGTGTATTATTAATCGTAAATCAATGTCAAACTATAATTATAAAAGAGTATTAGAGAGTCCTCAGATTTTTACAGATTGTGTCATAAATTCAAAGCAATTTAGTTAAGTAATTATGAAAATTGTGTAGAGTTTCCGTGAAAGACAAATCGTTTTTGATGGTTATGATTTCATGAGGAAGCACGCAGTAAAATTCTAAAATCATATATCAATATCAAAAGATTTCCCTCAAATGTTTAAAAAAATAATCAATCGAATTTTTTGATATCAGCTGTCAAAAACTATTTTGAAATCAGTTGGAGTCAGTTGAAAGTTCAGTCTCCACAGAACTTTCTCGTATACTCTCTAATAACCCTGTCATGCCAGAAAACGCCATGGAATTGTCGTACAATAGTTACGAAATATTAATTATCCTTTGGCGTGAATTTATCATTTTAACTGAATCTATCGTGCGATCCTTGGCGAGTTATTTAGAGAATAATCCCTGGCATTCCGTTAATTGTATCCGAAAATAGAATTTGTGTCTTAGATACGTTTTTCTCAACCGATTGAAATAAAAATTTGGCACGAGCACTTGTAGTAACAAAATTTCATGCCAAATTTTATATATTTAAAACATTGCGTTTTTGAATAATCGCATTTAAATGCTTCTGAAAATATAGACCGACAGATTGTCAACCAGTAGTTGTATTTGGCTCAAAATTTGACTGATGGGTGCACTATAAATGTTAAATCTATGTAGCGTATTTTATCTCTCTAGCTCTCTTCGTTTTGTACAGTCGGATAGGCAGACTTCCTTTGAGCAAATTTTACTTAAAATCTGATAGATATCTGCAAACTTGATGTCAAAACCGTATGGAAAATTTCAGCTGTTCAAGCTCAAAGCGTTTACGAGTTATCTTTGTCATATACAGACTGACTTTGGGAGTCTAAATCTCGAGTTCTAATTTTTTGACGATTACTATACTTTCTCTATTATACTACGTATACGAGGAAGTAAAAATTACTGAAAAATATATTCTACAGTAAGGATGAAGATAATTTTAATTCAAGATATTCTTCTAAAGATTGGTTCTGATAAAGACTGACCATTTGATTTGATAACGTTATAAAATATCTCGGCTGGAATACTATTTGAAAATTTTACAATTCCTTAAGTATGAGTAAAAACTCTCTCAAAATGCTCTATACATCTGACCGTATGACTTAAAATTATTAAATTCGTCAAATAGTTTCTCTTTGGTGAATGCTAATTAAAAAAGACTTTTTTAAAATATTGATTAAATAATTAGCTAAAAATTAATCAAAATGTTAACTTTTTTCAATAACTATGGTGCATATTATTGCACAAAAATTTTTACACTTCTTTAAAATTCAAAAAATAAGTTTTTCAGTGAAACCAATTGCATTTAATTTTTCTCTGATTTTAATAAACTTCTAAATGTGTTTAAAATGACATTTTTTTCTCCTCCTTTACGAAGTAGAGAGGAAATATTGTAATCGCCAAAAAAAATCGAGAATCGAGATTTTGACGATTCAAATTTCCTTCAATTCAAAAAAAGACATAAATATTATGTGTTTTGTATATTATTTTGCTATCTGTGAATGTCATGAACTAAACAATTGAAATTGGATGCACGATTGATATATAGATTGAATTCGATAACTGTAAAACGCAAGCAGCTACGTTGATAAAATTTCGCACACAGGTTTAGCATATAAAATATAAATTTTTCGGAAATTTTGAATGAAATCCATCAAAGGATTCACCGACTCCCATTCTATCCTTTCACATGCATATAAATGCAATAGCTCCTAATCGCATGTCTTAAATCAAGGAAATTTGACATTATCTCAAGACTATATTTGTAATCTCGTATCAAATTTTGGTATCGATTTCTCGGCTAAATTACATCCAAATTAAATGCTCGTACAATAGATCGATGGATTCGATAAAAATACTAGAATCACGACAGATCTATATTTCGTAATTATCGTTCGCCATTTCTATGCAAGACAGTTGTAAGATTACCCAGAATTTACAATTTTATGCCAGAGGGGAGGGGATAAAACCTTTATTGGAGAGAATGCACGAGAGTTTTGGGCAGACCACTCTCGCTGACTCATTTAGTTACTGGATTTATATCTTGGTGCGTTATAGCGATATTAAAACTTATTTTGTATCTCCGTTATTGCTGTTATATAATTATTTGCAAATTTTAGAATGAAAATAAACAAATCAAGTCTAAAGCGTTGTAATATTTAAGTGCTTTAGATTGGAGGTTCAAATCTCCTTAAGACTTTCTCCTTTAAATTAATAATGAAATTATTTAATTATTTCATTAATTTATTAATTGGTTTCTAATTAGATTAACATGAAGGCTATTTTGTAATCTTTGTATTGCTTCATAATTGATCGTAAATATAACTAAATTTAATTAATCTAGAAAAACTAAACTAAATCTTGTAAGGACGTCGTAATTTTGTGGTCAAATGACTTATTCCTATTTTGCAAGCTGAATTTGAGCTATCGAAACGAACATTACAGTTTTGAACAAGTCAGGTCAATTGGGTTATATATTACAAAAAATACCAATAATCCAGGCCATCTACTATTTGAAAAAGAGTGGTAATTCTTAAAAGTTTAATAGATGATTTGCTTACTATACAGTAACAAAACTAAGCCCTTTAATTCGGAAATGAACTAGTATGTCTACCGCAATAGTATGTAAATTACCTTTGGTTTATTAACCCCTTTACCTACAATAGTGTATATGATTTGTATATAGCGTTACAATTTTTTATTATACTTGTTTGTTTGTAAACTAAAGTAACCACTAATTTAAAAGATAAAAATCTCATAGATATCCAAAGTATTTTAGGTTTCTTTACGTTTTCCCAAGGAATGAAGTAAAAATTTCAAGTAGAATCTTATCTAATTAGCTAAATAAATTCGTACATTAGAGAATACAAACAAAGCTTCAAGGTTTTTTTTTGTAATTTTTCATAATTAATTTTTGATTTACTATCAATTAATACTTTAATTTTTTTTTCAAAGTAAAAATAAACTGAGAGCTATGGAAAAAAAATTTTGATCAAAAGGAAATTTTGAAAAATTTAGGAAGGAAATGAACTATTAACTGAAAAAAATTTGACTTAAAATAACACAAATAGGATTTGTATTTTGGTATTTATTATAAGGAAACAAACAGAAGGATTAGAAATGTACCATACATATTAACAAATTATAAAAGCTTAAATCCAAATTGGGAAATGCTTAAAAATTTTCTATCTCTATATTTTGCATACTACATTTTGTAGATACAAGAGTTCAAAGTAAATTATAAATTGCAAACATTCAACATTCATAAACAATTTAGACTTTGTTTCATCTCGAAATTAGAGTAATTATTACATTCTTGGAACGAACATCACTTAAAATATATTAAAGCTACAATTTATATTGATTTTGAATATTCAGTACATATCAGAAATTCTTCAATTGAATCGCGAACATAAATGGAGTAGCACGAAAGTCACTTACGGGTCACTAGATGCTTTACTGGGTCTTTATCTTTCAAATTCTTTAATATTTTCAAGTAAAAATTGTTTTAAAAAATCTTGTTCTTTTCATGAAAATCTGATCAAATATTTAACACTGGATTTTTCTCTTTTGCCCTTTCATTCTCGAAAAAGTTTCAGAGTGAAGAAATTTAAGAAAATAGGTGCGTGTAAAGCATGAGCAAATGAAAATGGAGCTGCGATTCTAGTAATATTGTTCTACGCGATTCAAAGTTGCGATTTCTTTGTTAGCTGACTGTGTATATCAATAAATTTAGTATAAAACTATTAGTGGTCTCGTGTCTCATGAAACAGATAAAATAAGTGGTGCTGTGATATGAATTCCCTTAAACAAGCTCAGTTTTCTGCAATAATAAGTTTAGTTTTCTTCATAAAAACATTTTGGAGTATATTTTCATTCAACTGATATGTCGAATGCAAATATACTCCAAATATACTCTTTCATATCTTAATGGTGTTTTTTGGTTTTTATAGCTTGATAATTGTCTTATAGAGGTTTGATACAATTTTGCTGTGATTTTGTTTGAATTTGAATTTTGAAATAATATTTTGCTTATTATTGTCTAATTTTAATGTCGTTGCTTTATTGATATTAATTTTTGTCTTCAAAAACCTCAATTTCTTAAGATTTTCGGGTCACGAAGGGTCAACACTGGAACGAAAGTCAGATCTCTCACAGAAAAAATCCCTGGTTTGAATCCCTGCCTGACCCTTGAGGTGAGGGTGACCCTTGATAAAGTCTTCAGGCCGGATTCACCATTTCCTTCTTTTTTATTCTATTTTGTTCATTTTTTTGCAATTTAAACTTAATATTTATTTCTACTTTGGTTCAGTGTGTAATAATCTCATTTTTTATAGACAGAAGGTATTAGCTGAACGATTTTAGCTTTATCAACGTTCCATTTTAAAGCAACAAGTGGGCTATTTTGGGACGGAACTCGTAATTTTGAACCGTGGTGAGATGATCAGGAGGGAACCTGAAATAGTACCCCTCCCCCTCCAAACTTCCAAACCACAGAAGCGATTTGGCTGCGACCGATTTAACGTGCACCAGAACCGCTTAAGCCCCGTACTGACGACTTGTGCGTTTGAAGACATTGCACACTTTCCCCTCTTTCCTCTTTCTTGTGATTTTCAGGGGTTCTTTGATGTCTCTTCAGTTTACCAACAATTTGCGGGAAACTCCGGATCGCGTCCATGGGCGGGGTTGGTCCAACAATGGGTCAATTGGAAGATTTACGACCATATCCGTATAGCCACAAGTCGCTGAAACGCGGCTTTACACGACATTCGTCGGTGGAATCAGATCTTGAGCTTAGAACCCTCCGGTCCAAAGACCGCGATCTTAACTTAGGAGACTGCGGCGCGTGTTAGAAAAATAGAGAATTAGAGCTGATGGGACATTTTCCAAAGTTAGTGAATTTAATCACAGACTTGTGAACAGAGACTGTTTCCTGACTGAGGACAATTTGATTCATTAGTAAATGTTTAAGAATTATTTCACTATCGAAAAACTATATTTCCAGTTGTACATTCCCCTGCCGCAATTTCCACGGATTTTATTTATAAATGCGGCCGTTCGAAATCTTTTCCATCTAAAGTTACTCTATCATTAGCCCCTTCGCATACAATGACGAGTATGATTCTCGCATCGAACACTGAATTTTTAATTTGCAATTAAGTGAAAATATTAAGTAATTTATGAAGCAAAAATCACTTAAACGCTTCAATTTCTCAAATGGTCTTACATTATTACAAAAATTAAAATAATAAATTTGAAAGTTAAGCAGATTCGTAAGTCAAGCGATTAATTGTATTTTGTTGTAATTATTGGAATAAACCGAAATCGCCCATTCACTATTGTACCATCTATTCTTAAAGGGAAAAGTTAATTTCAAAACCGGCTTTTCCTTTTCATTTTTAAACTTTTTTTTTTTTGTAAAAAGGCACCAAAATGGTTTATTTTGAATTTTTTTATTTATATCAAAAATTACTAGCTGAAATTATTCTTTTACGAGCTATCTTTATTTGAAGATCTATTTTTTTTCCATTTCATTTTGTATGAGATCAATTTAATCATTATTCTATATTTTTATAGCTATATTTCCATTTTTAATGCTTATTTTCCTTATCCTCACATCAACTTTAGTAATATTTATATTTTTATTAATTAATTTTCTAGTATCCTTTCAAGATTCTTTTGAGTCTTTTAGCTTTATCAACAGAACCTTGCTAGACTTTTAGTTCTATTCAATCCATTCTCCATATCCTCATTTGATCAATATCTAATTATATTGGTTTGTCACTGAACAACTGCTTATTATCTTTGACGCTTTTATAATAATGTTTTGTGTTTTATTTGTTAATGATGTATTTGAAATTATCATTCGTTCTTTTGCATCTCTTCAGCTTTCTTATTGTATTCTTTAAAAAGTTCTTTAATCTATATCTTTAAGTTATCATCCACCATTTCTTTCTTCAGACGCTTTTACATTAAATTTATTCTTGCTTTTAAATGTAAATTTTCTGTTCTAATGCAAATAACGTAAATCTTTATAATTTTAATTCAATTCTTTTGCATAGTTATAACAAAATTTTCTCCACTGTATTTTGACAAATCTGCGAGCGATTAAAAATTTTATTCTTTTAAAAACTTGAAAACTTTGACATCACCAACGACTTTTTCCAGCCAGTCGTCTATACTTTACATTTCAGTAACTTTATATAAATTAGTATATTGAGCAATATTCATATACATTTAGTACATTTGGTAAATCCTAGATTAATGTGCCCCTTATTTCGCCAAGGATGCCAACAGTACGTAGTCAATCAAGATAGTTGAACATACAAACAATACTATAAAACAGTTACCATTTTATTAAAATTACGAGATTTATTAATCACAATTATTTTATCCAAGAACACTTCTTTTTGAACCTTTGTGGGTTACAATTGTTCAATCTCCTTTGAAATCTGAAATAACGAACTTTTGCAAACTGGCTGATCAGGTCTGAACTTTACACAATAAAATTCGAATACGCGATGCCTTCGGCATCTGAAGAAAGTACCCTTCAGAATTTTTTACCTTAAAAAATATTCTGTGACTTCATTAGCAGTGGCAGTGGAAACCTAGTAGCTTTGCTAGCTCATTAAACTTAAAGATCCTGAGAATAATAAGAACTGCGCGAGGAAAATGAAAACATCCGATCTTAATAACTTCACTATTAGAGACTGGTGGTTTTTCCTTAAGAAGACATTTGAATAATGACTAACTCGGTTCAACTAATCTTTCCTTTGATCAGATAATTTCCATTAAAAAGTAGAACTTTTCAGTGATGCAAACGTCGTTCTGACGGCGCCATATATATTTCGAAATGTAGACGTCGAATTTACAAATACAATATCCTCTCATAATATTTGTGATCAAAATATTTCTAACTATCGCAATCATAAGAAATCAGATTATTGAAAACTCAGACTTATAGAATAATCCAGGAAAATGCACTAAAAGAACAACAAATCGCAAAGAATTCCGTTAGAATGGTAAGATGACATTAAAATGAAAAACTCTGAAATAAAGACAAGCGATTCAAGAAGCGAGAGCAGGTGTTTGTAATTTATTTTCTAATCTGAGGAAATTCGACGATTTTTATTAAAATAACATAATTCGGTAAAACTTGCAAAATGAGAAATATCTGTTTATAGTTCACTTTAAAAATAATACTGAGTGTTTTGTTATCAGTAATAATACTTTCAATTATCAAACGAAATTTAATTAAATTTTTAATTCCTTTTGTCAATTATTTTTAATTTTCATTTAGTACAAAATTGCTGTAGTGGACATACAAGTCAACAAACGAAAACATTGTAAACATATCAGTATTAATGTTACTAGGAAAATTATACCATTTTTCTTTTTTTTTTCTGATTACCATAATTGCGACAAACTCTGGAGCACACTAAACTAGGATTAAACCGTACATTTTTATAAATAACAAAATATTCGAAACAGAAAAATCAACAATGAATTTAAATAAAAAATAAAAACAAAACTTACCATTAGTGCGGAAACGTAGTGATGTTTAAAAAATAAAGATCCGAATCCATTTTTTTTCCAAATTTTTCAAGTCATTGTGGATTCGAAAAGTATTCCATTATTATTCAACTGGCAGAAATATATCTCTAAATATCTGACACTGAACCAAACATAAATATACAACAGATTCCAAAGGTATATATTTCTTTTTGAGGGCCATCTTAGTCTTGCCATATAAGTCAGAGACACCAGGCAAAAACTGATCAACATAGATGATCACAATAACCATAATGGGTTCCTCACGCTGATGAATTAAAATATGGTATGCTTTTAAATGCCCTTGAAGAACTAGATTCACTAATTGATAAATTACAGTATGTCAACCAAAATGGCGTCCAACATACATATGAGGGCGTTCCACTTTTAATGCGCAAATCGAAAGTTCATATTTCTTCTTTGAGTGAATTTTTTTTTAAATTTCAACTCAAAAATAACATTACAGAGCTCCAAAAGCAATTCAATAATAAATAAATTAATATGTCTATATTTACACCTTTTTAGAATCGGGAGTTTCAATAACACACAACTGCCATTTTGTAGGATTGAAGGTAAATGAAAAAGTCGAACTTGCGTTAACGGCAATTCTTATTTTGAAACCGTATGTGTAAACCTACCAAATTAACTTTTTCACAGCTGGCGGAGATTATATCCAGCATCCACTAAATACTTCAATTTCTGATGAAGAAATTATAATGGTTTATTAGACTTTAAGAATGTAGTTCATCACACTTTTAAGTTATTTTGAAAAGTTAATATTGTGCTTTGAATAAGTTCCATAGTTGCCTTCAAATCCAACAGAATCTCATATATAAACAGTATCACACAATGTACTTTTTTTTTAATTTTCAACAGCAGCCACACACTATTCAAATTATTAGTGTTTGAATTTTTAACTAGTACATTCAATTTTTAATTTATTATCATTAATTAAAATTTGATAATTGATAAAAACGTTTTTTCATGATTAAAATGTAGAAAATAAATTATTTTATTTAATTATCATATTACGAAATATTTATTTTTCAAAATTAAATTGGATTCGAATCTCTAATCCGAAAATCGTAGCATAATAACAAAAATGTTTAGGACTTGATTCGTTTATCTTAACCCTCTGTTTGTGTAATTTTTTTAAATCTCTTTTTAGATAAGATATTTGCAAATAAATTCAAATATTTTTCAAACAAAGTGATCTGATACTATATGTTACACAATAATAATATAATATAATAAAAATCTGTAATCTTCAAAATAAACACTGTGAAAAACGTTGGATGCAATAGAAAATGGACTGTTTTCCAACCCATGGAAATCGCGGAATACGATGCTGCATGGTTAATATTACTTTTTGAAATTTACGCTGAATTATAGCAACGATGATAAGCACACAAAAAATGTATTTAATTTGTTGCAACACACTAGTACGTATATAGCTATTGAAACAATGAAAGACGCTAATATAAATTAATTTTAAAAATTTATTAAAACTAGAGTAAAATTTTTTCAGAAATTAAATTGGTATCACTGAAATGTCTTTATTTTTTTTTTAATTTTAAAGAGATGTAAAAGTGATAATATATGATGAAGTTAATGAGATAAAAATTTTAAATTTTGATTAATTTTTAATCTAAAAATTTTGAAAAGCCTTTTTTAAAAAATTATTTAATACTCATAAAGATACGACATGCCAAATTTGGTATCTCTAGGCTCAATAATATGCCCTGTAGACTGTTTTGAAGTTCTTATTTCGTGGTGCATGGCACAATAAACAGATATGATGCCAGAATAGAAATATCGTCATGTTAAAAGGTAAAACATTTAACAAGGAGAAAATATATACAATACCGATTAGTGTGCGGTTAAGTCACGTTCTTATTTGTACTAAGATAATATTAAAGAGTTGATCCCCAAAAAGAGCACAACTGTACATTTAAAATAAGTGGAAATAAAAAAAAAATATAATGCAACTTAATTTCATTTTTATTTATTTAATTAGTTTCATGCTATTTTAATGCACAGAAAGTGCAGCAATAAATATGAGATACTTTTATAAAGATTAAGATTTCCTTTAGGGAATATTTTTTACTTATATACATATTATGAACTTATTTCCACTTTTTACTCAAACACTTCATTCACATTTGTGTTAGTTGAATGAAATCCCCGTTAATCGTGGTTAAACAGGCTTAGTTCTAACTTTTCGGTTTCGGAGGATCTCGAATATGAAATCCTATTCCACTAATGAACCACCATACTGGTGTAAGCTAAATCAGCCACTTGGATATGCCTACGCAATCTGACCGCGGTTCAAAATACCGAAGTTTCCTGCTTCAAAATAGCCTTCCTACGGTTTCAAAGTGTCATATTTATCTCGATAAATTAAACCATTCTTTTTAAATAAATAATTTAAGATATGTTTGTATTTTTTTTACGTGCAACTAAGTATAATTCCTTCGAGTGGTTATGAAATCAATGAAAAATTTCAATCAATAAATCATACAAAGTTTCTGCTACACTTCACAACTAGCGTTGTTTTTTTTTATCCTGCGGTACATTTTAAATGGATTTCTCTAATTTTTTTAATTAATTACTTTTAATAACATAAAAAAATTTGCTGGCAAGCCGGAGCTGAAAGTTATTTTGTTGGACGATATGAAGAAAAGAAAATCCCACTCCTTCTGCCGTCTCCTTTTCTAAGTCCTTAAGTTTTGGAACTATATAAATGAAAGAAGATGCACTAGTTTAGTTTAATTTAATTATATTAATGGCCAGTTTTAAAATCACCGTTAGGCATGTTTTAAGATGTACCTCATAATTTTGAACCTCAGTCAAAAGACGAGGGCGACACATAAGTTGGTAACCTCTCTCCAAATTTTCGCACCACATCAAAGGGAAGTCATTTGCTCCGACGGATCTGAGGGCACCACGCTTACAAAGTGTTCTTTGATGGAATCGGTTTTCGAACCTAGAATCCTGCGGTCCTAAGTCTAGACCTTGTTGCCAAATTACTTCGGCTTTTGAAGGAGGATGAAAGATGATACAAGTGATGAGAGCTTTCAAACAAAGCTTCTTATATATGGGTTAAAAGACGCGCTGAAAAGCACTTTTCTTCCCGTAACTTTGAACCAACGGTAGTTATTGAAAATCTTTCAGTACAATAATTGTTTGTTGGAATGATACGATAATTCGAGTATCTAGAATTATTTTTCTATATCCAATCATCAGGGAGTTACAAATTAGGAAACAAACAACAGTTTCACTCCTTTCTTTTCATCATTTCCACCTTAAACCACGGTGATCTGTTGGCAAGATCTTGGCCTCGGGGCCAGAGACCTCCAGGTTCGAGATCCGATTCCACCAAATATCTGTCGTGTATGCGGGCCTAATATATGTTAAATCTGACGTCGTGGGCCAAATGTCCTCCCGTTAGGGCGGAAAGGAATCATGGAGATGGAGGTCAGTTCAGGTGTCAATCTTGTCATCAGACCGGGGTTCAAAACCATTTACAATTATCTCAAAATAGCCCTTGAGTTACTTTCGAACGGGATATTGATACTGTAACATTCCTCATTTCCCAGTACTGATAAGACATTTACAGCCAGCTGTGTCGTTGTTGTTACTTACTAAACTCCACGAGATAGCCAGATGGGGGATCTTTTCACCTGGGTGGTCTCGCATCTGTTCATTAGCGACTACAGTGAAAGACCACATGTGGGAATTCCTCATCCAAGAGATATTGAGAGTACCTTCAAAGAGAAAAGGGTGTCCAAACATCTGGATGCTAAATGTTTCTCATTGTGAAAGGACCTTGATAACTCCATGTCCCAGAATAGTCAGTTATGAAAGGTGCATCACACAAAGGACCTTCCCACGACCGACTGGCGAGCATATTGCTGAACTCCGATTGGCTGAAAGAGAGTTTAAATGACCAATATAAATTAAGAGGCGGAGGTTGCCGCTGAAATAAAGTGCGGAGATTTTTTTTTAGGAAGAAGAGAAGAAACGAATTGCAGGCAGATTGTTGGACTACACCCACGAGTTCGGAGTCCGGAGAACTACGACTGGAGTGGTCTTGTTGACTAACAACCTGTGAGTTCCGTGTGGTGTTGCTTCTCCGTATTGATGGAGAACTGAGTTTCAAGAAAACCTTCGACTTCGACTGTTGTATCTCCTACTACAGGTGTAAATAACTATTTATTTAACAAAAATTAGAGCAAATTGTTCTTTTGTATATATATGGCTGTAAAATAAAGAATTTTCTGGAAATTCTGCTTCGTTATTTCATCAGTCTAGATCAAGACATTACAATACTGAAGTAAGCTAAATGAAACCAATCTCACTTCCCTTTGAATGGTCCATTCACAAATTTGCCTGAGGTTTTCATCTTTCCTACTGCTAAACTCCCGCCGGTTAAAATCCAATCAAATTTATTCTAGTAACCGTGTCCACAATAAAATAAAATTTTCGGAAACTTTTAAATTAGAAGTAGTTTTTGATTCTAGTGACCATGATCGATGAGGTTCAGCAGAAACTTTTCTTAAATCATGTCATGAGAACCATTGAAACAAGTAGTATTCCTTAAAGGAATATTTCTAAAAGGATAATAATAACCCACAGTCTTACTTCCATAATATATATGTTGTCTAAAGTCATTCTTTTCTTATTTCAGTTTGCAATTTTCCTGGAAAAAAAAAGAAGTTTCTTTCTTCAAACACTCCTTCAAAATTAATACTCAATACTAATCATTGCTATAACTCTCTTACATATCGAGCAGATATTTCTCAGAATGAGAGGGAATTTATCTATTTAATTACTTTGAGAAATTATGTAAATTGTGCTAGAACATAAACATTTTCTTCATTGAGAATTAACGAAGTTTCAGCATAGTAATATATAATTAATATACATAGTAATATACAATCATACGTAATAATATGCATAGTAATATACAATATAGTAATATACACAGACAGAAATGACGAATTACCATGTCGTGCACTTTAAAATGTCTATATTTTAATGTACTCCCTAAATGCCTTTAATAGAATCACTGAAGATAAAAATATTTAGCAATAAGCAATGACTATGCTGTCTGTAGTACAATAATATCTACGTAACAAAATCATGAATATTATTACCATTTCCCGCTGCCTAATATTATTAACCTTTGATCTGTAGTATCTGAATGTAATTCGCATATCGAATTATCACTTAACGCTCTGTTGGTTGAGTGTTATTTTTTTCAAACAAATGTTGTCGCACTGCATCCGTCAAATACACAGTATGTATTGTTAACATTAATAAGCAATACATATATATAAAAACAATTCAAAGTAGATATACATAAAAATACAATAATATTTTTCCAAAATGAACTAGGAAGATAGCAAAATCTAGTTATTGAAAAAAAAGAAGTAATCGTACATCTGTCAGATAAGGCGCAACTGAAGGAATGTGAATAATAAGCTAAAATGAATACATTCGCGAAATTTAAAATTCAGTACCAAAATGAAGTAAAATTCTTAAACAAAGGAAAGCTGAGTTATTTATCCAGAAAGAGAAAGAACTACACAGTCCGCAATTTAATTTTGTACTATACGTACCACTTTTTAACAGTGCTTTGTACGATTCTTTCAATAATTTAAATTTAAAATTTAATAAGGAGAGATAAATTGTTTGGAAAATTTGGTATCCTTAAGGTGTAGCAGGATCAGAGAGTCATTGGTAGAAGATCAGAGAATTGGTTTGAATTAATGAAATACAACGCTTTGTTAGTTTGAGTTTCAGAAAGGGAGAACTTGCTTCTTTAAAATTTTAGTATGTTACTAAATATTAAAATGTTTAGAATATTTTACTAAATATCTTTAATAGTACCAAGGAACGGTATAAAAATTTTGACAAAATTCGGGAAAAAAAATTGGATTTTTTCAGCAGCATATTTATAAATGTATTGTATTTTGTATTAATTGTATAAAATGCAATGTATTATAATGTATTTAGAATTGCATTTTATATTAACAGCATAAAATACAATTCTTTACTTCAATTGCAGTATTTTCCGAACTGGATGAATGTGCCTATCTTTGATGGCTTAGAAAGTAGCTATTGGTTTGCGATAAAAGAAGCAAGATACCCTGTATATTCAAGGTCGTGATGGCCTGGTGATAAAGTCTAGTCTTTGGGACCTGAGGTATCCCGGTCCAAAACCCGATTCTATGAAAGAACTGTCATTTCATCGGGACTGGTGCACGCAAAATCCGTCGGGGCCAAATGTCATCCGCTGGTGTGGCATGGAAACTTGGTGAGAGAGTGCCAGCTCAGGTGTAGCCCTGGCCATCTGACCACGGTTACGAGGTCCATCCCAAAATAGCCCTAGTGTTACTTTAAAACGGGACATTAATATAACTAAACTAAACCTGTATATTCAGTCAAAATTTAATTTTTGTGCATGCAAAATAAAAATTTCAAAAATCGTGCTTAAAATCAATTTAAAAGATTGACAATGCGATAATCGGAAAAGTTCAACAGATTTTTTTAAACCAAAATATAAAATTACATTCTTTGAGAAAATAGAATGTAAAAAACGATAATTGCTATGACAAAAAAATTCTGTCAACTTCATAGATGTTAAGCGCATTCCGTTTGGACAGTTTATCGAATGTGAAAAGAAGGTGACCAATATCAAAAACCATTTACTCAGATAATATTTACATAAAAATCTACACTTGTACATCCTTTAGAATGTGATTCCATTGTTTTCGATTTATTTTTGAGTTACAAGAATTTAAAAAAAAAAATCTGTTGGAAAATGAGAAAACAATTTTTCTACAACAAGTATTTCCCATCATGGAGCATTGTCTCTAGTAGAAAATTGTTTTTTATACTTTTCTAATGTGAGATCAACACCGCAGTTATAATAGCTCATGCATCCTGTTTTATTTGAATAATCCCTTGATATATCAACAAATGAAGCGTTAAATTATTTAAACCGGAAATTTACCTTAAATAGTAAAATGAGAATCATAGCTTGATTTAGTGTATATCAGGATAGTTAGTCATTAATGTCTTTATTTTATTTCGTATATTGCTTTTTATCTGGCATTTTTTCCACCTTTTTCTATTGAAGGGAAGGAGTTTTTTTTTTTTTTATCACATGTATTATTTCAGTGTATACTCTTTTATTTGTGTAAAATGCTAGGTAATAAATATTGGTTGCTGTTGTGAAAGATTAAATTATAATGTTCAAAATTACAGTTCCAACGTTATTTATTATCCATTGTGTTATTTAAATATACTCTTTCACTGCTTTATGCGGAAAGCCTAGTGCTAAGAATTTTTTTTTGTTGTTGTCGTCAAACATGTGATTATAATTTTCAAAATTTCAATTGAAAAAAGGTTGTTCAGAGGGCATTCCTATAGATATACATCAATCATATATATACCAGTTTTTATTATTTTTACTTTCTAGTATACTAAGTGCACAAACAGAAAATATTTCAATGGTGAGAAAACTATAAATACAATAGGTATTTTGATTCCCCGAAGAAAAATTTTTAATATCTGCCTATTTGTTCGGTGGTAAACAAATAAATAGATATTTAGCCACTTAACTGTTTTGCCCGAGTGCCATATGTGCATCGATTTATCGAATTTTGATAGTTGTAGGCAATAAATAAACCATCCATAACGATTATAATTCAATATTAAAATTACTTCGAATACATAGAAAAGTCAAGCATTCAATGGATTTCCATTTGAATCGAAATAATAAAATATTCCCAAAATAGAAGGTGTCATCTTATTAAATAATAAAGAAAATAAAACAGTTGAGGGGATAAACAGATATTACCACACGGAGTGGGCACCATAGCTCACTGGTTAGAGCACTTCTCGTAAACCGTGAGTCATAAACTCAATCATAAATGGTGACTAATAACTCATTATTTTTAAAGTGATACTTTGATGATATTGTCCGTCAGCACAATAATTCAAAGACACGGCAAACTAGGCGTCTGAAGTTTAGTATGTGCAGGATAGATGAAATGTTTCATGCGTTTTATCACCATTTAAAAATTCTGTTGATCATTATTTCTTACGCTTTTTCAGAGCCGTAAAATATTTTTACCATTTTTATTACTAATCTGAAAAATTAGAAAAAAGGAATGTTTTAATAAACATTCAGCTGTCAATAATCTAGATGTATAAAGCATGAAATATCCCAAAACAAATTATGCAAAAAAAATTTGAACTGAATTTGAATTTAAACCCTGTGAGGTTCAAAATTGTATCGATACCCTCTTGTTATTAAAGGAAAATTGTGAATATCCTGGTTTTAACATTAAAACAGTGTAACACTTGAACTGTTTAAAATATGGCTGAAAATAAGATGCGACTAAACTAGAAAAAGTGATGCCATTTTAATGCATAAAGTTTCATTTAAATAATACAGAAGGAAATTTTAAAATTCATGTCGCCGTTTATTGCACAAAAATGGTAACTTTGCGTTAACATAAGCAAAAAGTTAATCACATTATACAACCATTTCACTTTCTTTTCATTTGGAATTGGAGTATCTGAATGAAGAAAAAATTAAGTTAATTGCATGGATATGAAAAAAAAACCCTGCAAATTCAGAACATTTTTACATTTCAGTTAATCGGTTACTTGTAATTTCTGTATAGCATGGTACTTCTAAAATCCGATTTTGCTTTCAGACAGTTCTAGAATTAGGGGGAAATCTTGTACAGCTTGACGTCCTAGAATAAGATTCTAGAATAATGGAAATTTCCAAATAACATAAAGCATATTCTGAACTTTTGAAAAAAAAATTATATTGAAATGAAACAAGAAATTCCTAAAGCCAACTTAGTCAAATGACATCTATAATATGTCCACATAATTTAGAAGTCACACCTCTACGCCAAAATGCGCTCTCATTGAGGACTCCCAGATATGGAAATTAGAAATTTCCGGTATGATGGTTTGTTCTCGTCTTCCTGGTGCGCATAGTAGTTGTATGGGACTGAGTTACCCCCTTCCCCCAATGACAGAACGTACCTCCTTCGGGAGGGTTTGTATCGAGGACTGAGATAACTACTAAGACTCAATCTTAGCCCAACTCCTCAGCGCTGCTGCCGCCGCGATAGTCGCTCAATTTTTTTCGGATGCCTTTGGAGGAGCGGATGTAACTCCAGTATGGTTACTCAAAAGCAAAAAAAAATTAATTTCACAAATAAACACCATATAAAGAGATTTATAAAAATCCACTACATAAAAATAAGCGCCAACAATTACAGATTTTTTGATGAAGCACTCAAAATAAACTCCGGAATAATTTTCGTTGAATGCCAGACTATTGCATTATCTTATTGAAAAGGTACATCTTCGATCAATATTACTAATGACAGCTGACAACGTAAGAAATTGATTAATATTAGCTGCCTTAAATGGAATTTTTCCGAATAGAAATTATTTCTTTTAATTATAAAAAATGCAACTTTTTGGAACCCAAACCTCTGTTTTCGCTACTTGTGAATTTCAAGCATGTTGGTTTTAAAATGGTATGTTTACGGCATTGGGTGAATTGCAAATACTCTGATGTAACAAATGATAGCAGGTTTCAACAGATAACTGGTGTCAAAAAAATGGTTTTTCTTAATTTTTATAACGAAAGCTGTTTTTACGAACATTTCAAAATGCATTTCCTCTTCTAACGATTATATATTTCTTTAAGGACCAGAACCATAAAAGCTAGAAAATTTTATATTTTCCTAAATTTTGGAGTCTAAATTTGTAGGAGAAAAACCGATCGCTTCTTCTTCATATTAACTTCATAATTTTATGAAAAGACCAGAGAAAAGGCTACTTATTGCAAACTAATGCAATAAGTAGCTTTTAATTTTATTCCTCCTAAATGAAAGGCAAAATTAATTTCTTAAAATAGGTGAGTGATTCATAGAAAAGGGCTTCAGCTTTTTTGCCCCTAATAAAAGGATTTCATAAAACAACTTCAGTTTTCAAAAAGAGCCAGCTTTATTATGGCTTTAGAGCATTGAAAAGATCCTATCTGTGATGATATTTTTTCTATTTCACTCACGTTTTTTTTCAATGAAAATAAAAAAATTAAAACTGACTATTAAAATCAATAGTTGAAATACCATCATAAATTATTATAAAATCCCCACAATATACAAACTCATTTTAATTATTCTGTCTTTTTAAAAGTAAATTGGAAATAAAATTCGTCAATATAAATATTACTTATTATGGCATTTTTTCCAACTACCAAGTCATATCAAACTTATGGTCTACAACTAGTACCTTTGTGGACTAAAATGATAATGGAAAAATCAAGTTTTTCGCAAAATTAGTGCGAAAAAACAACAAAGTAACCTTTGAATTGGATCTGAGATTCACCATACATATAGCTTAGTAGGCAAGATGTATTTGTACGAAGGGTATTGTAAGGGAATTGTGCGTGGAAAGTGTAAAGAAATATTGTGTACATAGAGCAAGCATTGAATCTATCAAAAAATTATAAATTTTAGCAAGATCGCTAAGTTTACACTATCGACTTACTGTTTATATACTGTTTAAACTTAGTTTACATTAGCTAAGTTGACACAGTTTTTTGAAATTTTGTACCTACCTACATTTTTATAAAAACTGAAGAATGGGGGGAAGGGGGAATTATGACCCACATAAACTCAGACGCTATTTATTTGACCTATGCCAGCATTTGAGCTTGATTTGTTTTACATCCTGTTTGCCAGTAACACGATTTGGGGAAGAATATCGCAATTCTGAAATTCTGTCAGACGACGAGGACGACACATGGGCTGGTACCTTCTATTCAAGCTTTCGCATGCACTAAGAAAAGGATGTTTAGTCTAATATGTCAGATTTAATATACACCAAGCCTGTATATACGACGGATCATTAGTGGAAGCGGGTTCGAATCTGAAGCTCGTCGGCTCTGAAACCGAGACCTCATGATTAGGCTACAACGGTTTCCGGCATTTGAGTTGGACACCTTTTCTTCAATAGAAAGTACGTTCCATCCAACGTATGTAGAGCACACCAAGAATACTTACAATGATAGTTTTCAGTAAAAACAGGAACTGAAACTCGCAATCTTTCCCTCCAGAAGTCGAGACTGTGTCACCAATGCACGATGAGCTTGAATCCGTTCCATAACCATCTTTAACAATAGCTCTTCAATTTCACCTCCTTTTCATTTCTAATCCACGCCATGACATATCGTTTTATTTATTAATGGATGATTATGGCGGTGCTTTTAGCATACTAGTTAGTTTAATATCTTTAATTTAAAAAAAAACTAGGAACTCAAAGTAACATACGGAAATGACGATAAAGAATTTGGACTCCATTTCGTCCTTAATTTATTTTACATATAGAGGTGCCGATAAAGTAATAATATGTGATAAAAAGAACCTCTAAAAAAAGAAAAAAACTGCTACAATTTCTATTGTAGCTGGTTACTTTTTATTTTTCTGCGAAGGATTACCCTAATATATGACCCTCTGAAAGTGACATACGTATTTTTTAATACTTTTTAATACGCTTTCGCAAGTAATTCCTGTTTGGCCCTTGCTACATTAATTACGTTGAAAAGCTCGAATATATGTTGTTGCAATAACTTGTTGTACAGCTATTTACTTAAACCTTTAGTGGAACAATAGGTAACGAGTGATTATGAAAATGAAATAATTTCTAATTTAAATTTTTAATACTAGAATTTCCAAAAATTAGAGTCATTTTTCTAATTTAAATTTTTGACAGCAGAATATGAAAGTAAAAAAAAACCGAGATTCTTACTATTTTGAACTGCAAATAAATCTTAGAGAGATTCTATATATACGATGCTGAGATACTCATGTTATAAACTCATTCAATTTGCCCCAAAATACTCAGTACACTCAAAACTTTTGTTAGTGGATATCAAGTGGAAAAGTGTGATAGTTTTATAAAGATATTTAATTCATGAAAATCCCAAAAATATGAAACTGTATGTATTCTAAAAATTCAAAATTACTTTATAAGGCATTAAAGAGTCATTTACAAAAACTCTTAATTCCATTTACGTCGTTATTAAACTATTATCGACGCTTACTGAAACGGTTAAACTTTTATCTCCGCATAAAGGGATTTCCTTGACTGCTTGCGAATTTCGCTCATGCTGTAATTTTAACCTTTTATACGGACCTGAGTGTGGCTATGGCATAAAATTATCGTAATTTTAAAATTTTCTAAAATTAAATCATTCAAAGATTAATAATTCGATAAGAAAATCAAAGGTAATCCATAATCATCTCAAGTATTCTGTAGAAATTATACCACATTTCCGAACAGAAAGTCTCATTTAATTAGACAGTAGAGAAAATAACACAGGTAAGGGGTTAATTGCTCGAATTAGACGAAAGTTGTTATAAACGTCTGAATAAATTGCTTCATTATAATCTGCAATGCAAATTTGAGTTTTTGGAATTCATATTGCATTCGCATTTTCAAAGAAACGATGTTAATGGTATATACGGTCTTTTGCGACACCATGTTCCATTACATTTTTAGTTCTGTTAGGTATCTGTCTACCAACAACTCTTTGAATTTGCCGCCGGAGTGTCTGAACACCTTTTATGCATACATATCTTCTGATTTACATAACTTAGAGATGTCCTTTGGACATACCTTTCTTGAGGTTAGTTAGTGCGATGTCATGATTATCAATCATTTATGAATGCGGCTTCGTTGGTTTCATTTATTAAATAGTAAACTGACTTCCGAAGCATCATCAACAATACTAAACTTTTGTTTGATTCCAAATTGTAAAAATGAAAAAAGGCTCCTTTTTTAGATAAATTATCCACATCAGCATATCATAGCTGTTATATCAAACTGTTGCATGTCAGAAATCACTCACGGCAAAACATATGACCTTTTAATATAACAGCTGGAACCACGAGCGACATATGGTAGTTTATAATAACGTGCAACAATGACATTCAATATTTTGATAGCAAATATAGCTAACCTATGCAAGTGTTTTATATCAATAAATTGCTTTGGAAAATTTCACATACGGCATTTTGATACAATAATAAAGATTTAAGATTAGGACTTGTTAAAGTTTTCCCACTTTTCCTTTTTTTTTTTTTTTTTTTTGCATAAAATTCGTATATGCAATTTTTCGTGTATGCAATTTTGAATGAAAAATATTATCGAGATTTCATGTATACATTCAAATAAGAAGATAAATCATGCAAACAATAAATTTTTAATAAACGAAAATAATCTATAGTTACAGTTGTTGGATTAAGTTAAAGAATAGTATTGAAGTAAGGGTCTCCAAAGTTTTTGCAAAACAAAAAATAAAGAGCAGAATTCTATTTAGAATCGAGGCCAATATTTTACTTAGAGCATCACTAGATTACCTCTACAACTCTTTTGCTTTTTCGTAATATTAAATGGCCACTTCCATTTCCATAAAGAACTGTCTTACTATTCAATTAAGAATTCGCGGAATACTTGAGATGTGCTTGAATTATGTGCAATTTTGTATTGATATTCGATTCAGAAAATTTATACCGACATGACGATTAAAGGATTATGTTTCAATTTTGGGATTTTGCTGTAACTTACTGGGTTAATATTCATAATTTTTAAGTTACTAAGTTTAAGTCAGAGTTGATAACAAAATTTTATTTATTTAAAATATCTCCGGTACTACAAATCGCCTAAAATATCGAGATCTGAATTCACTAACCTCTGATCGAATAACAAAATTCCAAGCTATGACGTACTGCTGTTTATATAAAACTCATAAATACAAACAGCCGAATAAAAGATTTTGTAGAAAACTAAAAATAATCAATCAGATATTTCAAAAAACAAATTCTTTATATACTTTTTATATTTATCTAAGTTTTATACTTTATGAACTGATTAAAATTCAACATAATTATGTAGTTATAAATGAGATTGCTCGCTGTTGAATTTACAAATGATAAACAAAAATATAATAAAAGAATTGCAACATTTATTGACTAAGATATGTGATAACATGACAGTAGCATTGTTAAAATATATGACTTAAAGATCCAAGGTCAGAATAAGAATAATTTTTCACTATTTTTCAATCGCATGTTAAAATTACATATTTGACGTTGTCTTTACATCTTCAAATATCCTCCCACCCCCGTCATTTTCTCTAGTTAACTGAGCACTATTTTCTTATCCAATTACATCTTATCCGTCATCCGATTAAGTAATAAATCAACAATCAATCAAAATTTTAAAAACAATACACAGAAATACATAAACGGTTCCAAACTAAATTGAAAGTCGTTCATTAAGCATTCAGGAACGGTATTGTGTTCCCCGCTCCCCTTGTTTATCGAAGCTCAATGAGTAGCACCTCAGTACAGCCATAGAAACACACACGCACGTCGAATTCTCAAAAGGTAGTCGAAAGCTTAATCAACGAGCTGTTACGTTTAATGACTTAGCTGTGACACTTGATGACGTAATAGCGATGTTGTTGAAACAAATGACGGGAAATGATACAAGGTCACGGACAAACAGTCAAACAATTGGGCAGACACGAACTCCTCGCAAGGCATGGATTTTTCAGTTAGCAGAACGAAAGAAGCGCTAACAATGGAAATTGTTTTTTGATGGTGACACGACAATGTTTTTGGTTCACGAAGAACTTCATCGTATGCAGATTCGGGCGTTTATAATGATAAGGGATCGAATTGTGGTTTAATCATTTTTCATGGTTACAACAACCCACTGAAAGGTAAGAGATAACAACTAGAATATATAATGAAAATGGTACGTTATTCAAAAAATAAACAAACCGCTGACAAGTTAATTCGTTTGTTGACACTGCAAATTATTGTTCTATAGTATACGACGGGAAAGTGATGCAATCCTTAAAAATTTCAAACTCGTGATTTTAAAGAATCTCAACATTTCAGATCTCCCTGAGTTCAAAAAACACATTTTTAGCATTATGTCTGTCTATTTGTGACCACAATAACTCAAAAACACTTTGAGCTAGATGGATAAAATTTAGTAAATAGAGTTAACACCGAATCTGTAGATTTTTAATAAAGATTGAACGAAATTTACTCAGAGAAATTATCTCTGTTTGCCTGTCCCCGTACAAGCGAACATAACAACAACAAAATACACAGACCTAGATAGTTATAATTTTGTACCCAAATTTATCATCTAAAATGTAAAATCATGTCAAATTTTCAACCAAACCCGTCGAAGAACTGATCATCTGTCGGTTTGTACTTTAAAATTCATGTAAACACACAGATTTAATTAAAGGAAATTTGGAAAGCAATCGTTTTACAAAAATTACAGTTCTGTGTCTAATTTTTGTTTTAATCGGTCGAAAACACGGTGTCAAAATTTATATTCGACTTTCTGCTACTTACTATTAACCACATGACACAGATTAATCGCGAACGATCGCACGCTAGATTCCATAAAAGCACTAGATTCAAACCAAAGATATTTACTTATCGTTCGTCAATGGTATGCAGTTAATTTAACCCTTTAAAGGGCCATTTTTTTCTAGTCATATTATATTAAAATATTTTGAGGCTTGAAATTAGAATAAGAAAAGGGATTCATTTAACTTATTAGATAAATTTAATTTGATTAATTAATTAATTTGGTTAATTAATAATTAAGTAACAAATCAAGACACGTCATTTTGTGTAACATAAAGAACTGAAGCATCTAAGTTTCTGCCTTTGTAAAAAAAATTGTCAGAACTTATGCCAACCTACATAATTTCATACAAATATTGATAAATTTGGTGGGAAGCATACTTCCCACTGCCCTAGAAAGGGTTAAGTGGTTTTCTTTAATCACACAGCTCTCATGTGCAAATAAAAATCACACAGCTCTCATGTGGAAATAAAAAAAAAAATCTGGGCACTCATGGAGTACCCGATTTTGCACAAGGTCTACAATTTTAAGTAGGGGTGGGAATAACACATTCGTTAGTGAGTATGCGAGAAATTTTCGGGGAAACCCCTCCCGTTAAATTTAGTTTTAACACATCAGTAATTTGAGGGAGGGCAGAACGCATAAAAAAGTAGAAACAAACACGATCCCAACACGGAAAAATTTCTGGAATTAGAATTAAAAGTTCAGATCTATTTAATTTTTCATTTATTAATAACTAACTCACAATAATAAAAGGAATAATTGGATTTTAAAATTTATTTATATTTGAAAGATTCATTCCAACTGCTCATATACACAGAAAATGTGATTAATATGGATTATTAAGCTTTAATGAAAATAATAGAAATATGAAAAAGTTCCTTGGTATCTTAATGCTTTTTAACGGTAATTTAATTATGAATGGTTTCACCCTTCCCAATTTTTTTTATTTCCTTACTTATTTATTTTTTGGATTTTGTTGAATCTCCAAACAGCATGTGGGCCGTGGTTGCCTGGTGGTAAGGTCTCGGCTTGTGAGACGTAGGGTTTCAGGTTCGAGACCCCATTCCACCGAAGAACCGCCGTGTAAGGGGGTCTGTAGCACTCTAAATCCGTCAAGGCCATACGTCCTCCTCTTGGTGTGGTGTGGAGAGAGAGGTGCCAGCTCAGGTGTCATCCTCGTCATCTGACCACGGTTCAAAATGTCGAGGTCCGTCCCAAAATAACCCTAGTGTTGCTTTAAATGGCACGTTAATATAACTAAATTAAACAGCATGCAAAGTTATACGTCCGGTTTCAAGCTTGTTCCGAATTCAAGTTTTAAAAAAAAAATCTTATTATTTTAAGTAAAGAACAATATTTGTGCTCTATTACATTCAGTAAAGATCAAGTATCTCTATGCAATATTTGATATATTAATTCTGTGTAATTTTGATCTATATTTAATTATTTATCCAATTAATTTTTACCATTATTAATACACTTATTGAACAATAGCATCATTAAAAACGGGATTACTGATGAAAAATAATTATAACAATTAAATTCAAAAAATTTTAATTTTTAACATTATTTAATTGTTATTTTATGTTTTTACTGCTTTTTAACGGTAATTTCGTTATAAATGGTTTCACCGTTCAAGAATTTTTATTTTATTTACTTTTTTTGGGGGGGGGTCGAATCTCCAAACAGTGTACCAGGTTGCGCGTCTGGGTTCATGCTTATTCCACATTAAAGTTTAAAAAATCTAGTTATTTTAAGTAAAGATTAATATTTGTGCTTTATTATTTTCAGTAAAGATCAAGTATCCCAATGTAATATTCAATGATTTCATTTTATGCAATTTTTTATGTATATCGAATTATTTCTTCAATTAATCTTTAATATTGTTAATACAGTTATTAAACATTAGCATCATTAAAAATGGGATTATCAATATAAAATAAAGCAAATAATTATAACAATTAAATTCGAAAAATTTATTTGAATTTTTAACATTCTTTCTTTATTTTTCTATTTTATCCATTTTATTAATGCTAGATATACTTTTTGCTTATTTAACTTTCATTATACTTAATACTTACTTTTTTATAAATATTAAAAGAACATTTCTTAATTATTTTTCTTTGAGCATCGCATTTTTTGAGCTGACTATAATTGCTTGTTTAATTGTTTTCATCAAATTATATTATCATCATTCAACAAAATGCTTATACAATCAAGATTTGAAATAATTTTTACCATCTTCTATCCCTTTATATTTTCCCTAGTAATCGTCGTTTCTTTTTGGATTGACTTCTTTAAAAGCAGAGAATCACTTTAATTTAATGAAGATACATTCGGTTTTCTTCTTCTTCGGTCATTCATGAAAATCCAGTTTGCATCTTGTTCAATTCCAACCTTTTGACAGTGACCTAGAGGTAAGATATCGGTTTCGGGTCGGAGGTCTCTAGGTTTGAAACCCTATTCGACTTAAGATTCGTCTTATATGTGGTCTTGGTAAAAGCTAAATCTGAATTTTTAGGCCGATTTCTGATAGTGTGATGATGTGAGTTTATAGAAGGTGGCGCTGGCTCTGGTGTCATCCCCGTCATCTGACTGGGGTTTGAAATTATGAAGCCCGTTCCAAAACAGCCCTAATGTTGCTTCCAAGCAGGACGATAATTTAACTAAACTAAACTAAACCTATCTTTTGATTTCTCAATAGCCTCCTTGCTCAAAACTTTATTACATTAAAAACCGAGAATCATTGAATGCTCGGATTCGAATTTTCGTGTATGAATATTCAATGATCATATTGTAAATCGTCTATTTCGATCAAAAAAATAATATATTCTTTTTTTTTCTTTTTTTTTCAGAAAAGGGTTTTTCAACCTGTCTTAAAATCACATGGCGAGTTCTGAAGACTAGCCAAGTAGCATCTGAGTCTGCGTCTTTTGCAAAATGGAATCCAATTCGATGTGACTCAGCAGCGAGTTCTTCCAACAGTGAAGATTATAAAGTTTTAAGAAGTCCATTTCACATCCCAGATTCGTGTTTTAACATGTCAAACATTGTGCTAGTTAGGCTCAATTTATTTAAGTGAAGCAAAACATGGTGCTACTAGAAACAAAGTAACTATTCATTTTTTAGTTAGTCACAATTAACGGCTACAATTGCTAGACCACAGCTTGCTATTATCACTTCTGAAGAACTATCACACCTCAAGTAATGACAGAATTGGGTCTTAGGTTGAAAAATAACCCCAATTAAATAAAATAAGAGAATGATAGTTTTTGAAAATAAAAAATAAAAAAACCTTTAAATACTTGGCGGATTTTTAAATTTTCTCGAAAAAATGCCGCTTTTGAATTTTTAATCGCCTCTTAGAGGGTTAATAGCTTGACCCCATTTGAAATCCTTTGTATTGGAATCATTTTTATTTTTCAACTAATATTCATTTTTCTTTGCACTTCTACGATTTGAATTATAATTCAAATTCAAATTCAACGGCATCAAGAGGAATCAGGATTCATT
Organism: Argiope aurantia; assembly: GCA_026543865.1. NCBI lineage: Eukaryota > Metazoa > Arthropoda > Arachnida > Araneae > Araneidae > Argiope > Argiope aurantia. Next base: position 395,756 of record JAPMOR010004942.1, read on the forward strand.
AAATCTGTTTCTTAATTAAGAACTTCGAACACCATTTAGATTTATTTAAAACCGAGAATCGTTCTATATATCTTGGAATTTTGGTAATATATTGCTTGCATTGTAGAATCGCTAGAAATATATTGGCAATAATTTAATTAAATTTTTAGCGACTAGCCAATTCAAAACATTGCTCATCAAGGGGACACTAGTGATCAATATATATTTATTTCAGCAGCACCGTGGGGGTCGCAGATGACCCCCACGATACCAGCAAAGTAGACTGACTTATCTTTCAACTAACGTTCAGTCTGCCAGTTACACATTCTGTGTATTTCACTTGATAAAATGACCGACATAGCTCTTTTGCTTACTGTTGTGATTTGGCTTAAGAATATTATTTGACAGTCACTTAATATTAGCTCATTTGATATAAAATTATTTCATTAGCACCATGACCTACATTAATGACCGTATTTCAAATTAACGTTAAACGTTTTTAAAAAATACACCAAAATAATAAAATACTAATTATGTTTATGTAAGGTACCCCAAAAATGCGGAACAAGCGTTTATTTCCTTAATTATAGAGATTTGACGTACTTTCAATTGTAAAGTTTCATCAAATAAGGTATTCATATGTATGAAAATACTTTGGCTTATGTACAAGACGATAATAAAAAGTTATGAAATTTAAATTTTTATTTGGACGCCATAGCGAAAAAGTGTCAAAAAGTAAAATGTTTTTCTTGCATGCATAAGGATATAAAATTTTGTGCTTCTGTCTGTAGAATTTGCTGGTGATATTGAAAAGCAAATTTACTGATTTAGATAATTTTTTTCAATTTTTATAATCTGTATTTGAGCGAGACTTTCGTTATAATTTTCAGGACTGTTATACATATTTTGAAGAATTATTAAAAGAGCAGAATTCGAAAATAATAAAGCATTTATTAATTTTCATTACATGTTAAAAAATACATTCATTGAAGTACTTAAAAACTTGTTTAAATCAACGCTTTCGACACCTATACAAAAATGAATTATTTGAACAATATTTGTTCATATCTTGTGATTGAAAGACAGACTTTTTTAATTCATTGGCAAAACTCTACAGAGTCCCTTAGATAATAAGACATAAGATAAGACATAATACCAATCAAAATTAATTGAATATATCAGTCACCATTCAGCATATTATTGTACAAAATGGAACCAAACCAAAGAATTTCTACATCACACTTTTACAGAAAACTCCCACTGATAATGAACCTCTTGGATGAAGCATAGATTTTTACCGCCCCAAAAGTGATGGTTTTGAAAACTAATGTTTCTATATCAATTAAAACTACTTTCGTTTGTCCAAATTGCGTTTCATAGAAAAGAAAGATATGATTTTACCTAAGGTAGAGCCCAACTGTAAAATTCTGGTGTCGATTGTATAGTTGTTCATGTAAACGTTGCATCAGTCCATAAACTCTCCGAATACTGCATAGACACCAATTATTATTTTGAAATATTATCTATACTGTCGGTTTTAGAATGCTGAGTTCTGGACTAGCTCCTCGTACATTAGTACGGGGATCACTAGAAAAATAAACTAAAATGTTAATTTCTGCATCACATACATAATGCCACATCCTTCTCATTGAAAGAATAATGATCCTATACTTTGCAAAAGTTAAATTTTTCTATTAAAACATTTCTTAGAAGGTTGTCGGGAATTCGAAAAACGATATTTGTATTCTTCTCCTTGGCCGACATTGCAATTGCAGACATAACATCCCCTGGATCTCGTATAGAGACTCTTTGTGAGTCTTTATCATTTATTTATTTGACCGATTATTTACTATTACAGACAACAATCTAGACTCTTTGTGAGTCTTTATTTATTTGACCGATTAGTTATTATTACAGACAGCACAAATCGCCAGCATATCGAAAGGTAAATGAAATAAGTCACTCTTTCAGGAAGCACATAAGTACAAGCAATTAATTATATTTTCTTGTTCGTTCTCCCAGTACATCTCTGAGATATCTTAAATGCTCATTTCCTCAAGTTTCTCTTCTCTTCTTTATAAAATCGATGTTTCATCTGCCAACCATTCAAATCGAACAACATCATGCGTGATTAGAAAATTTTCTGGAAGCCATGATAATGGGAGGATATATTACCAGAAAAATATTTACATATGCAAGTTTTTCTGTATTAAATAAATTTGATATTTCTGAAATAAATGTTTTATTTAAATTCGTTATTAGTTCCACTAAATTTAAAAATAAGCATATTTCTGCAAATTTTGTAGATAGAAAAGTGAAACTTTTTTTGTGCATGGATGAATGTCGGAGAAAAATCTTACTAATTGACATTTTTACACTTTTTAATTTTTTTAACCTTTTACATTCAACCTCCACAGAAGCCAAAGTGTTTTCATACAATTGCCCACCTTATTTAATGAAGTTTTGTAGCTGGAAGTATATGTATAGGTGCATTGTTTAGGAAAATAAGATGTTGCACCACTTTTTTTGTGAATCCCAATGTATTCTCACAGAATAGGCCAGAAAACCAATAGTCACTTCACATCTAATTTATATAAAATTCATTGCAATCAAAGTGTTAAGTTCAATTCAGCACAGTTGGTTATCAGCATACATTTATTATTTTCAAAATACACATAATTTTTTTATAAAAATTTATCAATGATTGATTAGCGTTACAGATATATTTTTAGAGTTACTGAAATACACCAACAAAATTCACTTTAACTTTTCATTCATTCATTTCCGAATTTTTAATGCTCCCATTATTCGATATCCGAATTTTCAAAGTTATTCCCATTCTTATTTCCGAATTAAAAACTATACTAAAATATTCTTATTCAAAAACTTCAGTTCTTTCAATTGGGTTTAATATGAAAAATCTAAACTAAATTATGTCAGATACGGTTAAAGTGAGGATTGTTATGGATTTTACGGCAAGTTATGCCAGAGCAGCCTGGAAAAGAGCGAATTGTTGGGAAAATAAGTTTTACTGTCCATGATTAATTCTCGTTGTAAGCGCGGGATTCTAACAACAATAGCGACCGGAAACTCATGGCTCATTTGCTTGTGACAGGTCATCGTCTGCGGTCGGACATTAAGACAGATGGAAATCATCGGCCTTTAGAAATTTGCCTCCAAATCAAAGAGTCGGAGTTGAGTAATTATAAGTTTTTTTCAGGAAGTTTTCATCGAATTGTCATTGTGTTTGCATCTGAAGATAGAAGATGCTCAGCAGTTTCTTTAAGCTCCTAAGGTTATCTGACACGAAAAGAATGCCACATAAACTTTGAAATATATACATGAATGTGCAATTGCAAGATGGATGCGTAATATATATTATCTTAAAGAGGGATTTATTTTAGAAACAAATGCATTCCTTGAGTGAAAAAGTGGATATTCCGAAAATTTTAAGCAACTTTAAAAATCGATCAATCTAATGAAAGACGATAAAGAATTTCGCTTTCACAGAAAAGATGGAAATAAAACCGGATTTTTGTATCATGATATTGGATTATATAGATCGTATAGTTCAAAATTTAAAGCATCAGATTGCTCTTGAACTATTTAATTGCCATGTATGTGCCTCCTACAGGCATAGAATTATTGCTTCTCTAACTTGTAGGCTGAAATTAGATAAATCGATACAAAAATTACGTATAATTCCCGAACACATCGTATATTTTGTGAGTTCTTAATTAAAAGAAAGTAAGCATGCTTTAGATATTCAAAGTGTTATCTTATTAAATAATTAAAAAATAGTTAAGTTAAATATGGTTTCTATGTGTTATATAATATAAGGCATTGTTGGAATGTAGCTTTAAATTATCAAGTTCTTTTAGCCCGTGACCTAAAAATTTCCTTAATCAGATGACACATCCTATTCAGGACATTTAAAGCTATTTTAATTCCTATTATAATGTAAGGGTCATTTGTGGTATTGAAGCTCTTCTAAGTGATTATTGCATTTTAAATTAATACTTTCATTTCATTTCAAATTCAAAACTAAAAACTCACTAATTCGATTAAAGTGTCAGATACATCATTATATCACATTCAACACTTTTTTGCTCTTGTTTTATTACACCATCAGAATATGTTCTTAATTCTGCAAAAAATGTAGTTCTTTGTTTGTCAGCTATGTTTCTGAACGAAAAAAAACACATTAAACATTTCCACCTATTATCTTATCCTATATAAAACTTGTACCTTACCTACATGATTTCAATTATAAATTATGCTGCCAATAAATTCTGATTTTGCAACAAAAAATTTAAAATTCAGTTTTTATTTTTTCTACTAAAGCATCAGCTTTCTATCTTAGTTCGTTTGCAAATTATTAAATTTTAAAGTTGGTACAACTTTTTGAATCATTCTGCGCTTTTTTTATAAAAAGAATAATAATCATAGAAAAACATTCTATTTCCAATTCTTCTTTCCCATTTAAAAAATGAAAGATCAAAGATACAATTCTATTTGAGTACTTATGAAAAACAATACGAGTACAGATATAAGTGATGTGAGTATGTGAAAGAGTATTAGTTTTGTCTGGATATCAGGCCTCGATCCACTGATAAATGCCATGAAAGTTCAAACTGTCTGAAGGTGGCATTAAGTTGGAATTAAAAAAGAGCGATACCTATTTGGGTCTCATTCTTATTCTTTGAAAATATTTCAAAACTATGAATTTATACTTAACTTTTTCTTGAGAGCAATACAAATGGTGCACAAACAGATTTTTCCTCTCTGCACATATGCTGAAACAATTGTTGCAGTATTATGTCAGATGAGTTTCAATCTTCTCATGTATTTAACCTGTGGAATCTCTAATTTCCCTATATATGGTGTTTCTTTCTATCTTACTATATCACTGCAACTGTGAAGGTTATAACGATTCCTAGTGAATAAAAACTAGAATAGCAATTACGTATGATGCTGAAAGATTTTATCTATCAGTGTTTCGAAAAGATGAAAATCCGTTTTCTGTTTTCTTACTAAAATATCCATCTTAAAAGGGCCTTTGAGATTTTGTTAAGCCTTGATCTAAATTTTAATATATTTTTATGTATTACTTATATGTGACAATTTTATCTATTTTGCAGATGCAAGATGGACGGAATCGTCGTTAATTCAAGTTCTTCATCGACGAAACACACTTTGTTACATATAATTTAAAAACAAAGATATAAATGTAATCATAAATTTTTTTTCTAATTACAAATAATCATTACAAAAGAGCCATTGAGTATAATACTGTAAAATTTTTATAATGGAATAGTCGTATTTTTGAAGTTTTTTTAACTTACGAAACTAGCAGCGCAATTAATGCAGAAATAGTGATTTTACATTCCATTATTATCAAAATGGTGTTAACGAAGAAAAATGTTCATTATACTCTTTGGTTCCGCGAATTGCGTTACTGTTCAATAGGAATTTTGGGCTAGCATAAAGAAACAGAGTGTTTTCCGACGCCATTTGAAGATAATGATACTCTCAAAGTTAAGGTCACAGATGCTGTATCTAATGTGACAACCAAAGTGTTGGACAATACTCCAGGATAATCGGTATACCGCCTTGCCATTCTTCGACTTATCATGGATCCACACACTAAAATTTACTGACGAAAGTGGTTTTTATAAATAAAAAAAACTTTATAGATATTTTTACTATATATCGAAACAACCATATGCCAAGTTATAATAGTCCTGTATACTTTGATACATAACATATGAAGAAAAAGTATTAGAAAATGTTACCATAAAGAAAATTTGGCCCAGTTCATACTCACATTTAAAGAATTCTGGATAATAAATAGGCTGTTACTCTCATCGAAGTTGAACTCTAATTCTCCGGTAAAATAAGTGCCATCACATTCTGTTTCAAGCAGTTTCTCGCCTTACGAGAGTAAAATATATCATCTGCATTAGACACATTAAAAGAACGCTCTTTTATTATACCAACCGGGTAATCATTACAAGATAAACTAATTTCATACTTAAGGTACTTATACCCTTGTGAAACCGAGAATGTGAAAACAGTGAGTTCATTAGAGCAATGGCAGTGATTAAAAATCTATGAGCTATCGTTTACCAGAAAAATCTAGTAAAGACAGTACTCTAGAAATCATTTGAACACACACATTTGAGAAGAATTCAGTAGAAAATGCTGTTCTTTGCCGCTGGTCTCAAAAAATTTATTGACCAAAAAAGAAACTCCTGCGATCCACATCCTTAATATCTATCAGCGGTTTCCAAAAAAGCTCTGGATAGAGTTACAACAAATTTCTCATACGCATCTCCCGATAAATTAGAAGAATTATCAATAAACGGAATGAAGAAGATAGAATGCACTCACAGATTTGAAAAAAATTTGTGAAGTTAGAGCTACAAATAAATTTCAACATCACTTTTCACCTAAGTAATGAAAGAAGAGAAAAAAAGAGTTAGCGTTTTCTTGTTTTAGACCAAATTAAACCTGAAGGATGAAATAAAAGTTATACTGTAATGGTACACAACATGCATGCGCTGAGTAATAAAACTATCTATAATGAAGTGAAAACAGATCAATATCTTAAAAAAAACATTCTTAAGAAAACAAAATAATTCCAAAAGAAATTCTTCAAGTAGGTTTTTTTGTTCCATAAATCCCTAAATGTAATTTCTATTAAATTAGGAGAACAAATATCTAAATGGATTCATTCATCAATGAGAAAGTCATGGTATTTCTCATACTCCTTATGGTTAATGAATCATCAGACAAATTGACTAGATAGTTACTTTTGTCTGATGATTCATTCGCCGTAATTCCTTAAAGTTATAAAATAGCAATTTTTTTAATCATTACTGAACAAACACTCAGTAACTGTTCAGTTATGTGAATGATAGTAAAAACTTTTGTTCTGAAAATATTTAAAAATTTAACAGGAGAGCTAAACTTATCTATATACTTATAATAAAGCTCAATGTGTGTGTGTGTGTGTGTGTGTGTGTGTGTGTGTGTGTGTGTGTGTGTGTGTGTGTGTGTGTGTGTGTTGGCGCTCTACAGGCCAGACCATTCA
>JAPMOR010004942.1:402930-433451 GCA_026543865.1 Argiope aurantia
GGGTTATTTTTTCGAATTTTTAATTAGAATTTTATTTATTTAAAAATAAAGCGAAATTTTGGCGTATTTCTGCTATAACTTCCGAAAATATTACTGCACAAAACAGATTTTTACATGAAGTTAAAGATCAAAAATTTATCTTTTAAATGATACCAATGTTTTAACCTTAAAATTAAATTTCTATTTTTAATGAATTTTTAAATAAATATTTTAAATATATTTTTCAACAATTTTTTTCGTACAAAATAAAAATAAAATTTAAGCTGCACGAGTACGTTTCGCATTCATGGGAAAAAATTAGCTTTTTTCAAAGTGTTGCCATCACATTGATTAAAGCTCCAATTAAAAATAAATTAAATCTTTTTGGAAATGAAATCTGCAAAAATATAATTTTCGGCACGTGTCTGCAGGAAAGGAAGCATATATGAAATATTATTTTTTCTAAAAACTAAATTCAAGAAAAATTATTTTATGATCTTTTACACTCTCTATATTATTAATCCAATAAATCAGTTTTATTTTAAGGCAAGTTTTGTTTAATATGAAAAGGATATCCATTCAAATCAAGGCCACACAGCTAATTTGTAAACCTTTAGTAAGACACAGATCTGCTAAAATGGTCTAAATGGAAAATGATTATATTTTATGTAACTTGATTCAATAAATGCTCTAATAAATAACGAATTTTTGATTTTAATTAAAGCTTCTGCTGTGGAAATCACGATTAACAAAATGTTCTTAAAACACTAATATTTTAAATAAAAAGAGTTAATTTTCAATCAACTAAATCAATCACTTAAACTGACTGATTTATGAAATTTGAATATCACTATTCAATAAAAAAAGAATAATTTTAGATTTTCCATCGTTCGTTTCAAAGAAAATACGCCAATCAGCACGCAGGTTACTCAAGATTAATTGGCCTAAGATTATGAAAATGTTGAGTTTTTCTAAATTTTTAACATTCAAAACTTCATAAATAAGTCTTAGTTGATCGTGGAAAATAGAAACATTCATTCATTTATTTCAAATTTGGTGTGTCCAGAATACTTCTCAGAATATGATACCTTACTGCATTAAATTTCGACTTCATAATTTTTGAAATATATTTATAGGCCGGAACAAAATATTATTATTGATTTCATTTCAATCCTTTTGAAAGCAAAACTAAAAACTGAATTTTATGCTGAATCTGAGAAATTTTTGTTGAACTATTCTTTGAGATATTACATAAATTATGAAAAATATTTTGTAGTTCATATAAAACTTAAATACCTAGCGATTCTGTTTGCAATACTCATATTCAATAATAATAATAATAATAAATAAATAACAATAAAGATGATAAATAAAATTAAAAGCTTGGTTTTATTAAAAATATCTTTATATTAATTCAATTTCATCATTTCCACTTTAATTTGAAGTTGAAGTTTTACCTGAAATGACAACAAATTAGCAAAATATATATAGTAAATTGAACGAAACGATCTAAACAACAGTATAAATTTGGTATGACTATTAAAATTTGAAGATTAAAAATGTTTTGTTTGGGAATCTATTAAGAGACCAGTTACTTAAAATATTTAATTGAAAATTGTAGCTAGCGGTAATACTGGCGAACCGGCTGGTTGCCAAAGGCGGCTAGTTATAAAATAAAAACTATGATCTGATCAAGAATAATGAAGTCTGACAACCATTTTGTGCAAATACTCTATAATTTTCTTTTGAATAAGAAATTTTATGCATTATTAGAATCTTTTATGCATTATCCAATCATCTCGCATCTGATTGGGATAACATGTTAATTTCTGCCGCCATTTTTAAAAGTTCATGATCAAATATTTTTTCAGCAGCAAAATCCTCACACATGCATACTTGATGTACATAAACCTGATATCGTTAATCCAACATCTTCAGATTTGTATATTGGGGAAATATAGACTTCGGGGTGCCAGTTTAGGGAACGTTTTCTTCATCTGACCACAGTCGCAAATTAGGAGATCAGTTTCAAAATAACCCTGTATATATTTAAAAGATGTTGTTAATCTATTAAATCAAAGTTGGACATTTGTTTAATTTACAACCTGAATACAAAAAAGTGCTTATCAGCAGTTAATTCGTTCGGTATCACAGTAACAGTTTTGGCAATCGAACGGATATTTAAAACAAACTTTTATGTGGTGTATCGTTTTTATAATACATCCTTTAATACTTTCTGAAATATTTTGTAATAACGCTTTTATATGATTTTATAATTTTATATAAATAATTTTTTATTCACAAATTTTTTCCATCTTACTAAATTTATTGACGAATCACCGATTGTAGTCAAGCTGAGGACCTTTGACCTTCGAATCCAATAACTCTTCTCTTTCTAATAAATTCTGAAGAATTCGCAATTATTGCGAATAATTGCAAATAGCATGCTTTCAGAATTTCCTTTTAAGTTTCATAGATATGAAAAAATACGAGTTTTTATACATAATATCGATTCAGAAGAAGAAAACACAACTTTATTCACAAAACGAAAAACACAAAAACATAAATGGCCATAGTTAAGGCATTTAATTGCAGAGCCGTCAAAAGCTGATGACATAGTTCAGAAATATCAGCCATTGCATTCATATTTCAAGTTTCCAGCTTCTCTAGTTACCGTCTGAATCATAGTACACAGACCGTATTAAGAGAAGCACTAAATAAATTTTAATTCGGTTTAAAAAAGTCTTTATAACAATTAGATTATCCGAAATTTTGTAATTGTAAGTGTTACAATAATTTATACATCTTCGATTTCTTATTAAATTTATCGACGAATTATCAATTTCAGCCAGGATGAGGATCTTTTGACCTTCAAATTCAATAACTCTTCTCTTACTAATAAATCCAGAAGAATTCACAATTATTTTGGATGTTCTGCTTTAATTCAAATGATTTACTATTTTTTGAAAAAATAAAGGCACAATTCTATATGGGATGGAAAAATAGTTTTGAATAATTAAAATGAAAATGACATTAAATAAATTGAACACAGATTTAAAGAATTAATTATTTTCATTTTATGATAATTGAAACATAATTGTTATAACTCAATAAGGTAATGCTGTGCATTTTTTAAACAAGCATCTATTCAATCACACTTTAATGTATATTTCTTACTGTAAAAATTGGGTTTTCTTTAAATTTAGTGAACCATAATCCAAAATCAACTTAAAAATTTTCAACTTTTTATATCACTTGATGACAAATCTAATTATTTTTAAAGATTTCAATTGATCACCAATCAATAATGTTTTACCATCCGTTTACCTTAAAACATTACTCTTTTCTCTTCAGAAAATAAACTATGTTTTCACGAAAATGACTATTTTTTTCTAAAATAAGATGAAGTTGACTTTCCAGTGGAAGGATGTATGGCCCAGACGAGTTAAATGTGTCTTAAATCTGGATTCGTGGTAAGTTTTCGATGACATTGGGTCTCGAATTTACGATTCTCTGTCCTCAAAGCCAAAATAGTGTCAGTAGAAAATTAGTTTTAAAATCTAAAACACGAGAGAGAGAGAGAGTTGCAGATTAAGAAAGGCTGTTAAGTTGAAGACCAGTATTTGCTCCTGACTATGCGATATTCATTTCAATCAAACTTATTACTGGTGCATAATCAAATGCAAGACTATCAAGATTATGGGGAGAACTAATTACTGGTGCATAATCAAATGCAGGATTCTGTCGATGTGATCTTGCACCAATGGAGACTTCTTATCAGCTTGAATACTAACAGAATTGAAGCAAGTTCCTAAAACATGATAATCACCGACAGTTAAATATACTGCAATAAAGTTCGCTGACTTTGAAATTATATACGCTGATGATGAAAATTGAGACAATTTCGAATCTTCATTCCATCAACCCTATTAAAGAAATGTTTTTTATTTGACATTAAGTATTAAATCGCCCATTTTTAAAAATAAGTTCTCCATTTTAAAGAAAATTCAATAAAAATAAAATGTAAATAATTATAACTTTCAGTGCAGAAAATGGCCACTTTATTTCTGAAAAAAATACCAGTTCATTACCCTCAACTCTTTTGAATGTTATTAATTTTTAACATGTATGCAAATCCGTGCTATCGTTCATTAACAGATGAAAGTGATGAAATGAGAAAAAAATGAATAAAATATGAAAATGAATTAAAGAAAAATAATATGAAAGAAAAATGATTAAAAGATGAAAGTGAGGAGATGAAGCTTGGTTTTTAATTCTATATCCCTGCCCCCACCCTTCTAGTATTTAAAGTGCCCAAAACTATATGTCGAAAATTCTGATCTCTTGAGTTACGATTGTCTGAAAAGAATTTTTCTTTAAATACATATCAAATTTGAGGATACAAAGCTGTCGGAGGCGGGTTCTCTCTCTTAACAATGATATTGTGGTTGTATTGGTCCCGATGAAGGATCATACCTCCTAAGGAAGTTGTTGGTATATGTTATGCTTCTATGAAGTTTTTTGGCACTGTTTTTAGTACCCATGTTAATATTCGCATTGCTTCAACGCTTTGGTCCTGGTCTAACCCACGACGACCCGCCTATCAGAAAGGGTGTAAAACATTGAAAATGGCCGAAGAGAGAACCATTATTTATTCTTTGAATTTAGTTTAGATTAGTTATATTAACGTCCCGGTTCAAAGCCACACTAGGACAATTTTGGGACGGACCTCGTAGCTTTGAACCACAGTCAGATGACGAGGACGACACCTGAACTGGCGACACCCAAACATCCGTATCACACCAGCAGAAGAATATTTGACACCGACGGATTCAACGTGTATCAGACCCGCTTACACGACGGTTCTGAGGTGGAATCTGGGCTAGAACCTGGAATCCTCTGACTCCAAGGCAGAGAGAGACCTTACCACCAGGTCACCGCGTCCCTTTATTCTTTGAAAGCCTTATAATCATCGCAGGAACATTAGAGGTAATTAAGGAAATAATATTATAGTTTTTTTTGGCAAATCTAAAATAAGTAAATTAATAAACAAATTTACTTTGAAGTCAATATAAATTAAAAACTTACATAAAAAAACAGAAAGCACGCATAAACCCAAGAATAAAATAACAATGCCAAAAATATAGTATGCTGTATGAAACAAAAATAGATTAATATTTAAAATACAATCATTTAACTAAAATTAAGAAATGAAAGAGACAAACAAAGAAGAACAGCATGAAGACGAAAAATAAACCGCCATCACCTATCGAAGTAGGAAATTACATAAATATTTAAACTAAGAAACAAGAATTTAAAACCGAAGACAAAAGACACGCGAGTAAATGATACAAAGAAAATGAACAATTAATTTAAGATTCTAAACATGGCAAAGGTATCAAACAAAAGATAATAAGTGAATTAAGAACTTATTAAATTTAATATAAATTAATAAGTGAATTAAAACCCCATTAAATTTAATATAAATTAATAAGTGAATTAAAACCCCATTAAAGTTAATATAAATTAATAAGTGAAGTAAAAACCATGAAAAACAATATAAATATTTTTTTAAAAAAAACTATATTCTCTGCACAAAAGAACTTCACTAGAAGCTGCCACCAAGATAAATAAATAAAGCGACAAATAAAACAAAACCGCAAACAACATAGAGCACAAACCCTCCCCTGAATTTCACTGCAAATATGTCTCAAGATTTCTTAAATTTACAACGTCTGCACCCCGATATCTGTGTCAACGTAGACATCTCATATTTTTTTCATTTAGATTTTGATTAGTTTACTATGCCATAAAATCATTACAGTTTAATACTTAAAGCTTTACGTGTAATACTGAATTTTTAAAAACATTTTCTCATTTAACCCTTTTAATAGTAGCATATTTTTTCTTGTATTCAGCTTTCAATATTTCTCGATACCTCACTTCCTGAAATCAAGAACTCTAAATATCTACTCATATTTAGGTTACACTTACTACTAGATGTCTGAAATGGTTAAGATTTTTTAATAATAAAATGTATGTCAAATTGCAAAGTGTTTATCAATTGGTAGAAAAAAGCATCCTTTAAAATAGATATGACGATGAATAGCTTTTACTCTACTTTAAAACATTATTCAAAAACACTTAAAGACCTAAATAAAATTATTTTAAATTAAAATATCTATATTTATTCGAAAAAAAGAGAAAGAGAGAGTGGATATTTCTGTATTGGGCGTGTCATTATCAGAACAATGGATTGCCTCTTAGACATTCGATTAATCGATCCAGTTATCGATTTTTCTTTATTACGAACTTCCAAATATTGAGTAATATTTTTCCGCTAATTTAAGAAAGACTGCATAATATATTTCCATCCTTCCAATAACGATTTCTTTTGCGCTCACCTTTCTGCTTAATAAATTAAGTGTGACAAATTTTTAGCTTTTCTCAGACTTTATGATCATTCTAGAACTATCTGAATTGAATTTTCGCCATTTTAATGGGTTCCGAAAGCTATCCCAGAATAGCAAAAGAATTCATTTCATAAAGCGTAAGGAATACATAATTTCTTTTTATGGAATGAGTGATGTGACTGGTTATTTATTAACGAATTAAACAATATCCTTATTGAATTCACAATTTCTACATAAATATTGATTCCTATTTTATTTCACATATTTTTTAATTATGCTTTAATACTTAAATTTAGCTTTTAATTTTCTATAATCGTATTTAACCCTTCTTTGCATGATTTTTTTTTTGCGAAATAAATCAGGGGGATATAATTTATACTCTAGAATAAAGAAAAAATTCTTAAATAAATCCTAGTATAAATATATAATATAAAATAATTAAAAATTAGGATGATGGAAATATCCATCATCATGCAAATTTACATGTTAAGCGCAATACAAAATCCTCAAAATCCCTCTCTTCTAAATTTCTCCACTCATTATCACTTTTATTAGCAAAAAAATCTCAGATTAGTTATAAAAAATATTCAAGAAATCGCACGTTTCTTCTAACTACAAAAACAAAGAAATGACAAGTTCAGATTGGCTATAATGGTTGTGACAATTGATTTTTTTTACAGCTACGTCCCTTATTACGCAATAGTTGTGAAAAAAGTTGCCAGCAACAATCAATTTACAGTACACCTGTTTTGAGTAGAATTTTTTGCTCACTAAATGTTAGGATGGAAATTTCCATCATTATGCAAATAAGGGTTAAGAATCTGGGAGAATGAGGCAGCTGAAATTCCTTTTTGATGGGAAAATTTGTTACAAAAGTCGGAATTGAATCAAATTTCTGTGGTGACTTCAAAGCTGAGATAAAAAAAAAATAACGGCTGCATAATGATAACCAAAAGGAATTCAAATTAATATTACTAAACAAGAAATTTTATTAAAATTTTAAATATTTTTATTTATAACTAGTTTGAAAAAGAAGGGTCTTCCGAGATTCACCTGAAACTTCATACTGTTCTAAATTAGCCCGAAAGAAGTTGGGAACCGTAGTTTAAGAAGTTATTAGTTTATTTACCATAGTTTATTTATAAACTATAATTAATGATAATTCGAGTTGCGTACAAAGATGGAAACATCCGAGATTGTATTGCTCCCAGCTTATTTCAGTATGTACATTTAATCCCCAGTTCATTTAATTTTCCGATTATTATTTCAATCCATCATCGGAAATCTTACGTAAGTTTTTTTTTCTGCCTCTTTCAAACTTCCCCTACTGAATAAAAAAAAAACTCACTGCAGAGGGAAAAACTAAACGCACACTCTTCGCAGAATGAAAAGCTGAGAAATAAAAGTGAATTCCTCTCAAGTTTTCCCTCTGCGAAGAGGTGCATAGTCTATGGAAAGGGAAAACCATAATGTTGGTTTCCTGTACTGAACCTGCACAGTAATATACTAGCGCAATTGTTTCCAATTATGACCTTCAAATGATCTTCTATAAGACATTACTATTGATGCAATTGCTTCTCCGAGTTGCAAATCTATTAGGACAGAGATCTTCATTTTTTTTTCCAACTGAAGATTGTTTTTAAATTTTTAGAGATTAACTAGCCGCTTTCGATGACAATCCTTTCACCCATCATATTAATAGCACTAATTTAAATCATTCAAGTCAATTTTGATTAATCACATCTTATTCTACTAACATGAAATACTATTTTAAATTATTTACAAAGTGGCGAAATTGATTGGTGGAAATTGGGAGAGGCAAGCAGATATTAATGACATTTCTAGGGGTCATAGGCTTTTAAGTAAAATAAGAACTGGCGAAATCGGTATCGTGGTTATAGCTGTGAGATTATCAAGCTTTTATCCTATAGAAAATGCACATTTGAGAATTCTTTCGAAAGTGGAAGGTATGGGGAATAGGTGACCATTGATGATATATCTAAAGATCTGGATCTTTCATATAAAATGTGAATTGGCGACATCAGACCAATGGTTGGTACTGGGTATTTCTCAGGTTTAGTCAGTTATTTTAAATATGTTGATTAATGATGTATAAAAACTAACTTAACATTTTTTATGCAAATGATATTTTAATAATTCACGTGATTTTTTTACATAATTTTTATTTACAAATATTGACAAATTTTTAAAAAAGATGTTTTGAAATTTTCTTCAAATTTTATATTATTTCCGTGGCCCTATTTCAGATAGTAACCCATAGTTTAAAAAGCACTGTGTTAGAATAAAACAGCTTCAAGAAACACAACTTCTTGAAGAAATCAATAATGATATTTGCATTTAAAAACGTCATGAAGCATCTACGAATAGATATAATAGAATATATTAATCCGTCTTTTATCATTTGAAATCTTATTATTACATTAAAGCCTTTGTTCTGCATTAAAAATATCAAAATATTTCTGAAGCACTCAATGAATTGGGATTATATTTGCAATGATTTCAGTGAATTTTGTCGAATTCATTTCAAGGAATCGAACTTCTTTTTCTAGTGACGCTAACAGCAAGGTAAAAGTTTTTCATCTTTACGCTGGAAAACAAAACAAGAAAGGTGGATTTTATTTTTGAATAATTTTTAATAACATAAATAAAAATTATTTATCATGTTTATTTTTATTTTAGTTACTCCATAAAATATTTTCTTTAAAAAGAGAGAAAATAATTTCTCGGATATATATTTATTTCTGCCTTACCTTTCACCAGCTTTTTATTATTCAACTAAAGTAGTGTAATTATTTATCAGCGGGTTAAAGGATGAAAGAAAACGAATTAAGGAAAGAATTAGGAGGTGAAAATTTCCAATAAAATTAATTGAATATAATTATAAATTTCAGATTAAATATGTGATAAATAAACTACGTTGTTAACTAAAATTTAAATTCCTCAAAAAAATTTTGAAGTACTGAAATTTTCCTTAATTACGATTTTCTTATGCTTTACATGTGTAGTAACAAAACACAAATTATTTCACACGATTTGTTAGGAAAAAAGGCTATAAAAATGTTAGAAATAAGATTTTAAATATTTTCCAACGGAGGAAAAGAAACTCGAGCCCAAAATTCGTAAAATAATTTTTAAAAAACTGTGCGATTATTAATGATAAATAAAAAAATTTGTAATATAACTTTTTAAAAAATGTTCCAATCTTTGTATTAACTTTACATTTCGTATTTTATTGTTGTTATTATTATAGTTCAGTGCCAATTGATAAATATTTATAAACGGGAATTTTAAATGTGGATAAAAAGGTTGAGATAATTTTTGAAATTTAATCTTGATTATTTGAATAAAACTCTTAATCAAATTATTTATTTCCTAAATTGGAAATGTTATAAATGATTTAATTACATGAATTTCTTAAAATTTATTTTAAAAGAACAAAATAATAAATTCTTCAAATGTGACCCACAGGTGTGTATAGAATTAATTTCTCAATTCATGGCATTTAAAATTTACTCCTTACTTTTTTAATAACATATTTAATAAAATTTTAGCATCTTTTAATAACATTCTTTGCTCTTTTAGTAAAATGTGAAAGGTTCTAACCATGTATTATATACTAAGCTAAAAATTTTTTTAACCCCTTAACCGGATTGCCATAGGACATGCGTGCATCTATTTATCCACTTTTATATTTTAAAAACAATTAAGCTATTCAAAAATGTTATTATGAAACGTTTTTTTTACATTTTTCATATTTTTAAACAACAGTAAAGCTATTCATAAATATTTTGTAGAAATATTCTAAGAATATTTCTACAAAATATTTATGAAACGAAATACTTTCTAAGCAACTAAAATATTCTATGGGTCCTTTTTTGTATGGAAACAATAAACAATAATCCAAGTAATATAATCTAATTAGAAAGAAAAGAAAAGAAGCTAATTAAGGTTATGCCATACCTTTAAACTATGCACATTCTATTAGATGAAATATATATTTTTTTAAATGCAAATAATCGTGTCAGTGCTTCCATATTTATAAGGCACAACAATAAGTTAATTAGCCTTTCAATGAATTCAGGACGAAACTAAAATACCGAGAGAGGAATATTTGCCTCATTTTTTTTGACGTTCGAAGTATCAAACATAATTTTTACTTTGTACAACTTAGTTTCATTCCTGAATCGATCTGTCTCTTCCCTTATGTTATTACATGAAACAGAAACGTAATTATTATTGATTACAGAAACAGTACTTAGACAATTATAGTACAGTAATTCCTGTATACTTATTATTGCATGAAACAGAAACAGAAAATTCGGAATTTTCTTATCTTGTATTAAATTACTAAATTATATTTTATTTGGAAATATACATTAAATAATAAGTTCAAGGTTTGTTTGGTTCGTGTTTTTATTGATTACTTCTAAATACTAAAAATATTTAAAAAATTTTAGTAGGTACTCAATCTACATAAACAATCCAGAGTGCATTGTTTCCCTTTATCAATTTAGAAAAGTGTAGAATAGTTTATAGCATGCGATGTATATTATAATATTAATGATATTACCATAAAACATTTCGCTAGTAAATTTATTTACTTAATGTTATCTATAATACTACACATACTCATTTAATTCATCTAATTTCTTTTTTTTTTATTTCTTTCAAATTCTCTGCTTATTATCATAATTGAATTGATTCAAATTTAGATTATTTTTAATGATACTGCAAAAGATATAAAATGACTTTTTATTTCAACATATTTTTAAAATTACACTTCAGATATGTGACATGGGAAGCCCAAAAAGTTTTACACTATATAATCATTTTAAAGAGCACAAACTTTATTTTTGCTTCTATAGAAGAGTGATCATAATAAGCAAATGTTATAATAACATTTTCAGCTGTTAAAACCGTGTGAATGTTTAGAGAATATAACTTCCCTCCTTTTTCAAAACAGCAAGATAAATTTTTTTGTATAAAAAAAAATTCCGAAACAAC
Source organism: Argiope aurantia (assembly GCA_026543865.1). NCBI lineage: Eukaryota > Metazoa > Arthropoda > Arachnida > Araneae > Araneidae > Argiope > Argiope aurantia. The sequence continues at coordinate 414,348 of JAPMOR010004942.1, forward strand.
GAGTGGATCCTTAATTAAATTAACAAATCTTATATTTATGAAGATCACATTTTTCTATCGTTTTGAGTTAAAGAGATGTAAAAATTTGAAAGCATAGTACCAACCGTGACATCTGACCATAGTTCAAAATGGTAAGATCTGTTCCAAAGCAAATATCGCGTAACTTTCAAAATGGTTATTACACAGAATATTCACTCAAATCATTTAGAATATTTTCCCTATGCTCTTATTTCTAACGTTTTATAAATTCTATTGATCACTATTACAGTGGACTCCATATATATCAAACCAAATAAGAAGAAAACTGCAATTTTGAAACTTCTTTCGAAGTATCAAAACAGCAGTTTGAGAAGTTTGTGCTTTTAAACTTGAACAGAATAATGGTAACTGAAATTAACTTCTTCAATAATAATATTTCGAAACTATAATGAAATAATTCTTATCACAATATCAATGTATTTTCTTTTCCAAAAACGACAAGGATATTTTTTTAATTCCTTCTTTGTCAATCTTCCTCTTGGTCTTTCTGAATAGACCGCTTAAAGCACCAGTTAATACATTCAATAGAAGAAAAAAATCGCTCTGAAGATTTTGAAGGATTTTTATGACGTGAAGATACAAAGAAATAACAATGAAAAATGTCATTGTAGCTCCATGGGAGATAATAGGCAATTCTGATATTTTTAGCTGAGTAAAATTCGGAAAACTGAGGGTGATACTTTGAGTTTTCACGAGAATAAAGTAACAAAGCATTTTCAAGGCTTTTAACTATGCAAGTTTTTGATCACAATAAATTAATTCATTACAATGTTAAATTAAAAAGGGGTATTCAGAATATCATTTTTTATGTTAATTTGAGATTTTTGCATTTTTGAATTCTCTTCATTTTTAGCTTTCTAAAAACAACTTAGTTTAATCTCTACGAAAATTAGAAATGCCAGAAATCTAGTGTAAAATCATTATTGAAGCATAAAGAAAATGCGATGACCCTTAAATACAGACATATTTTGCGTTCTTAACCCTTAACTGGGGAGATGAAATTTTAGGTTTGGTTTAGGTTTAGTTATATTAACGTTCAGTTTGAAGCAACACTTGGGCTATTTTGGGACGGACTTCGTAATTTTGAACCGCGGTCAGATGACGAGGACGACACCTGAGCTGGCACCCCCCTCTCCACACCACACCACACCAGCGGGAGGACGTTTGGTCAGGACGGATTTAACGTGCAACAGACCCCCTTACACGACGGTTCTTCGGTGGAATCGGGACTCGAACCTGAAACCCTCCAGTTCCAAAGCCGAGACCTTACCACCAGGCCACCGCGGCCGTGAAATTTTAGGACTTAACTGGGGAGGTGCGGTCTACGAGACCGCATTTCATTTACACTCAAATTAAATTTTCTAATGAATGTATTAGTATGGAAAACTGTCAATATATTTTTCAGATATTTTTCTTGATATACAGATATGTTTTAGAAATTTTCAAAATATATTATCATTGAAAATAGTAAATGCGTTGGAAGAAACGTTTTCTTCTCAAATTACATGTTACAATAAATAATATTCTTGAAAAAACATATTACTTCTTGCTTTTTAAATCAAATTTATTTTTACAGTATATGAAGGTATATAGAATACGATATTATGTAAAATTCCACAATTATATGAAAAATAAAAAAAATTGACAATGGGTAAAATTGGCCCTTTTTTTATCGGCTTGTGTGATTTTCATAGCATGGCTTTCTAGGGCATTTTAAACACACAGGTTAAGAGCTAGTATGAAAATCAACCTATAAATTTTGGATATATATCTCTTGGTATATTAATATATTTTGTAAATTTTTCAAAATACATTATCACTAGAAAAATTAATTATGTCTGAACATACATATCAGAATCAGTTGAATGCGAACCTTCATCGAAAAACTCTTCTGTACAATTATCCTTATGACTAAAATCACTTTCTGCTTCATTTAAAAGTGTCTGGAGAACTGCTTCATAATAGGATCAGTAAATTGGATGATATTTCGGAGTCCAAGTTTTAGCACCATCTGCTAAGCCTTGTTTATCACTTGAACTCTAATAGGGAGGTGCGATTTTAGAGACCGCGCTTCAAGAAATAACTGAATTATTTTAAAAGGCACCCACAGTAATCGGTTGAAAAATTGCACTTGTATTGGAGGTCACAAAACAGGAAGCTATAGGGTTAATCCATTCAATTAAGCTAAAAATAGAATAGGGGTGACCGGAAATCCATCGCTAGCGGTCTCACAGACCGTACGTCCTCAGTTAAGGGTAAAAGAGACGGGACTGATTGGGCAAATTTATCTGTATAAGAATAATACTGTTGCAGAATTTGATCCAGATTTTAGGATTAATCCTCTTCGGGATTGTAAAAGGATTGCTTGCCTGATAATACACCAAAATCCAATCAATAGAAAAATAATAAGATATAAAATCGTGTTCCAGTAGAATTTCTTTTCTTAGATATATGTGATGCCGTTCGATATTCGATTAAACCGATGTGGAAAAAACAAAAATTTTGAGAAAAACTAAACATACGACCTGAAGATTATAATAAAAATGCAATGGAACTTCTCAATAAAAAAAAACACTATTAAGATCAATGACAACTTTAATTTACGAACAACAAAGAAGATAGAAAAAGGAATGAAACTTGGAAGGAAAACAGTCGATGATGACATTAAACGGATGTTGATTATTTAGGACCAAATATTCTGATCAGTAAATATTTTTATATTAAAATGTGTTTTCCTCAAAAAGTAAATTTTCTTCAGTAATGTACCTATTCTTGGAAACAACTGTGCGTTCATATGTGCGTAATTTTATGTGCCATATTCGTAATATTTCTTAATATATGCTGAAATAAGTTTTTTCAAAAACAAAAAATTATATATTTTTAGAAACTTTTGTTATGAATTTGCAATGTTGCTTTCCAGCGCAGTAAGTCTCCTAGTAAGGAAAATAATTTTACAAAAAGCTTTAATGGATCCTGAATGGATGTGGATCACTAATCCCCGAGTTTGGTGACAAACGTGATAATCATTCGTGATAATCAATTTAGCGAGAAAATTGAAGATTCCAGAATCTACAGGAATTTTGGCAATACGCCCATTAGAACGTGAGTTAAGATGTTTTTTCTAGACCTGCCTTTGCCTTTCCACAGAAGCTATAAAAACTCGAGAGACAGAGATGCAATCAATCATATGCTTAGTAATCAGTCATGTAGCAAATTGAAAAAGTAGTGTGCAAGCAGTTGAATTCAGCTTAAGCGAGAAGTCAATGGAGAGTAGCAGACGATCTAGGGGCAGTCACCCATAGTCTATCTTCTACGGAGTTCTTTTTGAGTAATCTGTTCTGTTACGGTTGTTTACTACCAATTTGCTTCTTGTGAGATTCTGTTTACTGTAAAAACGGTTCTTGTGTACGCTTCAGCTGTGTTTTGTTGTCTGCGTGTCCTTTCCAAATAAATTGCCGTTATTTATTATTGAGACTGTTGGACGGCTTCATCGTATACTTACTATACCGGACCTTTCGACTGTCGGATTTCCGTTGCACATTTTTGTGCAAAAAAACTTAACTACAATCAATACAATATCTTCTAAAAATTTCAAAAATTCAAACTTTAAAAAAAATCACATCGGTATAGTAAGGAAGGTGTACATAGCTTAGATAAAATTTTCACCGTCCTGACCAAAACAGTTTTTAAAGAAGGGTACATCACAAATTAACATTATAAGTATGAGAGATTCCGATTCTCCGTGAGACATTATCTCACAAAATATTCATATTCCTAAAATAATCTTGTAAATTATGTTATGAACATGAATGATTTCTGGTAACTGCAAATATTCAAACTCCTCTAAGGCTGCATTAGCAGAATTGCGTTTTCTGCAGTTATACAACAAGTTTCTGTATTCGAGATCCAATTCCACCAAAATTACGTGGCTATAGTGCATTTTAAATCGGTTGGATTGCTCGCATTAATGTGGTATGGAAGTTCTAAAAAGAGATGACAGCTCAGATTCCTACTTCGTCATCGCACCGAGGTTTACAAAACGACATCCTTCAACAAACATCTTTAGTGCAGTTGCAAATTGTGATATTTTGTGTAGCTGCAAATTGGGATATTAATAAAACAGATAAAAATGTCAAATCAAAATTTAATAAATCAATTAATATTTTACTATTGACATTAAAATACTAAAGAATAATGCAAATACTTTTTATTATATTATTGTCTTAGTTTTACATTTTCTGAGGAAAAGATTAATAGTGGTGTAAATTAGGAGGAAACTTAAATTGTGGGAAACCATTTACATTACTTATTACTTAAATCTAAAAACTATTAAAAGATAATATAAGCGACTGTAAAATGTTAGTCACATATTATCCTATTATGATGAACTTTAAAAATATACTCACACACAAAGAGAAAAAGAGTTGCGAAAGTTTCAAGAATAATTCTCCACTATAGGGAATTTTTCTTCTAAATCAATGGCAAAAGAGCGCTCTGAAAATTTTAAACACCTTAGTAATAGCTCGCGCCATTTCAGGATTACCAGTAAACTATAAACCGTTGTTATTTAAAAATAGTGAAAATAAACCTGAAGTGCCTTAAGTTCAACAGTAATATTGATTTAAAATATTGTTAGTCCATATATATATATTTTTTTTGCCTATAATTATATGCATTAAATTATGTTGTGTGAATATTTGTAAAGGAAATATCAAGATCTGAACATTCTGTTCCGTTTCTTTTGTAAATAAATATGAGTCATCTTACTTGATATAGCCAGGGTCTAACGAATTGGCAGATTTCTCATATGAACTGCGTTATGTCGGACGAATCTATTTTCGTAAATTAGGAGAAAGACATGAATTAATGTTTCCTAGATGTCGCTGCGTTTCACTCTTTCATAACATGTGATAAAAGATATATCAATAATGAAAAAAAGTCAATATAATTGTATTTATTACAATTTTATTATTACTTCGTGACCCAACCCCGGTTTTATACGTTTCTTCTCAGCAAATGCGCTATGCTACTCTGTCTGAAATCAAAACTCAGCTCCCACCTCGTCAATGCCACTCTATAGTCTGTTTTCAGATGACTCCAAACCACAGACCCTGTAAATCGTAGCATTTACGAAAGAATTACGAAAGCAAAATTTTTAATAAAGATACAGTTGTATTAGATTTTTTTATAATCAGTATGATAGCTACATCCACGATACTATATTTATAACAACCCAAATTGTCTTCAGAAGTAATAATTCGTACTGTGATAAAATTATGACATATGCGGGAATATTACGATTTTCAGTTTAAATTCTGTACATTTATGCAGTAAAATATAAATTTGATGCAAGGCAACATTTGCAAAACATTACAGGAAAATTTCTAACGCAGCACTTTTTCAAAATGAATTATTGTAATATACGTAGCCGTTTATGAAACGTATAGTTAATTTAATTTTTTCATGTAAATTATTTTAAACCCATCTTAAATGCATCGTAAATAAATGCATTTAGGATGGGTTTAAAATGATTTACCAAAAATCACAAATATGTGGCTACTTTCCTGTCTCCTAAATGTATATAAATTGTAATAAACTCTCGATTATCCATAAAAGGACTTTCTACGGATATAATCCCAAATTTCGTAAAAAAAACTTAAATCACAAATAAAAAAAAAGCGTTTTAATACAAAAAAACTGACTGATTATTTTGTGTATGTAAAAACAGTAAATTATCAAACATGCAAATCAGAAATCTATTTTTTATCAAGAATGCGTAGGCCTCCTACTGAAAATAAAAACTATTGAAAACATTTTTGTGTTGATTTGTGTCTTTTGCTGGCCATTTTACGGATAAACAAAAGCTTCATGAAGTTCAAAATGTAAAATTTTAGTTGCATTGCAAGGAAGTTTTAGCAGTGAAATTTATATAATTCGTATAATGCAGATCTAATGTGACGCATTGTGAACTTACTTTAATTTGCATTTCTGAACTTACTCATATTTTAATTCCTTATTGCTCGGCACAAATATAAATGCCGCACGTACTGTTGTATTTAAATTTAATGCATAAATCTTAGAGCCTACATAAATATTTTCAGAGATTAAATCAACTTTATTTTGCGTATTTTGAATTTTTTTGGAGGGGGAGAAAGTGTGAGGTAGATAGTTACTGTACATTTATTTATAAAGATTTTACAAAACATAATCTATGTTATCTTTTTTTAATTGTTTTAGGCACAGTATATAAATAATTTGGAATGCTACCATCAAAAAGATATTTCTACCAGCCCAAAGTATTGTCTATCTGTCATTTTTAAGGCGATGTCAGAAAAAGGAAACAATATAATACCGTAATTGAGACAGTTACAGAGCAATTAATTAATAATTGCATAATAACCGTTTTTGTACTAAAATAACTTACCGTTATTGTCTTAAATAACTTTAAATAGAAACATTGGAAATTCCTTCCCTGCTCCACTGAAAAAAAGTTCCCATCTGTTTCTTCTAAAATGCAGTGACGTCTTCTCCGATCATCAGGTATAGTGCTGCCATCTATATTTAATCAAACTTACCCTCTTTTATCCCATAAATTATAGAGCGTTTCTAAATCGCCTGAACATGTTGCCTGTCGTTATGATTAAAAATGTTGGCCATCATTTTTTCTATTAAAATTTTCTGAAAATAACATAAAATAATCATATTTAGGATTGTTTTTATATTTGTAATGAAATAAGATTGCTTATGGGTGTATCGCACTGCCTCTTCAGACTTTTTTTCTTGTTTGGTCTAAGCAATACGCACATCATTTCAATAAATTCAAGCTTGTTAATTTATTACACACTTGCAAACAGTTATAAGTGTCTGCTATTTCATTCAGCGGAGTAAATTTTTTAAAGAAAAAATATGCAGTTAATCAATTACCCATGCATGAGAGATTACGAAACAGAACAAAATAGTTTAGAAGATTTATTTGAAACAGTTCTATCAGATAAAGTGTATTAATAACTTCAGCTTTCTTTTTTTCATGTCTGCTTTCCTTTTTTTTTAGAGGAGGGAATAATGATTTGACACAATTGTAATGACATATATTAAAAAAATAAATATTTAATTCCTCTTCTATGGCATTAGACAATTTTGTTAAAATTTTGACTCACCAGCAAATTTATTATTATGCATCACCGATGAATGATGCACCTTTAAGCAATAATTCACCTTATGCATCGGATAAACTTAGGATAAATCGTTTTTGATTCATATGGCGACGAATTTATTAAATCATGTCGCCATTTTCAAAATAAGAAAGAAAAAAAAAATTACATATTTACTCATCTATTTCGAAAGTTTGAAAGTCCTAGAGTTTTTATAAAATATACGCTGCAATCTGACTAGCAATGGAAGTATCTCGATCAAGCAAGAAATGTATCTGTGTCTGTCTTCTAACATTTAACTACACGTTGCTTTACACTACGCTCTGATAAAGCGTCCTCTTATCTTTTGAAAGATTAATTATATCATTAAATTTCTAATTACCATGTCATTTGAGCTTGTTTTGTCTCCATTCACACTAAGCATGTTGAAAAAGAGTACATTACAAACAACTTTTAACATTTAAAATGGCTAAAAATAAGCTATTAAAATAAGCTATTAACTTAACTTACAGACCCTTACCCTTACAAAAAAAAAAGTAGCTAGCAGTGCGAGTTAGGAGAAATTTAATAGAAAATTTAGAACCAAAGAATTTAGTGACCCTTCCGATTATTTTGTTTTTAAATTTTGCCATGCCATTAATCTGAGCCTTATTAATTCATCACAGCATTTTATAACCAGTGGCAGAGGTCTTCCCGAAACTATCTCGCATAATCTCCAATAAAGATCTTATCCCTCTTCCTTTGCAAAAAGTTGTGGATCTTGGATAAGGCAGCGAATACCTTGCATGGCTTTGGTGAACGATAGTTACGAAATATATATAATTGGAGTGAATCCAGCATTTTTACTGGATCTATCATGCGAATATGTATTTTGGACGCCTTTTTTTTCTATCGATTGACACCAGAATCGGACATGAAACTACAATTGTAGTCATAAGATTTCATATAGAATTCTATATATTTAAATCATCGCGTTTACATTCATGTGAAAGTACAGGCGGTCAATTTGTTGCCAGTTGTGATTTAAAATTTGATAAGAATCTACATTTTAGATGCTAAATCTATGTGCCAAATTTTTATCGACCTAGCTTTTTCCTTCTTATAGATATCGAGTTCACTTACACTCGAACAACCACACAGGCAGACTTCCTGTTAATGAATTTAGCTTAAAATTTGATAGAAATTTACATACCGGTTTAAATTCCATATACAAATTTCAGCCGTTTAGCTCAAAGCGTTTTTGAGTTATCGTTTTCACAGACGGGCAGACATAATTCCAAAAATGTATTTTTTTGGACTCAGAGAAGTCTGAAACGTGGAGATTCAACAAAATCTCGAGTTCAAATTTTTGACGATTACAATGCTTCTTACTATCATGATATAATCAAATTTTCTATACATGAAATTATGTATGCACATATACATTTACATATGTTTTTCAATAACTTCTGAACTTTTCTACCATTAAAACAGTAGTATAAATAATAAAAAGTTTTAGCTTACCTATAAATCATACGGTTTATATTTCGACTTCACAGCGATAAGGAAAAAACTTTAAATGTCCCCTTTTTCCGTACCTGGCTTATAGATATTATGTACTTTCCGTTTCAGAGAAGATTGTTGCAAATGGGACAGAAATTGATTGCATCCAGATGACTAGGGACAGTTCCTCTTCTGAGACAATATTCTTCAACTCTTCATATGAAAAAGTGTCTTAGAATCTATTATTTGACAAGTTTTTGTTCTTTGAATCTTAATTGAATGGTACATCCACAAAAGGTTTAGATTAAAGAAGTTCCAGATTTACAATTTTTTGAATATTCATTCAATTTTAAATAACAAAACTTTTTATCCGAATTCAGTTACGTAAATTATTTTTTTTTTCAAATTGTTGAAGATCATATCTACAAAATTTCTCATCAAATCAATTTATTTTTGAAGTCATATGTCACAAGAATTTTAAAATAAAATCATCCCCCACCCCCAAAAAAATTTTTGCAGTTAAATTAAAGAGACCCTTTATACCTATTATATCTTTACGAAAATGATGTTTATGAAAATTTTTCAAAGGAAAAACTGATGCTAACAGAAAAGAACATGGAAAGAAATGTATGTCTAGTCAAAGTCTATGATTCACTTCAAATAAAACGAAAGAAAATTTGCGCTCATATCGAATATAATTATTACAGAAATATTACAGAAAATACATTTAAAAATTGTAAATGTGATACTTTAGTTCAAGTATGTTAAAAATAAAGACAGATAATAAATTCGTAGATCTCATTCTACTAGAAGAGTCCTTCCTTCATGTGCTTATAATTTTTTCCTAATTTTGGATCTATTTTAATTTGTTTTATTATTATTATTATTATTTCGTGAGAGAAATTACAATAATCGAATATAATTATTACACAAAGATTGCAGAAAATACATTTAAAAATTGCAAATGAGATACTTTAGTTCAAATATGTTAAAAGTAAAGACAGATAATAAATTCGTAGATCTCATTCTACTAGAAAAGTCCTTCCTTCATGTGCTTATAATTTTTTCCTAATTTTGGATCTAATTTAATTTGTTTTTTTTTTATTATTATTATTTCGTGAGAGAAAATAAATAAGGTGTATATAAGAATAAGAAGCGAACTATTAGTTCTTGATAAGCAGATAAATGCTAGAATAAGCTTGGTCTTACAATCCTTCTCGTGCATTATTCCCTAGCTAATTAAAATTTAACAAAATAATATTTTTTGTATTCTTCACTCATATCTTTTTTAAGATGCTCTTGTTTTTTTTTTTTTATTCTTTTTAATATCTCATAAGAAAAGTTTCATTTCAAAAGACATAAGTTTGAGTTTGATTCAATTTTGGTTTATTCAATAATTTTTCACTGCTCAATGAAAAAGGTGGGGGGAGGGGGGGGGTTCACGGTACAAAGAAATAATAATTTATAGATACTAACTAAAACTTTTCTTTATTGAAAATGTGGCTTATTACAAAAAATATTCATTTTAAAGATTATTTTCTAATTACTCATTGGCTTAAAAAGTTAAGAATCCTTATTAAAACATTTTGTGCACTTATTGTTTTCACTTAAATATATAAAATTAAAATGTATTCAGACTAATGAGTTGATTATTTATCTCGTTTGTCTAGCCGGTAGAGTTTTTTAGGTTGTTATTCATAATGGTTATGAATTAATTTGTAATTAATAACCATTAGTTTCAAAGCTAGATAACAATTTCAATAATTCTTAATAACACAAAATACCTTATGATATTGTAACGATATCGTCACGATAATGCACCACATTCAGAATATCGAATAACATCGTATGGATATAGTGCAACATCTTTCACCAACAGGAATTTTTACTGTTTTGTATCCAAGCGAATATAATTTAAATGAAAATTACTCGAAATTGTGACTTTAGTCATCGAAATTTTAGGCTTCATATAAGAGCACTTATTTCAAAAAATATTTTGTTTATTCCCTTTATTTTCAAATTACTCTGCGTAAATTCCTTAGTTTCTGTGCATTAGTGAAACTTTATTCGTTTAAAATTTTATAAACATCGGATTATAAGCCTGCATTTGGATAATTCCGTCATCAAAATAATCATCATTTTGTTATCTGTTCGGTATACATTCATTTCTATAGGAATAGCAATTTTGGGATAATTTCTTTAAAAATCTATAAAATTTAATTCGGAGATAATTTAATTAAAGAAATTAATCATATTCGAGACCTTTCCAAACCTTTCATTGGGATTTAAAAAGCAAGAAACAAATCACTCATATCAAATTTGGTTTCATTCGATACGATTGTATACATTCGATACAAGTTATTCTGATATATTTAAATTCGGACAATTATTTATATTTTTTCATAGTAAAATTTTAACTAATATTCTTACTAAACATACTACTAAATAAACTGCATTCCACCTGAAATTAAAACTAAATTTGTCTGATAATTCAGGTCTTAAAACAATAATTCATTTATGTGTATGTCCAAACAAATTAAAAGTGTGTTTGAGTACTTTAGAAAATACATTTCAAATGGAAATATTTTGAGCAGTTTGTTTATTTCATTAAAGTAACGCCAATTATAGTTTCCGCCTACATCTGTAATAATTCTAAATTAATAATATCAATTTCAAGATAAATAGTGAAAATTTTGAATATATCATAAGATCTAAATACATTGTTTTTATTTTGAATTTGTTCTGAGCTAAAAATAAATAAATAAATTATACTTTACTCAACATGTGCCATTTTTATAATGATGATTACATTAAAGTTTTGAAAAGAAGCAATGAGATGCTAATGATGCTTTCGAAAACTGTGTAATTGCAATCAAACGTTATTTCCTCAAGAATAATATGCTAAATATAAAAATTAATTCGGAATGGTCTGGATATCATGTAGCTTTTAATAACATAAAAACAATCTGGAAAGGAAAATTATATAGACAATTATTTAAAGACTGAAATAATTATTTGATTTGATTTTAATCCGTGCAAGCATTTTAGAAAACAAAAACAACTAGCAAATTAGGAATCTGAAATTCATCATTAGGTTTGTTAGGTTAAATGTTAGATTTTTCTATAAAATTAAAACTTTCATAAGTTTATTTATCATCAATCGATTGCAAATACCTGAGCATAATCCAGAATTGAGAAAACAATTTGGTATTATCAGCATAATTTCTGGTTCAAGATAGTTTTATAAACACTGCACAATATGAACAAGAAAAAAAAGATCCATAAAACTTTCAGAATTTTGCAATAGACTATGGGATATTGAGAATACAATTAATTGACTTTTTAAGAATTAAGAACTCTTTCTAAATTTTCTATCCTAATAGGTAGATAGATACATCCATGATAGATACATCCCAAAATATTAAGATTTTTAACGATGCTTAATATTTAGCATATTATACCATTATTGCAAAAAAAAAATTCATAATTAGTAACCTTCAGAGATCAGCTGTCACATTAATTGCTTAATTTAGTCACATTAACCAATTTTTATACACAATATTTTATTGCAACAAAAAATAGAACTACTTTAAATTATGATTGTGGAATAAATGTAAAGCATCTCTTCAAAGAAGATTCAAATAGTACTTTAACCACAAATAATTCTAGGCCCTTGTGTTCGTCTCGAATTTCTAAAACGTAAACTGTAGAAAATTAACATTTACTTTTTATACAATCCATGGATCAACAGGTTATATCATGCTTCTAAGTCCTGCATTAAATATCTTTATTTTCTTTTATGCGAAAGGAATGTTCTGCAATTGGCAAAAAATTCTATCTTGGGATTTTTTTCGCGTTTTAGACTATCCTCTGTCCGAAAAGTAAATTTTCTACTGAAATCTATATTTCTATCAAATTTTAAACAAAATCCATCAACCTGTAACCTGTCTACTAACTTTATTGTGTTTAAGCACGGAAACTCGGAAAAGTTTCGAACTAAATGTTTGAAATTAGATATAAGAACTTATCTTTAGAATTTTTATTCGAGCGGAACTTTTGTATCTCCATTAAAATACGTTATATACAGAAGTGAATATCTAATAAAAATGTGAGATCGATATCCGCATTATTTTTCGAAAAATTCAAATATTCAGACGGAATCTCCTGGTTGCCTAAGATCCGGTGACGCCATCTCTTGTTGTTTAGTTTATCTAAAAACTCCGGCTAAACTTAAATTTTCTCTAATCCTATTTTAGTTGTGGTTGAAAAAATTATTTCTATTTTTACCGCACTCAAAATTTTAGAGAAGGCCTCGCATCCACGGTATAAAGGTATGTACCCTATCTTTCCACAATTAATGCATTTGGGTTTTTCTCTTTTTACCTCACATGTATATGTTTCATGGCTACCACTGCATTTCAAACACCTTGGTTTAATATTGTAGTTTTTTGCAGTGATGTAAAAGATTACAGGGGTAGCACTGAGAGATTAAATTTCTACCCCGATATGGTTCGACAATCATGCTTGGGTAATTAAGATGATTAAGTTTGAAAATATTATCTGATTTGCTAAGTTCTATCATATAGAACGGAAGCGATCTTTTAGTCCTGAGTTGCTTTAGCTGAACAACTCTAGTAACCGGATACCCTTCTTTTCTCAGGCAGTTTTCTATTTCATTGAGGCTGAACTCATGAGGCAGACCATTGATGACCGCCTTTAGAGGTCGCTTATTTGGGGAGGGAATGATGTAAAAATCATATCTCTGTTGTTCACAGAAAGACTAAATGGCCTTATGTTGTTCTATGCTGTTGGGGAATGCCTTCATGAGTCCTTGATTTAGTTTATTTGTGGAGTTACCATACGTTTTGCTTTTTTTTTCTAAAATTTCATTGGAGTTATCTGGGTACTTTAAAACAATCGAGGTTAATTTAGGTTCAACTATTGCCGCTTCTTTATTTATTTTACTGACATCATTTAAAGGTGAGAATTTATTGTTCCTTGACAGATGATTTGGTGGAGTGTTTGGTCTTTGCTTGGCGGTTTTTCTTTTTGACGGAACTTCAAAATCGTTCTTTTCAATAGTATTAAGGGTCTGGAAGGTCCGAGATTGGTACTTGCAATTAGAGTCTTGACAAGAACTAATAAAAAGCATCTTACCATCGGCCTCATCCATTTCTATCATCGAATATTCCAAGACAGTTGGATGTTGCAGACTGAAGCTCGGGTTGTTTTGAACAGTTTCCAGGACATAGTTCAGAGCCGTCAATCTTGCCTTCAGAATGACAATTTCTTCTCTGAGGTACTCCCTTTCCTTGCAGAGAATTCATTAATCCTCAGAGAATAAAGGCATGGCACCAAGGTCGCAGTCTGTATTCATATCGTCAGAGTGATCAACGCAACGGCGCTTGCTTCTATCCTCGAACTCGCTACAGTTTTTGACATTGGCTAATACAAGAATGAGCGAAAAATTGATTCAAAAATATGAAAATGCATTTACCTATATTCCAAGTCAATATATAATAATTTTTGTACAACCCCTTGGTTCTATTAGTTATATTTACAAATAATTTATGGCAAACAGTATTTTAACCAAACATACTCATATTTTTCATTATCTAAAACTGACTGAGGTAGGAAGAATTGAATAACACTATTTTAGACTATTTAAAACGATTTTCCGAAAAAACGAAACAACATTAAGACCGAAATGTTGGGGTAAGTACCGTCCTTTCGTTGAAGCAAACGTTATTGCGCTTCAAAATGCTTTCTTGATAATCAGTAATTCTTCTCTCTTATACAATAAGGTTTTCTGTAGAAATGATAGGGATAAAGCACATGGTGGTAGTCTTTTTCACTGCTATTTATAAGTCTTAGCCTTCTTCGAGAACTGCTTTTATCAATCTTCGTTATTCGGAATGTATAGCTTTTGGCTTCAAAATTCTCTTGTAACATTGTTCGCTTACCTTGAATAGTATTCAATCGTCACGTGGAAGTTTTTCATCATACTGGCTCGATTCTCTGATGCACAACATCATTCTTCCTCTCTTTATCATTCCGTCTGAAAGAGTAGCTATAACTCTCGAGGTTCTATTAATTTAATTGATTGCATAATTATCAATAATATTGGAGTCTTAAATAATCATGAACATACATTAATGGGTCCATATGGATCTCTTCTTTTCACCTGAACTTATCCTTCAACCACCTTCCTAGATTCAATATCCGCCTCGTCTCCTAATACCAAATTTTATGTCTGTGAGAGAAACTGTATCGCACATCTTTTTTTCATTGCCCAAGATTCTGCGATCCAACAATAAAGTTCTTGAAAGTAATTTTAGATTTCAATTCCGATTCTACGGTTACTTCTCTTCAAAGCCTTTTAATTTTAGATAAGAATTGCCAAGACCAAACTGAGAGACCTTGATACTTTTATTCTGACTTGGAAAGGCTTTCAATTTTATTGCCCTACTATTTTGTGCATGTGATTCAGAAGCGTACCTATATAAAATGACTCTCAGGGCAAATAACAAAACTGCAGCCTTCCCTATCTATCTCTCTCTCTCTCTCTCTCTATATATATATATATATATATATATATATATATATATATATAACCAATCTAAAGTAAGAAATTGTTTGAAAACGAAACAAAATAGTTTCGGAATCGCAACTAAAAATTATTTCCTGTTCAAACTAAAACCAAAAAAGGAACAGGAAAACACTTCATAGTATTTAGAGAGCGCAAATGCAGCTACTTCTAAAACACAGATGAATTAAGACAAAAGTATTAAAATCAAGTTAATAGGAAAATCAAATAAACCAAATAAAAAAGAATCCGGCCTGAAGACTTTTTCAAGGGACACCCTCAAGCAGGGATTCAAAAAAAGGGATTTTTTCTGTGAAGAATGCAGACAAAAAAGTCTAATAATGATTCCTCGTGACCCAAAAATCCCCTGAAATTTGGCCCAAAAGATATACCATTTTAACAGAAAGGAAAATACAAAACAACAAATTAGAAGAAAATAACCACTAATAACTAATAACAAAAATAACAATAAAAAGTGTTAATAAAAATAAAATAAAATAAATTAATGGTTATTTTCTTCTAATTTGTTGTTTTGTATTTTCCTTTCTGTTAAAATGGTATATCTCTTGGGCCTAATTTCAGGGGATTTTCGGGTCAAGAGGAATCATTATTAGACTTTCTTGTCTGCATTCCTTCACAGAAAAAATCCCTTTTTTTTTAATCCCTGCCTGAGGGTGACCCTTGAAAAAATCTTCAGGCCGAATTCTTTTTTATTTGGTTTAATTTTTATTTGGTTTATTTGATTTTCCTATTAACTTATATATAAGAATTATTTTGTTGGAAGCAGAAGGCAGGTACGAAGACATAGAAGAGACTTTTTATATTTTAAAATTCATTCTAATCCATCCCGGGAAGGCTATTTATTTTTAAGCGTGGACAGAACACGTCCACAACAGGGCGGAGCAAAAGAAGAAGTAAGAAAAGGGCGAAACAAATGATCACTAGTCTTATATAACATGGTATTTCCGGCCACGTGTCAATTCAATACACGTGTTGACCTTGAAGGGATCATTTTCACTAGGCACTTGCAATTGATGTCGCCGTAATTTTTACACAGCTTAAGTTGAATTAATTATAAAGAAAAGTGGAATGAGATCAGGATATAAGAGAATATTTTAGAATGACTTTGACATGGGCTGAATTTACTGATGATTTAACATTTCAAATAACTTCATAGTAATCATTATACATGGGCAGCCCTTGAAAAGAAAATGTATCATAAAAATATTTCAAATCATATTTGGAAAACAAATTTTATAAAATCAGTTTTGAAGTTTTATGCTAAATTTACACAAAAAATTTAATATTAGTAATTTAAATAAGACCCTTATAAAAAATCCAAATGTTGTTAACGGGGATCTTTGAATGCATTAAAGTAATCCAAATAAAAAATTATTTCTATTTATACCATACATAAAAATGTAATATAAATTGTATACAAACTTCTTCATCTATTGAATTGCCCTCGACATATATAATTAACTCTCTGCACTAGGATAGAGCCTCTCGCTCACCATTCAAGACGGTGAATCATTTTGATGTTTTGTTTATTTATTTTTCAATTTTGACTGTTAAAAAATCTTACAGAATGGTAAAAAGATGTGGATTAATTTTTCAAAGAAATTTGATTTAAAACAATTATGTATCGAATTTCTTTTTCGAGTGCAAAGGGTAAATAATGAAAACGTTACATACAGTCTGTCAAAAAAGTATTTAGACACACCATAAGTTCACAGATTTTTATCATAATATTTCACTTAAATATACAAATGAAACTAAAACAAAGAGGTAAATATTATTTTAATTTATACAAAAAATAATGATTTAAACAAAACTTTCATATTAATGCAATTATGGTTATAATTAAAAATAAAAAAAATCATGTAAAAAAACGTGCTAAAAAGAGTATTGGGACACTTCCCAATAAATAAAGAAAAACAATGCAAACTTAAAAGTTAATATCTTGATGGGCCGTCTTTACTCTTTTTGACCTCTCGTAGTCTATTTGGCATGGGTTGGAGAACTTTTTTGCAAAATGATCCATTGATTTCGACCCTCACTTCGACCAAATGTTTTCTTAAATCCTGCTTGCTAGAAATTTGATATTCATATAGTTTTTGTTGCAAATAATTCCACACATGCTCAATGGAATTAAAGTTTTGTACTTTCTTCAGAAGTCTTAATAACACTAGGATAGTGGTAGAGGACCCATTACTTGCAAATAACAGTAATGGGTTCTCTATGTTTCGGATATTTATCTTTACAATTTAAAATGTCTTGAGATTTCCAGCTTGCTCGCACTTTGCTTTATATTTCGCTTGAGAATGTAAAAATAAACATGTTTATTCCATTTTCAACTAACAAAATGGGAGTTCCCGTCACCAGTGCTTGCCATACAACCCCAAACTATTTGATTGCCATCTCCGCATTTGACAGTAGGGCGTAAATTCTTGACTTGCATAGCTATATTTGGTTTCTGCCAAACTTTTTGCGTGCCATCCGATCGGAAAATGTTATACTTGCTTTCATCAAGAAAAATTAAATTTTCCCAAAATTCTTTTGGCTTCTTCACAAAAATTTTAGCAAATGCCAGCATAGCTTGTAGGGCTTTCTTTGAGGTATTCTGCCATGATATTTATATTTTCTTAAAACATTTTTGACAGTTTCAGGATTTACAGATTTTCCGAACTTACTTTTACACTGTAGAATCAATTTTACTGCACTAGTTTTTGGATTAAAGTGAACTTATTTCCCAATCCACTTTTCATGTTCATTAAATGTCCTTAGATGCCCAGATTTTTGCTTGGTTTGAACACTATTTGTTTTCTTGATCCTATGATTAATGTTAAAACCAGTAGACTCATTCAATTTCAAGATATGTCCGATACAGCGAACTGATTTTTCATTTTTCCAAGGAAATATTATAAGATTTCGCACATCAACCGATATATCTTTGTTTCAAGCCATTTTTTTTTCTATAACTAATCTTATCTATTGAAAATTTTATGTTTAAAATTATAGTTTAAAAATGTGGTAGTAAATTCAATTCTATTGATCTGCTACATATTTGTTGAATTTCTCATTCCAAAAGTGTCCCAATACTTTTTTTTACTCCTATTTGCCTTTGAATTATATTTAAAAAACTAGATCAAATTATAACTCCGAAATGCCAATAAAATTTTCCTTACAAACTGTACATCAAATGTTAAAATATTTATTGATTCATTTTATTTGTATTTTAATGTGATAAATTTTTATAAATCACTTTTTAATTATTCAAGCCAAGTGTTCCAATACATTCTTGAGTGACTGTATGTTACTTTTTTGCTCTTGCGCTTTATATGAAAATTCTGAATATTGAAATAAATCCTTTATTAACCCATATGAAATCATTCAAAAGTCTTGGTAATTAAATTAATATGTAGAATAATTTTGAAATATAGTTAAATTTAACTATTAAAATTTACAATCAATAACGTTTAGTATCTAGCACCCTGCCACAAAGTTTTAATGCATGAAATAAAAACATATGAAATTAAACAAAAACTCAAATATAAATCAAAATTGAAACATTATTGATTTGTCTATGACATGTAAAGTTGCACTAAGTTATAATTTTAGTAAAAATGATTTATATTCATATAAAAAAAGGATACAGTACTTCCGATAAATTTTGAAGACGTTAAGTGTCCGAAATGTTACGAATTTATAATTTTGTAGAAGTCAATCGAAACTAAAATAAATAAACAACTGATAACAACTTTCATATAATTTAAAAATCATGAAATAAATTTAAGAATGTGTGTGTGTGTGTGTGTGTGTGTGTGTGTGTGTGTGTGTGTGTGT
>JAPMOR010004942.1:433461-446397 GCA_026543865.1 Argiope aurantia
TGTGTGTGTGTGTGTGTGTGTGTGTGTGTGTGTGTGTGTGATCAAAAGATCCGATTGATATTTGGTTATTATATCTACATCATCTTAAATCATAGTACATGTTTTTGTTGCTTATGATTTCCATAATACGTCCTTTTACTTTTAATGAAAATTATTTATGGTTTTTTTTATTGAAAAGTATTAGTCCAAATTCCAAATGATTAATAGTTTTTGATCATCTGCTGATCTTCTTTTCCTGCTTAATAGAGGTTTCAATGAATGAAAATAAATGTGATCTTTCTGGTTTATTTACATTTAGTCAAGCGCAACGATTTCTCTCCAAATAAAAAAAACTGTGAAATTTTGTTTTATTCATTTTTTACCTTGAGATATATGTCTCGGTTATACACAGTCCAGTCATATTAATGTGACCACAGCCTATTTTTGACATCAACGTTAAAGGACCAATCGCAGAAGGCACGTGTTATCATCAAATTTGGTGAATATATAAAGTGTGTTGTAGGCATTCAGAAAACATTTCAGTTCTTGCAGCCGGAAACGGAGCGATTAATCCGATGTTCAAAAGAGCATGATCATTGGCTTTCGGGCCAAGGGTGGAAGCCCTTGCGAAACGGTTAATTTTGTAAAATGTTCGTGAGCTGCCGTAGTAAAAGTTAACGTGCATTACAAAATGGCACTATCCAAAATCAGAGATGTGGCAAATGTAGTGCATCACGAGTCATAGATGGCATAGGTAAGCGAAGGCTGCAGATATGCGTTCGGGCGAACAGACATGCAACCGTTGAGCAACTGACCGCCAAAATGAACCAAGGGGTTACCAACAGTGTCTCCACAACGACGATCCAGCGAACGTTGCTGTGTATGGATCTCCGCAGCAGATGCCTGGCTAATGCACCTATGCTGACTGCTACTACTCATCGGTGACGAAGGCCGGAATTTGCACGCCAATACCGCAACTGTATTTCCACAGAGTGGAGACAGATGGCTTTTCCCGATGAATCACATTTTATGCTCCAACGAACGGATGGACGTTGGCGTATAGGGCGTGAAACGTCTGAAAGCAAACACCCTGCAACAATTACGGGAAGGATTCAAGCTGGAGGAGGGAACATTATGGTCTGGGGAAGGTTTTCATGGAATTCTCTGGGTGCACTCATCGTTGTGGAAGACATCATGAAGTATGCGTCTATCCTTGCAGACCATGTTCACCCCTACATGCGAATTGTTTTTCCTCGGGTTGGTGGCATTTACCAGCAGGACAATACGACGTGTCATAAAGTTTACAGTGTACGTTCGTGGTTCGAAGAGCACCAAGATAAGTTTACCGCATTACCTTGGCCAGCAAATTCCCCGGACTTGAACACAATCGAGAATCTGTGGGACCACCTCGATCAGGTTGTTCGCACCATGTATCCTCACCCGCGTAACCTAGCGCAGCTGGGCACGGCACTGGAGTTCGCAGGGCTCAACATCCCAGTGAACACCTTCAGGAACCTAATTGACTCTTTTCCTGCACGTCTCGCAGCTGTCCGTTCTGCGAAAGGTGGTTATTCTGGATTTTGACAAGTGGTCACATTAATGTGACTGGACCATGTATTAATCCTAAATATACTTTATAATATTCATGATTCTATTTTCAGGAGTGTAGTTCCCGATCATTTGCTTCACTAACAAGAGATTTGAAAAACGACTTATTTCTGAAATATATATGATACTCTTATTGGAAGACATTAAAATTTATACAATCTTTAGTTATGTTGTATGAATTTTAAAGTTTATTAATTTTTTATTAATCTATAAATTTTAATTTTATTTGAGTGTTCGTTGCTTCTGCGAAAATCGAAAAGCAAAGCATTCATGTTAAAATTTCTTTTAAGATCAATCCAAAAGATTTAAAATCTCTACTCCTTGCTTTCCATGCAAGAAAAAGAAATTATTTAATATGTTTCGTTAAAATTTGTTCAGTTTTACATATAAAATAAACATAAGCTAATAATCACAAATTTTTAATACGCCTTTATTCCCAAATAGGGAAGCTAAATGCCTTTGAAAGCTTTTAGTTTCTCTCACTTTGCTGAAATCGTTTAAATTTATTATTATTTACTTTAATCTTGGAGAAAAAGAGCTTATTAGAATATTTTCTTTTAAATACAGCGAATTGATTACTTAATTTTGCGCCCTATGGCAAATGGGCAGATGCCTTGCATGCTTCACCCTAATTATGTCACTGGGGTGATCTTCTGCTCATAATTATTCTGTTGCAACTTAAATTTTATAGCTATAGTAACTATGCCAAGCTTTCCTTCTAGCAAACAACGCTGTACAATAAGTAAATAAACGCATTTTCAATTGGAACCATGGATGGATTACGTTGTTTTTAACTAATAATTTTTATTTAATAAGCACAAATACTTGATAATAAAAAAAGTATACAAATCGGATGTTTTGTGTAGAAGAGATAGAACCCATAGGAGAAAGGTGTTTGAAAAGATAGCCAAATGCATTCGACAATTGATTAAATCGAAAAATTACTAAATCTATACTCAGAGCCGGCCTTCTCTATAAAGGGGCCTAGATGCAAGAAACCATTTGGAGCCCTAATTTTTTGTGAAGTAAAAAAAATACAAACACGAACACATATTATTAATAAATGTCTATTTAATGCGTGATTTTGTTTTTGCTAATACATCAATTTCTTCAGAAAAATTACAATTTTTTTCCAATTTCTTTTTCGATGCTTAATATTTCAAGTGAAATTAAGCATTCTGAACACATGCTTGGCCGAAGATAATTCTTTGTTAATTTTAATTTGCTGAAAGAGCTCTCAGTACTTTCTATAGTAACTGGAAAAGTTTTAAAACAGTTAATACATTTAGAAATAACTCATTTTAATTATTATTTATTATGTACTGCAATATGTCTTGTGCATTATTCACATCTCTTTCATTCAAAATCAAATCCCGCAGCAAACAAATTTCCTGGATTAGATTTTCATCTACATCTTTGTTATAAAACTTAATAAAGTTTTTGGAACATTTCTCTAATTCATGTTTTTCTAAAGTTTTTATATCAGTGATTAATTTGAAATCAGAAATAATATTTGGAATATTTTTAAATCTATCTTCTCTTTATACAATAACAATATCAATTGCAGTGTTAAAAAAATAACACCGGGGCCCTGCGATTGAGGGGGGCGCCACTGTGATTAAGAATTAAAATAGTGTTCTGAATAATAATAATAGTGTTTACACGTACTGAAAGTATACAAATTTGTTTCCATGTGGTTGATTAAGCGTTTCCTCACGCCTTTATTAGGCAATGATCGCAGTGATACCTATAAAAGAGGGGGGGGGGTATTTGTGAATAAATAAATCCCCTTCAGACATGTTGTGACAGAGCGGAGCAACTTCTGAGCGCTTCCGCGACCAGAATTCGAGACTGAGACTGGGTTCAAATGGACTTGTAAATTATCAGCTATATACTTTTTTATGCATCTAATGTAATATTTTTTATGCGTGCATCTACGTATGTTTGTTTATATGAAGTTGCTCAAACAAAAAGAAAACCGGAGATAAATTAAACGATCCACTCCTAGCAATGCACATTGCATTACTGCTTCACCTGCCATGACCGGAATGAAAAGAATTAAGGAAGAAGTTTAAATGGAGCAGTTGGCATATTTGAATATATACGAAGTTCATAGTATATATAATAGTCTTCTGCAAGTGTGCAAAATATTGTTAATATAAGGTAAGTAGATTTACAATTACTTACCGGGGTCACCTCGGGATGAGGATGAGATGCTTTCGGCATGGTGGTTGGATCTTGCCACCCTGGAGGGAACACTAATAGGTGGAGGATCTCCTTCCATCGATGACGGGACGTACTTCCTTCGGGAAAGGTTGTACCGTGGCCGGTGGCGGCCCTTAGGACTCAACCACAGTTCCCGCCAATTGCTGTTGCGGCGGTCCGGTCATTCAGTTTTATGGTTTAAATCCGTGTGTCTTCTGGCGGGTCGGAGAGTTAGATGGTTGACTTACAATTACTTACCTCACGTACTAGGTAGTAGCTTATAGTATAGCATATAATAATTTGATAATTCATTCTATAAACTGCTTAATACTGTTAGATATAACCATGTACACTCCAAGGAAATATCCCTCTAGGTATCAAAAAAGAAAATTATCAGAAAAGAAAAAAGAAGAAAGCGGAACTTCAAGAAGTCGCAAGTAGATCTATTTTCTTGGCTACGAAGTAATACTGGCAAAGAAATTGTTTAGACTTCAGAAGTTACAATTCAGACTTCAGCTAGGGAAGGAAGTTCCGCGCAATGTACACAGTCTAGCAATGAAAATGTTGAAAGGGTGAAATTTGTCGAAGAATCGTGTGTTTATACAAATGTGACCGAATCAGAAAATAATGACGAAAATGACAATAACAAATATGATGAAGAAAGTATAAAAGATCCTGGTTTATGGCCAAGTATTACAACTGATAAATTTAGAATGTTTTGTGTTAAAATCGGACCTATACAACACAAAGTAGTTTTTGCTAAAAATGTTGAAGGTAAATCATTTTCCATTACATAACTACTTTTAAAAAAATACCAAATGGTGAAACGCAACTTCGCAGCTGATTAATTTATTCAAGACTCCGTATTTTGTTTTTTCTATATACTGCTTTCCAAAAGAAGAGGAAATGACCAAACTGCACTATTTATAGGTGGCTATAATAACTGGTGAAAGCTGTCAACTGTAATCCAAGATCGTGAGCACTCTAGTTGTCATTTCAATTCGTTAATTGCTTGGAAAGAATAAAAACAATTAAATTTATGTTCGATTATTGATAAAAAAAATCAATTTAATATAAATAAGGGAATGGCACGACTCAAATTACTATTTCAGAGAATTGTAGATGTTATTCTATTTTAAGCGTGTAATATTCTTTCACTTCGAGGAACCCGCGAAATAATAAATGTGCCTAATAATGGAAATTTTTTAAAGTTTAATCGAATTATTAAGTAATTACGATCATGTGTTAATGGATCATATAAATAAAATAATAAATTCTAAAAATAGAATTATGCATCATTTAGCACATAGGTCACGAGAACAAATTATGTCTGCATTAGAAAATAAAGTACTTAACAAAATTAAACATGATAAAAAAGCAGCCATGTACTATAGTATCCAAATTAATTGTATTCCTGATATTTCCCATAAGGAACAAACTTCAATCATTATTATATAAATTTTAAAGAGAGAAGGTTAACTATAAATGAGTCATTTATAGGGTTTATTGAAGAAACTTATATGACTGGTGAAGGACTAACAAAAACTCTATTGTAAATATTAAGCGAGCTTGATTTAGATATTATTAATTGTAGAAGGTAAGCATACGACAATGGTAGCAACATTAAAGGGAAATATAAGTATGTACATTATAGAGTAATTGTTCTAAATCCTCATGCAATTTATGTGACTTGCCTATCAAACTCTTTTAATTTATTAATTTGTAATGCCACTTCCAACAGCATATATTGAAAATATTTTTTTGGATATTGCAGCGTTTATATTGCTTATTTTCTGCATGTACAAAAAGATGGGAAATTCTAAAAAAGCATTTAAACATTACCCTTAGACCATTATGTGACACACGTTGGGGAGCCAAAATAGATTCAGTTAAAGCAGTTTATACATCGTTTGAACAAACTTGTAATGCCCTAGAAGAATTTATTGTTGTTGTTTCTAATGACATTTGCCATGGGCAAGCCCAGATTTTAAGCCAAGGGAGTGTCTCTTATTTTTAGTAGCGACAACTAGGGCCAAGAGTACGTCTTAGCTACTCATACATTACATTCGCTTGCACAACCCCTTTTTACAGGGGGCATATTCACACATCTCGTAGACAGAACAGACGATAAACAGCCATACCCGAACCAGGACTCGAACGCAGGACGCCCAGATTATGTGAAAGACGCGCTATCCCTATGCCAGGACGCTGGCAGAAGAATTTATTGATATAAGTAACGATAATACAGCGGTATTTAAAGCTAAAAGTTTATAAGATGCAATACAAGAAATGCCATTTATTTTATTTTTAATAGTATGGTTTGCAATATTGTCCAAAATCAACACTATCAATAAACTATTTCAAGCAAAAACAATTGTTCTTGCCTCGGTTTTCAATTTAGTCAATGAAATTAAAACTGAAATCCAAAATTTAAGAACAAAATTTAACACATTTTTAGGCGAAGCAAAAGTGCTAGCCTGTAATTTGAACATTTCGGGACATTTTCCTATGAAACGAATTCGAAAAAGGAAAAGATTACATTCCGAATTAGCAGAAGACGAAGTTATAAAAAATCTGGTAAAGGAATTTTTGTGTTATTTTTTAACCCTGTAATTGATACCGTTATTTTAAAAATAGTATACCAAATATTATTTCTGATTTCAAATTAATCACTGATATAAAAACTTTAGAAAAACATAAATTTCAGAATTGTTCCAAAAACTTTGTTAAGTTTTATAACAAAGATGTAAATGAAAACCTAATTCAGGAAATTTGTTTGCTACGGGATTTGATTTTGAATGAAAGAGATGTAAATAACGCACGACATACTGAAATACACACTAAATAATAATTAAAATGAGTTATTTCTAAATGTATTAACTGTGTTAAAACTTTTCTTTACATTGCAGTTACTATAGCAAGTACTGAGCGCTCTTTCTGTAAATTAAAATCAATAAAGAATTATCTTCAGTCAAGCACATGTGTTCAGAACACTTAAATGCACTTGCTATATTAAGCATCGAAAAAGAAATTATAAAAAGTTGTAATTTTTCTGAAGAAATTGATGTATTAGCAAAAACAAAATCACGCATTAAATAGACATTTATTAATAATATGTGTTCGTGTTTGTATTTTTTTTTTTTTTTACTTCACAAAAAATTAGGGCCCCAAATGGTTTCTTGCATCCGGGCCCCTACATAGAGAAGGCCGGCTCTGTAGGGAAGGTTATGACAGAGGAGCAAAAACAAAATAAAGAAATCATAGCTTTCAATCATTCAATCAACTATATTTTACCTTCAACCTATTCCTCTACAAACTGAAACACTGCTACTGTAACTGCTCAATTTTTCTGTATTGGTGTTACGAGTTTTCTGGCAAAAATAAGCATTTGTTTCATATTTTTATCGACGTTTTTACAAAATATGGTGCGTTTTTGAAAACGTCAGAACATACCATGTGATTTTTTTTTTATCTCCTTTTCTTTCTAGCTCTGATGGCCTGAAAATATGTATTTAAATTCCAAGCGTAGAAGTAGTAAGTATTTCTGATATGAATTTTGAATTCGAAACTATTTTTATTTACTTAAAAATATAAATTACTATATTACTTTTAAATGATTAATTCTGAAACTGATTTTTATTAATTTTTACGCATTTAAATATTTTATCCGAAATTTTTTTAGAAAATAAATTTTCTATGAAGCTATTATAATCTATTTCGTCAGGTTGCAAGAATGAGTCGAAGTGTTTTTTGCTAATATAAATATTTAGACATTTTTGATATTTTGCACTTTGCTCCTTATCGAATAGAATAAATAAATGATAACCTATTTTATGTATTATTTTATGATTGCACAATTCTTTATTTCTTCATTAACTGAAAGAAAAATTTGGAAAAGAAAATATTTGATAATGAATTTTATTTTTACATCAATTGTGTATGCTACGATTTTTAAATCTCTTACTGTAGCTGTTAAGTGGGATTTCTGCGACTGATATTGTCTTGTATAAATTGTGATTTGCTTTTGGATATCTATTATTATTATTATTTCTGTCAAATTTTTCCTAATAGCAACTAAATCTTTTTGCAGTAAAATTTCTTAAATTATTAGTTTCTGAAACCTTATTTTTTATTATTAACAACGTAGGACTTTTCTATTATATCTGCTTTTTATTCCCCCACCCCCATTTAAGAGGGTTTGGCGGTTTTTCAAGCCCGGCTTTAAAAACCAATTTTTTTAAAGTAAATTTGTCACATTTGAAAACCAGCTTTTCCAAAACGCCCTTCTTCAAAAAAGAAAAAAAAAACATAATTGGTTGGACGGAATTGTTCAGCAACTGAAGGCTTAAAGCGACAAGATGTCAATTTATTAATAAGTGGAGGTATATTTGAATTTCTATTAAATTAACTAAAACATGTAAATACTGAAATAAGTTTGAAATTATTATATGCTTTAGAAGAATGAATTCAAGAAAGAAGACAGGTAGAATTAGAAACTTTTACTGTATTTGCAAAATCCACAAAGCATTTCTAGTTCAGCAAAGAAATCTAGTGTACTTTAATTAATTTCAAAAACCAAAATTATTAAGTTATCTGGACAGATATTGTCTAGAATATTTCCAAATCCTTTTGTGGAAACCAATTCTGATAAAGAGCAAATCGAAGAAACTACTCATCATGGTGATGCTTTTTTTTAAAAGAAGCAATGGAAAAATCAATTCACAAGTTTCTACAAGAACCTAAAGAAAAACTTACGAATCCAAAGACACTGAAAGCTGAATTTTCATTATTTGAGGTTACGAATAAAAGAACAAAAAAACTTAGATTTGTTATTTGATGCCTTGAAAACTATAAAACCAAGCTCAGTAGCTAGTGAATTAGTATTTTCAATTTTAGGCAATATTATGTCCAAAGTAAGAACAAGTTTTAACCACCACTCAGTGGATATTTTTTTTTAATCCTATTTTCTAGAAGAAATTAAAATTAGTGAAAATAATATTAATATTATTTCAAATTTTTATTTGAGTTTTCGTTATTTTGTGTAAGTAATATGTATATGTAATCCTTAATTTATTTTTTATATTTTGAATTTGGTATTGATTTTGTTTTTTGCCATTTTACATAAATTAAATAAAATATTTTCTCCTCATTCATTTTGTTTCTTGACAAAAATTTGAAAATTGGGTTTTGGGTAATATTAAATTCGAAAACCCTACTATTCAAACTATTTCAAAACCTTACTATTTAACTAATTAATCTGCTGGTAAATTTGTTTTAATTTTGCTTGTTTAAGCCATTTTTCCTTGTTAGGGTAGACTTAATTACTGAACATTTAAAGAAATATTTTCGCTGCTATGTTTATAAAAAAAAAGTGAGGCAATGAGCTTTCAAAACTTATTTTTAAATTCTTTAGTTGTAAGAAAAAAATTACTTTTTATAATACTGGGATGTATGTGTAGATCTAATTTGAATTATTTAGTTAAAATAACAATTTGTAAATTCTTTGCTTGATACAATATTTTACATTAAGTAATAAAACAATCGAATATGTTATTCTTTTACTATAAAATAAAGTTTTAATATATATGTATTAGGTATTTTTTTAATAAAAGTTATTGTGATAAGAGAACAGATATTGAATTTAATCATATTTCTAAGTTAGATAGTGTTATTAAGTAGATTGAAAATCCGTTATCGAGAAGATTCTATAGTAAATAGTGAAAATGTATCAGAAAAATAGAGGGGAATCAACAAATGGTAGTTTTCATCTTTATTTAATTTTTTATACTTTAGAATAAAACAATTTTTTGATTAGATTCCCATATTTAGCTGTTGAAAGAACACAAATATTAGAATCTCGTAGAATGGTTTATGCAATTTTTGTCATTAAAGACTTATCTTATAGAATGTCTTTTAACTTTTTTTGTGTTATAGTTATTATTTAATTTCTAAAGCTTTTTTTTTTTTTTTTTTTTTTAGAATATGGACTTCAATGAACTCTTTGGTCCTAACACTTTATGTCGCGAGAGACAATTTACTTCTGATCCAGGGAATCTAGACTTACCAACTCCCCATGTATTTTTGGATGATACAAGCATCAGTGATGCTCATTTTGCCATACCTGGTACATCTAAAGACATTGGCCACAGCCATGTATTTCCAGACACTGAGGTAAGTTGTATAATGTTTTCTCTAGATTGTTTAAATATATTAGTTATACCTCTTTACTTGCTTCAAATATACATATTAGAAACCTTAAGGTATGGAATTTTAAACTATCAATTAAAAAAAATTTCCTTTACTTCAGCATGCTAATATTCTTTTAACATTACATAAAAGGTGGCATATTAATTATTATAAGTTATACTATTTTGACAACCTTTATTTTTCCTTATATGTTTGAATTTCCAGAAAAATTAAAAGATTTCTTTTGCTTCTAATGTGCACAAAATAGTTTTATTTAATTGGTTTGTTGTTATATTTTACTGATAGAATAAGAATCTAACCTTTATGAGTGGATGCTTAAAGTTGTTTGGTTCTTTGTTATTGTACCGACAAATTATATTACCTGCTATTCTTAATGTTTCAGTTTAATTACTTCTGTATTTCAGTTGTCGAGTGAGGATGATGATGACTTGAATTTGGATATTGTTGAAATGTCTCTGCCTGCACGAGCTGCTGAACAAGCAGAACATCTGGTACGGAAAGTACTCGAAGAAGCAGAGCAGGCAGAACATCTGGTGAGAAAAGTTTGGGAAGAGGCTTGGAAAGCAAGTATTTTTATGATTTTTATTTATTTATTTATTTTGGCAGTGAAAATGATATTTAAGTTCCACTTGTTCAAAATATATTTAATTTTTTTTTTTTTTTCCCTTCTCAGGTTTGTCATTTTAGTTCACTGCCTAAGTGGTTACAAGATAATGACTTTATCCTCCGTGGTCATAGGCCACCTCTTCCGTCTTTCAATGCTTGTTTCAGATCAATATTTAGAATTCACACTGAAACTGGAAATATTTGGACTCATCTTTTGGGTAATTATCAGGTGCATTTTATACATTTTGCATTAATACATTTTTAATAATACTTTTTTAGATAGTTTATTGATGAATCTTTTGTATTAATTTTTACCTACTGTGTAAAAGTGTTTAAGTAGGATTCTTTAAAACTGCTGGTTTTGAAAAATATTTGTTTACTAATTTATTATTCTTTAACTAAAAAATTAAATCTCTGAAAATTACTAAATTTCTCACCTTAAGAATTGTATTACTCTCAGAATGAAATTTTGTTTTATTGATTCTGTATTGAACAATATCTTTAATTTATTTTGTTTTGTTTCTTCCCATTTTTTACCTCCTTCCATAAATATTGTCTGAATTGTATTTAAATTTTGCTGTTTAACTTTTTGGGAATATAATATTAACATTACTAAATCTTTATAGTAACAAATGTTAAATAATATTTTAATGTATGTAATTTAAATAGCATTTAATGAATGGAAGTGTTAAGTAGTAATATTTTCTCTCACTAAAATAAGGTTTAGTCTTTAAAAAAAGTTTTAAAGTTTCGTTTGCTTTTCATTAGTCCATTCAAAATTAGTTTTTTGATTATTAGAATAATAAAAATGTGTTGTCTGTCACTCCACTCCTTCTTAGTAATTTATTTTATCAGCTTGCTCTTAGTATTTTACTTTTAAAATTATTTAAATGAATAACGTGCATTTTTTAAAAATTTATAATATCTTTGAAAATTAAATACTATTTTAAAAATAAATTTTAAATTCATACCTTTTCTAGTGATGAAATTAATTTTCATTTTTATTTCAAGAGAATAAATTTTAAAATGAATGCTTGATGCAAAGTAAATCTATAAAGTTCATTTAGATATTTAACATGATTGTTAAATATTATTGATGATTGATGACTGATTGATATTGATGATTATTGATGGCATGAGAATTTTAGAAAGATGGGACTGACAATATCCTGGTGCTCTTAGATTTTTAATTTGTAGGTAGTGGCACAGCTGTTTGTGAAACAGTGACATTTTGTATTATTGTATGATAACCTTTGATTTAATACAAGTTATCTACTAGTCTTTTAAAATAAATACGTATGCAAAGTCTTATATAAAATAAAATAAAAATATTTAATTAGAAAAATGTCATTCTTTCAAAGTAGAAATGTATTTTTAAAAAATGCCAAATCTGAATTCGCAGTTTGAAACTAAACGAATCAGTTATAAAAATAAATGATGTATTTCTCTTGTGTGTGTAAGTGAAATGAAGCAGAATTTGAAAAAGCAATCATTGAGGTTTTTTAATGACTTGCTTTTTACGAGTTCATGGTATAATCAAATTTTCAGTTTTTATCAAGATACCACTGTCTAAATTATTGCAAACAAACCAAATTAGAAGACAAAAAAGAGGAAAGGTGACAGTGAGAAACTATTTTGTGCTTATTAGAATGAAATTTGTTGATTAGCATTTTGATTCCATTTTGTGCAAATTACAGTGAAATCAAAATTCAACCTATTAGAAAACTTTTTAGAACCTAGCTAATATGAAATTATTACACATATATATAAGAAAAAGAAAACTTCACAGCTCATGTAAAACCATGTGGTGTCAGCTTTTTATTTTTATTTATTTGTTTATTATTGCTACTAAATTTGCAGCATCTTTCCAAAATGGTTCACTCTTATTAATCAAACATGAAAAGCTTGCATTTCTTCACTTCTTCTGAACTATTAGAAATTTTCCCTTTTATTGGAAAATTAATTCAAATTTTGGCTGCAGGGCTGTATTATTTTGAGATTGATTGCATCAATCTCAAAATAATGGTAGGTGTTTTTGTAAATGTTGTGAAAGCAGAGAGCAAATTTTACAATACCTCTTTGAACTGAATTTCCAAATCCTCGGATGTGCAGAAGAAAATTGTTTATCCTTTCCCTTTCAATTTATAGTTTCCTGCTTGTTTTGAAAATTTACCCTGTATTTTCTGGGGCATAGTATATTGCATATAGTGTCGTTCAGGTACTGAGTATATTTGTAGGGAAAACTGTTCGAGCTCATTATGTCAGTACATTTTTTTACATGAAAATTTATATATGACAGGAGGATTTCCTGCAGTACTTCTCACTGAACTT
>JAPMOR010004942.1:446407-458477 GCA_026543865.1 Argiope aurantia
GATAACATATTCTTGTTGCTTCCTTTGTAATACGCTTAGGCGAGAGTAATATTTTGTTGATAAATTCTTACTTTAGGGCATTTTGCTTTGTTTTGAAACTTTCCAAAAGAGCTACATCCTTAAAAAAAATTACTAATTGGAAAGGCTTGTCCTATTTAATCTTGAAAATAGCCTAAATAATTTATATCACTGCCACCCCTTTCCACTCATGAAAAAGCTACAGACAAGAAAAAAGGTCTTATGCATTAAATATTGTATTGCTAAATAATAAAACTCTGGCCATATATTTTTAAGTTCAAAAAAATCTTTCATAATAGGATTCCTCAAAGGGTTTTAATCCAGTTTCATAGATTTTCCTCTTTGCCTTATATAATGAGGCAGAGTGTCTTGTATTGAAAATTTTTATTTAAAAAATAGCTCTTAAAATAATATTTGATGCTTTTCTTAATTTATAAACTGTTTTGTCTCAGAATAAAATTTAGAAAAATCAATGTTCTAAGTATTCTCGTATTTTATTTTATTTACTTTTATTTTGCTTTTAGATTGTTGGAATTCTAAATTAATATTTCTTTAATACTAACAAAACAAAGTGTGCTTATATTATGTTGGACAAAAAAATGTCACTAAATTTATTACAGTATTGCTGTCACACTCTTTAAATCTGTGTTAAGTATGAAAGATTTAATAATAAAAATTTTAATTTTAAAAGCTATCTATAAATTCTATGCATAGGGGGATAGAAAACTTTCACTGGTGACCTTTGAAGTGGCTTAGCTTTTGAAAAATTGAGCTATATGCATTAATAGTGTGGAGTATTTTGACTGTTGTTGAAAAAAGGCATAAACTATTGCAATTTTGATAAATGTCCTTACACTAGATAAAATAACAGATATATCATTATAGAGTTTTCGTTCTATTTGTGTGCATCATTTCTTTTGTTTCATCATAAACTACATGATGAGACAGGATTTCTGTTCATTTTTAAACATTCTGAAAAATATCTTGGCAACTCTAAAATTACCAAAGATGAATACCAGCATCATTGCAAGAGTTGAATAATTGCATAATTCCTTGCTAAAGCTAGTATATGCTGGTCAGAACTTCAACTTTGATAAATATCGCATTGAATTTGTATTCTTAAATAATGTCATTTATAAAGAAATTATATTTGCCTTGAATTGCTTATGCCCACCCAAAAGCTGTAAGATGATTTAAACAATTACCTAATTAACAAAATTATGTAGGCTATAAATATAGTCTCAACCAACTGAAATTTTCTTGAAATCGCTTACAAATGATTGATAAAACTTAATTTTAGTTTTTTATATTTTTTACCATTTATTTTTTTAGGTTGTATATCATTTATTGGAATTGCACTCTATTTTCTGACTCGTCCATCAAATCAAATACAGTGGCAGGAAAAAGTTGTGTTTGCTACATTCTTTGCTGGTGCCATTGCATGTCTAGGCATGTCCTTCACTTTCCATACAGTTCATTGCCATTCAGAAAAAGTTGGAAAACTGTTCAGCAAGTATGTAATTTTTAAGAATTTGAAATAGTAAACTATAACTACTATAGTTTTTTAATCAGCAAGTATACTTAGTTTGAAAAAACTAAGTGTATAGTAAATTACATATGCCGATTTCAAAGAGACATTTGTTTCTTACCAGTGACAGGCAGAATATGGACCATTTTAGGCTGTAAAATTTATTTCTCCAAAATAATTATAAATTTAACTGAATAATTTTATTATTTGAGATGTTTTAAAAATCTGGTAATATAATTCAATAACATTGATTAATGTAAAATAGCTTATTTTTATTTAATCAGTGAGATATTAAAATATTGAAAATTATATTCTGTGTGGAGTCTTTTGTTAGAAAGGATCCGGTGATATTAACTAAGCTGTAGTTAGTATTTTATCTAATAGGATTCTTCTAAATATCTATAGGTGAGAACTTTGTCATTATAAATTACAACATCTAAACTACTATGATAATTATCATTCTATATGAATTACAAGTGTATAATAAACCAAATTATGCAAATAAAATATTGATACGGACAGAGATGCAATTACTCCTCTTCACTTTTGTCGTGGCTGGTTCGTGAGTGCTTAACAAACTTAGAAAAACTTAACAAATTTATTTCAGATTCGTTGGAGTTACTCTGCTCAGTAACTCCTTCTCCAAGAGCCAACATTTGAATGACCTCACTCCTTTAATTACACTCGCGCTAGTTGTCTAGCGCCATCTATGAACGTTTATTTCCTAACGCTTCAAAATCCACTCACTACAACTTTGAAATCAGAAGTCCACTGAAGCTGGAAAATATCCCTCTTCAAAAGCAAAATATTGCGGGAAAATTATGCACCTGTATCATAGGTGAACTAACTTGGCACAGATTGCTTAAAATAATTCGTGTCAAAATGGCTCAGTAATGCGTTTTGGTGAAGGTTGTGAAATTTTTTATTATTTTGTTCTTAGGATCAAATAATTATGTAGGTATTTGGTAGAGTATTACATTTAGATTATTAATGAATAAAAAAAATTATGAGATTGGGGATTTTTTAGTGCTTATTTACAGTATATATAGACAGTATATTCAGTATGAAGGAGGGCATTTTTGCAATGTACAGAAATTGAAGTTAATAATTTACTCTGTGTTTTTAAAAAATGATTTGTTTGTTGAGATATATCTAAATATGGGCTTATTATTGTATTTCTCATTTAGATTTCAAATACATGATCCTTTCGCAATTTCAAACAAGGTGTATTCTTTTTTTTAATGGATCTTCCACAATCCATTTTTCGCAATATTTTAGGTGATTTTAAAGAGCATTTTATTCTGTGTAACTGTTCCTGTAAGCAAGAAGCTCTTGCTTCTGAGCCAAACAAAAATAGTCATACAATGTGAGAAAATTATCCACAGAAACTTTGCACTTCATAGGAGTTTCAACAATAGACAGCAAATTTTCAGCATTGGTTTGGGATAATGATTTCTTTATTTTCGTAGTCCTATTATGACTGTCAGATTTTTCTGTGTTCCTTGTTTTTGGATAATATTAAAATGATACCCATTGAAAGCTGAGAATATACTGAGCTTGTGTATAAATTTTACGGATTGCTCTTTCATATACAATTTTCAACTGTTTCCCAGAATAATGTATCATTCTTTCATCAATATTTAAAGATTTGGAAAACACACCAAATTGCTGTAAAGTTTCATTTAGTAATTTTTAAATTTGAATGAACTTAATAACATTGATATCATACATCAATATAGAATTGTTATTGAAGTATAAATACTTCTTGATATCAGAGTATTATCGTCTTTTCTTTGACATTGCATGACCAACAAGTGTTGTTTCAGTATCAGGAGCATTTTCACAATATATATATATATATATATATATATATATATATATATATATATATTCTTTGGGGAAAATGTGATATCCACTTTAGAATAATATATCCAAAAATTGCTTCAACTTCTCGATTTTCAGGCAAATATCTTGGAGGGGGAGGGGGTTCTAGCATACTTGTTACTTTCCGCCGCAGTTTTCTCAATTATATTTTCAGATATTATCTCGATAATTTTTGCAGGTGATTTTAATAAAATTGTATTCACTATTTCTTGATAACATTCATTACAAAATAATTCAGGAACTGATGAAAATTTCGGTTGCAATTAGGCCATTTTGGTGTTGGGATATTTATTTCTTCATCGGTGTTTAATTCTTTTAGAATTTCAGTTCTTACAGCTGTTTCTTCTGGATGCTTTTTGTCAAAACTAGTAAGATCACATGCAGTCCTAGTGCTGGTATAATCGATTTCTTTATTATCAGTGATTATATCTGGATCAAGTGACATTATTACCATTTCCTTTTCACCATCAACAGATTCGCCATCCAATAATATTAAATTGTCTGAAATTTATTCAGTTGTTAAAAATTTTTCATCTCATTTTTAATATTGTTGTTGAAAGTATGGATGTAAATTAAAATTAGCTCACATATACCGAACTACGAATGTATTCTTTTAATTTCAAAAAGATCAAAATTAGCGACATTAGAGTAATAAAAGTATTCCGCGATTATTAACTTAAGACTCTAAACCTTTGTACAAATACATTTCATAAGAATAGTATGGGAATTTACCATCATAGGATGGCTCATGAAACCTTTGTAAAATCTGTTTAAGTAAAAGTTTTTTTTCTTTCAAATAATTTTGTGAGGAATAATATACAAGAGTTGTCATTAATATATTGGTAAAAAATTTTAGAATTTCCTTTACAAATTTTTTAAAGATTAAAATGTAATTTAAGTCAAATAATAAAAATCAGCCATTTTTAATAATCTGAAAAAAAATGAAAAGGATTAAAATCGAACTTTAAATTATAATACATAATTTCTATCAATTTTTGAAATATATTTAAGATGCTGAACATAAATAAAAAAGACAATATTGACTATGAAAAGGAAAGAAAATCTGAGCTGCCCTCTATATAGGAATGATGGTAAAATATAAGTTAGTGGAGATGTCATCATCATAACATCCCTATTCATTCTAATTATATGATAATTCTATTCGTCATGCTATTTCTAATTCCTCCAAGCTTGAAATTTTTAATATACTGGAAAATATATGGTTTTTCTGGATGATATTGAAGCATCATTACTTTACTTGCATGATGTATATTAATTTGTTTATTATTAAAAATATCTTTATCAAGACGTTAAATTAAAATGTATTCTAAGATTCAGAATATTTGATAAAGCGCTTTTTAAGCTAAAAATAACTTTAATGGAAATTTCCACCATTGTGGTATTTTTTTTTTAAT
The DNA here is from genome assembly GCA_026543865.1 of Argiope aurantia. Classification (NCBI taxonomy): domain Eukaryota; kingdom Metazoa; phylum Arthropoda; class Arachnida; order Araneae; family Araneidae; genus Argiope; species Argiope aurantia. Next base: position 451,253 of record JAPMOR010004942.1, read on the forward strand.
ACTCATTTAGTGTTACAAAAAATAATGGCAATATATGTACAAAAGTAATGTTACAGCTTTTCAAAGTTATTTTCTGTTATTTACTAGCTTTTTTGTCTCTTTTCTAGTCATATAATTAATACATATAAATTTTAAATAGAATTTTATAAAATTTATAATTTTTTGTTTGAAAGTTAATGGTTTTGGAAATTGTTGAATACAGAGGGCAAAATTGTTATTTTAATTTGGAAACTAACTCCTTTAATTATAAAAATTTTGAGTTTCTTTTAATGAGTCAGAATTGAGGAGTAAGTATTAAGGGAGAGTTTGATTGTTAATATAAAGAGAAAAAATTATCCTTTCCAATACTTTAATACAAGTTGGTTCACATCTACTTACATTTAAATATTGAAAAGGAAATTAACTGTTTGGATGATATCTAACTTAATGCTAGATATATTAAAAATTTTGAGAATTCACTTAAAAATTTTTTTTTTTTTTTTTTTTTTTGTTTTAAAATTATTATTTTTTTTTTTTTTTTTTTTTTTTTTTTTTTTTGTATAGCTTGCATTTATGGAATGATCTTTTTAGTATGTTGTTTCGCTTCTTAAATGGATTTACGAGGGTATAGGTAGTTAAAAAAATTTAATGAAGTAATGAATTTATCGAAGAATAGATAGCATTTTTAATGATACTGTGTATTTGGTTTCCAAATATAACATCTTTTGAACTCTTTTCATAATTTAATTTGTTTATACAAATTATTCATATTCTGTTCTTTCAGTCATAGTTAAATGCTATTCATTTAAGCATTGAATATAAAAGTGACACTTGTTTAGGCTTCATAGTCTATTCAGTGAAGACTAAACATTGTTTTTACTTTTAAAATATATTGGTTAATCGATCCATCACCGAGCATGTATGTACCTTTTTATGGAGGGGTGTATGCATGGACCAACCACTCTTTATGAGGTACATTTTATGGAGTTAACAATACCTGTGCGAGTGTGTTATGGCGATCTGATGTCTCTCCATTCCTTGATACTAAGACAAAGTGGGTCTCATTTTGTATTCATATAGCAATTTAATATATTAATATAGAAAGAATGTTGAACTTATTCTTTTTGTCATTCTATCATTATTTTCAGTTCACTTTATATATCATTGAGATTAAAATTTGGTTCCTTGTTTGTATTAGTTTATTCAAAGGAATTTCATCGTTTTAGTTGCCTGCCAAATGTAAAAAATACCTACTTAATTTAAGTACAATATATGCTGTAATATATCTTAAGCCTCAGAGCTAAAACTTTGTATCATTTGTGTTCTCTAACAAGTGCAATATTTTCGTATTATTTCTCAAGGCAATAAGATTTTGTTTTTATTTTTTCAGAAACAATACTTTTGAATCTGTTATCAAGTTTGAATTTTGATTGATTTGAACTGTTTATTGAAGACTCTACTATTAAATGTTAGATTTCAGAAAAATGCTTCACATCTCCTTATTTCTTCGACAGGAAAATTTGAAGTTATATTCTACTTTTTCATTTCTATATTATTATTAGACGTAAATCAGCAAATTTATTCTAACCTACCAATCTTTATATTGATCAGAATTAAATTTGCACAAAGAAAAAGAAACACTTGTCTGTAGTTAACCTCTTTTTAATCCATTGTCAAGGTACGGACGAATACATTAAAAATGTCTATAGCTTAGTTTCCTGAAAGAAAATGAAAAACACAAGAAAAGCTTCAGAAACAACTGAAGAGTAAGTAAAAAATATTTCTGCAACATCTGCAAATGTGATTCTGTGAAAGTGAGAAAAGCATTTCATGATTATTTAAGATGATATTGGACTGCTGTTGAATTATTTCAATTCAAAAGTTTATATATCGAAGTTTCTAGATATCAGTTTATCAGACACATTTTTGATATTCTTATTTTATGATCCCTTTTGTGAACATTTGATAATTCATATTGGCATAATTTATGATCCCTTTAGTGAAATTATTTTAATGGAATCATAATATTAAATGAAATCTTATATTCATTTTAAAAGTTAAGGCACTAATATATAGCTCTATGAAAGGCGGTAAGAAGTAAATACCCTTTTTTAACATATAGTTATGACCATATGGCTAACCTATAAATCAGTAGAGAAGCATATAGTTGCAAATGAAAAAAAAAAAAGTTTTAAATAACACAAAGAATTATGTTTTGTGACAATTAAATATGCCACTGAAAAATTTTTGAAATACATATTTTTAAACATTTCCTTTGCCCTGCTAATCATGTTTCATATAATATTTTTGGTGCACTAAATTTTTAAACAAAAGTTCTACTCCTCTGCAATCAAGACTGATCAAGTTATGGTGCTTGGAATATCAGTTTTTTAAATAATTTCAGTAGCTGCCTCAAGGAAGATCTTCCAGTCAATGGACTTCATTTTCTCGAGGCAACGGTGGTTAAAAAGTTTTATAATTTGATCAGTTTTAATCGCAGAAAAGTGAACTTTTTTGTATATATATTTGTGTACCAAGGTTATTTTATTAAAGGTGATTAACAGGTGCTGAGGAATACGCAAAAAGATTTTGTAATTTTTACAGTAGTATATTTATTAAATGAACGCAAAATCTAATTACTGTCGTTTAAAAAAAATTTCCAATTGGGAGTATATACTTAAAGATTTAAAAAATTGATTAGGGTGCGATTTCTGTAGATACCTTGTATTTATTTGAATAGTATTGTGTTTTAACTGTTAATATATACAATGTGTTTTATATGGAAATATAAGAGCATTTAAAGACATTTAGTATTATGAGAATTTTGTTGAAAGATTATAAGAGAGTCATTTTAAAATGAGGTGTGGAAAAAGGTAATTTTTACTTTCATGTATTTGAGTTTTGAGCTTGTGTTACTTATCAATTACACTCACCACAATAACTAATGGAATGATTTTTTTTATATAAAGTTGCATATGAGTCTTGCTACCCTTTTGATGTTCAGTGCTTAAGCACTTGTGAAGTAATATAATACTTTTCCTAATTTATTAGTAAAATTCTCTTATAAATTAAACCTTTTTCTGTCATTGAAAATATGTAAAGAGCATCAGCTATTAGATCTTCATCACAAGCAAACTTGTATTGGTTGCTACTCCTTTGTGACATGATTATATAATTGCTTATTCTGGGCGATTCAAACCGTATTTCTTAATATTAGTGGTAGTAATTAGATTTTGCCACTTTTCTTGTCAATCAAAAATTTGATCTCCCTGTAAATTCAACAATATTGTTCATTTGTGAATTCTTACTTGTAGAAGATGTGATTTTCCAAAGATATCTTAATGATTAAAATCTTAAATGTATATTTCTGATAAATAATTTCAAAAAATACGATATAGTTTTATTTTCAAACAATATGCTTAGATCAATTTAGCAGAAATAATTTAGATCTTTATTTAATCTAAAGTGAAGTCTGTATTTAATGAAGTCTCACCATGCCACTTAAAAACTTCATAGAAATTAATAATTTAAATTTTAAAAATAAGAAAAACGAAAGATCAGTACTTATCTATCCATTTTGTTGGCTTAAACTTTAAAGAAGTCTGTAGTCTTGTTTTATACAGATTTAAACACATCTTTCATAAAAAGTTGCACACATCTTTGAAGATGGAAATACATCATTTGCAAAATTTTCATGAAACTTTCTGTAATTTCTTTTATATTGTATTAAATGCTGTTTCCATTTAATCTTGTAAAAAGTTTTTAATAACTACTTCATTGTTACCTTCATTGACTGTAGTGTCTTCATTATATTTCATGACACTCTGTAGTATTCATGCTTTGTGGGATATTCAGTTATCCCATTTTGTTTTTCTTCAGGGAGGAATTAAAACAGCTCAGTGCCATTTTGAGCATTTCCCATGCCTTTCATATGCTGTCATTTTTCATGGTAGCAGATTTTGTTGAATTTCAAATGATAAAAAGTTACAAAACGTTGCTTTTTACAAAAAAAAAAAGATCATAATGTAAAAATTATTTTTTATAATATAGAGAATAAATAATATGTAAATGCAGTTCGTCACAGTTTTCTGCAGTATCTTGATTCTGAAAGGAGACTAATGTATGTGATGTATTTTCTGTACTGATAGTAGAGGACATTAACACATTTAAAGTAGCATTAACAATGTACACAAACTCCTTATCTCATGCTTGGTAGTTCTGATCTTTTCATGTTCTAATAATTTGGGGGGGGGGGATGATTGTATCTGTTTGTAAAACTGAATTTACTTTCAGTTAATTAAAGATTTAATTTAAAAAAAGCTAAAAGGCAAAAAGTGCAATCTTCAAAGTGTTTAGAAAACTTGATTCTAAGTTCAATTTGCAATTAGGATTTTACCTTAACTTTATGTTGGGTACTGTATAGTTTTTGATTTTTTTATGCTTATTAAATTTAAATATCTGGAAAAGAAATACATTAAGTAACACACAATGTATCTATTGGATAATGGATTGCAATAGTTAGTATTAATGGTATTATACAGAAATTATCTGATTTGTGTTGTGTTAAGCTGATTGAAATATAAAAAAAAGAAAGAAAAAATTAGACTTCTGTGAAGTATTCTATGAATTTCAATGCTTGTAGATGAATATTTTTGAAATATGAAATGTTTCTCATTAATAGGAATATTTTTGGATTTGTTAACTTTTAAATTTTAATCAAATGTTCAGTTCTCTGTTTAAAGATGTAACTATTTCGATTCTCCCTTTAGAAAAAAAAAAGATAATTATTGTTCTTATTATAATCCATACACTATTTTCAGTTTATTATATTATGATTATTTTAGTCTTTTATCACTTTGATATTCTTTTAATATGCTGGTATGGATTTTTATTTTCAAAAATATACTGCTTGATTTTTGTTTTCTGTGTATTCAATTGCATTGTTAATTACATTTGTGTTTGTATCTTTTTCCACTACAGGTTAGACTATTGTGGAATTGCTTTTTTAATTATTGGATCTTTCGTGCCGTGGCTGTATTATGGATTTTATTGTAATTTTCAACCAAAGCTTATATATTTGGTTCTTGTGATAGTCTTGGGAACAGCTGCTATTATTGTTTCATTATGGGATAAATTTAGTGAACCAAGATTTCGCTCAGTAAGAGCTGGTAAGTTAATCAGTATTATTGATAAGACAGAAAATTCTTTTCCATTTGCCCCATTCCTCTTTTTCCCGCCTTATTTGCACAGACATTTTCGAAAGGAAGTAGATTTGTGCATATTTTTGCTTATTGCTTGCTTTAAAAAATTAAACATTGCAAAGGCATTGAAAATTATTTCATTTTATTATTTCATTCTTCACCTTAGGACTCCATTATTTTAAAATTAAATATATTTTCAGCTCTTCTGATGGGTTGCAATTTCATGATCGAGAGTATTATGCTTTAAAAAATGCACTGTGCATCTAAATGATTACTGAAAGCTTAGTAGAAGATTCATTCTTTAGATTTCCTAAGTAGCTTAATGCCTTTATTTATTTCCCTTGCTTATTTGAATATCTTCTGATTATTATGTGGATGCTTCTAAGTCACAATCTCATAAAAAAAATTTCAAGTGACTGCTTAAGAACAGGTATGTATTAAATATGAATTGCAATTTTATTTTCATTAAATGGCAAGCAAAAGAAAATTGGTCTGTTGTGTAGTAAAATATGATGTAATTTAGACTTTTCAATCGTAATTTTTAGACTTTTCAATCTACAAATCTTATGTTCTTGATTATTTTTCTTGTGTTTACAACTCTTATTTTCAGAACATGGAATACAAATGATCGATTTATTCATTTCATCATTTTTGCAAGTATTATGAAAGAAAATTGTGGTGTAGCATGTATGCAGGGTTCCCACGGTTCCTGAAAACTTCTTGAATTTTATGTTGCCGTACTTGGAATGTACCCGGAAATGTGCTCTTTTTTTTCTTTTTTTTCATTTTTTTCATTGAGTTCTTTAAAAAACGACGAAATGTTCATCCATTATTTTTGGAGAGAGAAAGGGAAAACACTTACCTACTTAGTTTTGTATCGAGGGTTTCACCGCCAGCAAAAAGATATTAATGTGGAAGTGCTACCATTCACCAATCGTTTCTCTAATAATGGTCAAGAGAGAGATGGAGTAAACACGGTTGCCGCCACAATTACCAAGGAATTTTTAATATTCCCTGCAGCTAGAAATAACAGTATTACATCATTCATTGTATCTTTACAGTGCTTAGTTGCAAAACTGAATTTGCTGTTGAATTCAGTGAAAAGTTATTGTTCATATAATTCTTATAAGATTTCAAATTTGTTCCGTGAGAGGGAGACAGTAAGATTGCCGAAAAGATCCAACAAAATGCTTTTACTTAATTTTATTTAACATTGCCGCTTATATTAACGGAATTTTGTTTAAATGCACATGTTTTGTTTAAATGTCAGTTGTGGGGGCTGGACTAACAGCAAATTGGGTGCGTTCATATGAGGCGTTTAGCGAAACCGTGCTGGAAAGCAGCGATGTATATCCGGCTGGTTTCAGTTTTGCTTAATTTCATTCTCTGAAAAAAAAACTTTGTAGCAAGAAATACTGGTGAATCGGTAGAACAGTATGCATTATCTGACATTAAAAATGATTCAAAAGCTCACAAAATCCCCAAATATAGGAGTTAAATTTGCAAAGCGATACGCATAGCTCATTAGAGTGGCAAAATGGGGAGTGGGGGTACTAAAAATTTATATATAAAATTTATTGACCTTGAAGACATTAGTGATAAATGTGATAAAATTTTGTGTATAAATACTTATGTAGTGCTATCTTTTCTGTTTGTGATGTATTCTCCTTTGAAACTTAAATTCGTAATAGTTAAATGACAAGAAAAGTGCTGATTTATTTTTACTTGTCAAGAATTCAAAACCTTAAGCTGTTCTTTAAAATGTATGTATAAAGTGGGGAATTATAGATATGTAGATTTTCAAAATAATATGCTTTTTTCCCCTTTCCTCAATTTTATTTAAAGAATGTCAAATCTACATAATAAATTCTTGTTTCCTACTTTAAAAAATTTACTTATTATAAGCGTAATGCTCTACTTGCAAATGCACTAAGTATCAGCTGATGAATGCATAAATTAGATTATATTCCATAAAATGAGTGTTCATATATATTCAATTCTTATATGCAAGAATATCAAGTAATAAGATTATTATTTTCTAAACA
>JAPMOR010004942.1:458487-476812 GCA_026543865.1 Argiope aurantia
TTATAACCAAGTATTTATTACTTTAAATTGCTTATAATGAGCTAAATGCTGACATTATACCCACAATATATATTATTATTGCACATGCATGTTTTTATTTTTAATGCTTTTAACAATTTTTACTGTCAATTATTTGTAATTAGTGTTAAGAGAAATGATATTTCACTATTGTCAATTACGTATATCAAATAAAATGCCTTTACATGTTGCATTGTTAGAAATTCAAGCTCATTTAATATAAATCTTTATGAAAATTCAATATATACTGCCTAACGGCTAAAAATTTTGTTCAGTACTCGTACACGTAGCTACAAATTCCATAAATTTCTATAAAATATTTCAATATTCTTGCTGTTTAAGCTATTGTTTGATATTAAACCTAATTTACATAATGAAAAATTGGGGTGAAATTTCATTTATGCATTTTCATATTTTAATTTTTTTTTAAATGAGTAACAAACATCCATTGCTGAATGCTATTTTACCTTGAAACATTTTTTTATCTGGAAAATCAATATTAATTTCTGTATAGTTCTGGGTGTATTTTAAATTCTGTTTCTTCTCTAGGTAGCTAACCACTAGTATAAACTTTTTTCAGCTTTTTGGTCATTTAATTTTTTTCAACTTTTCCTGTTAATTATATTCTGTATGCATTATTATTCTTAATATTTACTTATTCTTTCAAAATGTATTTCTTCTAGGCTGAGTGATTTTGATATATTATTGCATTTATTTTAAATGTTTCCACATTTCATTTATGATATCCAACTCTGAAATTTGGTTGACTGCAATTACTACTTTTTATCAACTCTTAGATCTTTATCTGCTGCAGTTTTAATATGTCCTGTAAGCTTTTATTCATTATTTGTATATTTTTTTACAGCGTATGTCTTTTTACATTGCTACACCTGTTCATAATTTTTATTCCTGAAATGTTGTAACAGCAGATGTAACTGGTTTGAAATTGTTAATATTTTAGATCAGTTGAACATTATTTAATATCTTTTAAGTGGTTTTTGATTTCAAAGTTCTGAATTTTATATTAGAATATCAGCAAATGTACATTTTACATAAAATGTCTCTTTTTAAATGACAACTTATGAAGCTTTTATTGATAATATTCTCGATTACATTTATGATCTCTGATTTGATTTAATGGCTGAGGATTGTTCAATTTATTCAAATTATATTATTACTAAATGATGAAAGCCAATTCTTGAAACTTTTACTTCAAGGTTGTCGATGAATCTTTATTGAATTAATAAATCTCCTCTTCAAAATGCGAATATAAAAATGAAAAAACATATCCATCTTTACAGCAAATATTTTAATTGTGCTAAGCTAATATAACATATCAAGTTATTTGATTTATTTTGAAGTTTAATACTATCAACATGTACTTAATTTGTGTGAAATAAGGCTATTGTGCATACAGCTACAATATTCAGTTTTACTTACGATCTTGCTATTGTAACATAAATGCTTTCAACTTCAATAACATTAAAAAAAATACCTTAAAACCTAAAATTATGATGAATGCCACAAGGAAAAGAATTTCCTGCTCGGATATTTTATACCCACAATTGTGTAAAAATAATTCATATTGTGGGCAATTTCACAGTAAGAAAAATTGTATATATATGATAATACAAATACTATTAACGATAAATGAGCGTCTGTATACATCAGTAAATAAAATAAGTTTGTTATAAGTGAATTTATCTCAACAAATTTTGACTAAATTAAAATCTCTTTCAAATCATAAGAATAAATATTTACTGTTGGTTTTATTATAAGCAGAAACTGTCTAAGTCATCACTTAAAAGGTAATTTTTGCGTTTGTTTAAAATCTAATACAAAACTCAGAATAAGTAAAATACAAAGTTATACGACAAGGAAATATTAATAACTTTCACCCAGTTTCATTGGAATAACCGAAATATGTCTGCTAGTATGAGGCTTCATACATACATACATACATACATATATATATATATATATATATAATAATCAATCTATGAACAATTGATAAATGTTAGGTGTAAGCACACACATAACTAAACAGTAAGACATATTTTATTACAATGACAGAAATATCAACATAGAGTGATCACCCCATTAACTACGCCTCGGAACTACGCGTTAGAACGTAGCCTAAAAATCTGACTTATTTTGATGCTTACTGTTAGAAAAAGTCTTAATGTTTTCATTCAATACATTTTTATAAATGAAGAAAATGGAATTGCATATTCCATTTTAAAATTTAAAATTATGCCCCCTAAAAAATAAAAAGAAGAGGGAATGAATCCAAATGCGTGAGCCATTCCACAACCGAAGATATTTGAGGAGAATTTCGTAATTATACGGGAAAATCGGATTTGAGAACGTTTTATCTATCCCAATGTGTGATCCATTGATAAGTTGGAGGTTTGATTTATTGAATGACAAAATGTTAAAATATTTTTGAACATTGTTCATAAATATGTGTCGTTGTGGCATACATAATGTCAACAATTCTGTAAGACATAGCGAATTTGTATCCCCATGGAATATTGGCTTTTTATCTAGTTCATTAATTATTTACCAGCCAAAGTAATATTGTCTAAATTTTTCCCTATTTCTCCCCCCCCCCCTTTATTCTCACAGAACAATGTGTTTAGGTACTGCAGTTGATCTGAATGAGTAATGAAGATGTGGATACAACTGGTGTTGTATATTGAGAATAGTGAAAAGAGCAAATTTCCTGAACTGAAATTTAAATCGTATATGTATGTTGAAAAATCGTAGCATTTAAAAGATCTCACATTATAAATCAAACTGAGGATTTTCCTATCATTAACCAAAATTATCAGACTTATGAAAGATGCTGCCTATTTTTGGCATAAAGAATATAAGTGATGGTCGTTTGCTGTTTGAAAATTTTCAATATCCTGAAAAATTGTGTTCTTGCATGCCTAACTACTCTAAACAATATTTCCAAGTTTGGTTTTTCAAGCAAAGATTCGTATGGCGTCAAGAAAGTTGGTACTGTATACAGTCAGAAGAGAATGCTAAAAGACTTACAGATCAGACAAAATTTCCGAAATACAGCTAAGAGATTTAAAACATGATTGTGATTACTTTATATACTTTCATTCCTAAGTTTTTTTGAAAATTTCTCTATCTACTGTGCACTTGTCTGGATTATCAGTTATTTAGAACTGACAAGAATAGCCAAACTAGCCCATTCTTATTATAACCTGACGAAAACCGTTCTTTCTGTTATTATAAATTGCAAGTGACTCCAAAGAAAAAAAATCATTTCTATTTTAATAAAATTAAACAACTTTTTGAATGATATGGCTTGCAATTCAATGATATTTGAGAAATATAAGTTGTCCAAGAATCGAAATGATAAAATTTTATCAAAATATCTAGTGGGTCAAAAGTCTTATCAGAAATTGCATGAGGTAATTAAAATTTTTATGATATTATCTCATGCCCAAGCCATTGTTGAAAGGGTTTTTTTTAATAAAAATATTGAGGTTGAGAATCTTAAAAAAGAGCATATGTTCAAAAACGTTTGTTTTAGATTAACTGAAAATATATAATGAAGTAGAGAATATTCAAACTACAAAATAACTTGGATTATATGAAAAAATTGCTCTTTCTAAATGTGTCAAAAACATGGAAGAGTAAAGATTACAATCTCAAAATCAGGAAAGTCAACCATCTAACTCTCCGACCCGCCTCGAAGGCACATGGATTTAAACCATAAAATCCGTGTGAAAATCAGGAAAAGAGTGAGAAGTTGAAATGCAGTACATATGAACTGAGTAATTTGAAATCAAAGAGTGAATATTAGAGAGACTATTTCTATATATTGCAAAAGTCTGTGTACAAACTAGTTAAAAAAGATGAAAAGAATACACTTTCTGTACATTGCAGAATTAAATAATTTTAGGAATTGGGATTTTAACAGAACAACTTAAAATGTAAATTTAAAATATTCTAATGGCACACATAAAGCCTTTATTTAAATGTAAGAAAAGATTTTTGAATTGTATCTGTCTCTTGTTTTTTTTTTCTCTTCATTCTGCCAAGCAATAATCAAAAGTATTTTTAGAGATTTTTGTGGGATTAATATTTTTTTAATTAATTTTTTTCAGCTGATGAGTTTGTAAAGTGAGCTTTGTTGCAATTAGCATTTAGTAGTAACCGTGTGGTGATTACGTTTGAGAGCGCTTGCACTGTGATCTTCAAATCCATTTTGAACTATATGTATTGGCTTAAACTGCAAGATGAGCATAATAAGTTTTCTTGAAGTTCTTCTTGTGAGCATTAAGAAGTATTAAGCATGAATGTATTGGCGGATTTGAATGTTAATGGTAAAAGTATGTTTTAAATTTATTTGCATTTTTATGTCTAAAATATGTAATTTTATTTATCTTGAATTTTCTTAAAAACTGTCATTGAAGGGTCCTTGATTTATTATTTTTTAAAAATAAAAATGGGAACCCTGGTGTTAAGTATTAATAAAAGCTATATCTTACTTTCTTTGACATCCTTTCCTATTTTTCTCACAGTTTTTCTAATTTATTTGTGTTATTTTTATTCATAAGTTAAAAAGAAAGTCTGCCCATTCAAGGATATTATTTGTAAACAGTTTACTTTAAATTTTTAAAAATTGTCTGTATATCTAAATTTATTTCTCCATTATGAATTTTACTAATTTGAAGTACCATAATTTTAGTTGTTTAAATGAAAGCTTTGCATTAAAAAAATAACTGCTAGTCATTTCGAACAGATATATAAACTTTGTATTGGTATGTAGTTTCCTATTTTACTTGAAGTGAAATTTCATTTTTTCCCCTTTAATTGGCGTTAAAGCATTATTGCATAAAATGTTTTGTTTTAATATTTGATGTATTGATGGTAGTACTCAGGAGACGTCCTTGAAAAATTGTGCATGAAGTAAGTGATAAGATTGTAAATATTAAGATTGAAGGGGATGTTGTGTGTGGCTTGAATAAAATATATATATATATATATATATATATATATTGCTGGCATCAATTGTCTCCTTCTTTAGCCCCCATTTCTCCTTTTCATTCTATTATTTGCATTGTCATAAAAAAAAATTTGTCCAGATCTTAATTGCTGTATGTAAGCAAATATTTTCTAATTATTGTACAAATAATATACCTAATGACTTAGAATAATATTTGGTATTGCCAGCAATATTGAAGATATTTTTTTTTCTCTTCTAATACATGGAAGTGAAGAAAATGGTTTTATAATTTGCTTTATTTTTGTTTAATATAAATGTATATTTTATTGAAATCATGTTATTAAATTATATTGATATCAGGCCATTTCTATCAATGAATCTTATTCGAAGTTTAATATTTAAAAATTTATTAACTGCTTTCTCATACAAACTAGATTTACAAGAAACAATTCTTAATAAAACACATGAAGGTAAAATTTATATCATTTTTATAGTGTTAGTGCAGTCCATGCTTGAGATAACTGCTCTTTTCTTAAGCTCAAATTATTTATTAGCTGTTATTATATCATGCTTATATTAGTTTTCTTTTACTCTATTTTATGTTGAAATATTATTTTGTAAATGATAATTATTTTAAAACCTTCTAGGTGTATTCATGGGCTTTGGTCTTAGTGGTGTTGTTCCTGCTGTACATTATTTAATTGCAGAAGGATGGTTTCGTGCAGTTTATCAAGCCTCATTTGGTTGGCTGTGTTTAATGGGAATGTTATACATAACAGGTGCCCTTTTCTATGCATTGCGAGTACCAGAGAGATTTTTTCCTGGGAAATGTGACATATGGGTAAGTTAATTTGCGTTTTAGAACTATTTTAAACTTTTGTCTGATATTAGAAATAATTATGGTGTTACTTATGGACTTTGTAATTACATCATCTCAAAAATAGATATTTTTTACAATTATCCTAAGAAATTTCTAATCCTGATCCATCCTAAGGAAGACATTTTTGTTGATGTTTCAAGAATTTAAAACTTATTTTTAAGCCCTTTTTTCTTCACACACATTGATATTGCTCAAAATTTCTTAACAAATCTGATGAATGACATATTCCATTGTAAATGTTAGTAAACTTTTATTATTAAATAATATATGTCAAAGGAATGGTGCAGGAGTTAAAATTCTATGAAGAATTAAAATGTAGTTTTTGTGATGGAAAAATATTTTGTTTAAATTCTAAATTATCGGTTTTGCTGAGTGGCAGTCTTAAAATGTTAATATTCAGTATTACCATGTGCCATTTTTAGACTTGGTGCATATGCAATAAATATTTGACATGCTTTTCACAAAAGTATTGAATGAAACTCTGAGATATGCCATTATTCTTTCGTCCGTTGCATGTATATTTTATGTTCTGTATCCTTAAAGAATGCTAATTTCTTTTTGCTATAAATTTACTAAAACTTTTTTAACATTAATATAGTAAAAATATGCGGAACATCGTCTGTGAGGAAGTTTAACTATATCATATCGATTGGTATTGTTTTTATTTTCCATTAACTCTGTTAGATGAAAAGTGATTTATATGTGAGCATTTTTATCTATAAATTGAGTCTTGTTTATCATTAATCTGCATTTGGAGGAAGTTATTACCTGTATTTCTTTATGACTGATAGACATTCTTCTTAGACAAATATCACTATTTTTCTTAATGATTTAGAAGAGATTTAATATAAAAAGAACAGAGAACTTCTACAGCTTAGAGTGAACTTGAAAAGCAGACAATTTAACTTAAAGTGTCCTGATCCATGTCAGGATCAATTTTACTAATAATTACAAATTTAATATTTTACAGAATGATATTGCCCTGAAATTCCTTTAGAGCATCATTGCTTTTTTTCCCCCTTAATATTGAAGCCAAACTTTATTTAAATGACTGAACCACTTACTTACTTAATATATTCAAATATAAATCACTGTCTGTTTCTTTCTTTCGCTTTCGTTTCATAAATTTCTTTGGGCACCACTGTAAAGGGACGAGACTCTTTATAACTTCATTATGAGGTAGATAAAAATAACAGGAGTTTTGGGAGCAGTTTTTTAAATTATTCTTCAAGTTCCACATTTGACAAGACAAAACAAACTCGACCACACACTATTCTCCCTTGAATACGATTCTAATAATGATCCTCGTGAGGGATTATGGAAAATATATCTTGATGTTAATAAGGTAACGTTATTTGTTGTATCAAAAGAGTAGATAGCAAAGTTATGTAACTGCAACATCATAAAATTTTTTACTAACCTTTAAATCTAGAATCAAAGGTAATGCCTTTGACAAACTACTATTTCTTTCATTATTCTACTGATCTAATAGTGAAATTCAACAGGAGATTAAAAATGCATTACTTTTCTTAATTCGTTATTATTAACTGAATTGGGGTATCAAAACATATGTTTGTAAAAGTTTATCTTTATTAAAATATTTCTTGCAATAAAATTTTAAGTCTGATTAGTAATCTTATATTTTTTAATCAAAAATTTATTGGAATTATGCAAAAGTTCCAGATTTTAAAGTTTTAAAGAAGCTACAACTTCATTAGAAATAAATTATCATTGTTATTCACATTCATGACTTTTGCTTCCCCCCAAACTTAGATTTCTTTTCTTTTTTAATTTCTGTATTATAAATGATTACATGCCTTAACTTTTTTTTTTTTTTTTAGTTTCATAGCCATCAGATATTTCACATATTAGTAATTGCTGCAGCTTGTGTGCATTATCATGGAATAACTGAAATGGCCATGTATCGATTGTCTATGGGAGATTGCTCGTGAATATCTGTTACATATATATGCAGTATCTCATTGTCCTGGATATCAGTAAAAGTCGCTCCTATTTTACCAAAATATTTATAGCACGATTATTTTTTACATTTTTTTTTTTTTTGAGAGAAACTCAGCTTTAATATACCTTCATGCTTCTTTTTGTTTCATATTGATGTGCTAAATAACCAATTCATTCCATCTAATTTATTGAAAATGTTTGACAATGAATGAGCTATGAATAACTATACATTTTATAAATTTATAGATACTGTGATTGAAACATGTAGCCTGTCATGTTTCTGCCTTATTGTGGAATGTGGCAATTGTCACATAATATAAAAACTAGTCTTGTAGCCATAATTTGTGGCAGTATATGCACTAATGTATGTTTTTAACTGCATAAGTTTAAAGAAAATTTTATGGAAGTGCATGCTAGTAATAAATTGTTGTGTAAGCATGATTTTGTTGTTGTTCTTTTAATAAAATAATAGTTATTCAACAAAAATATTTTTCCCATGTGTGACTTTACTTTTGTGTTTCACTGTGCAAATATTTTGTTCAAGATAAATTTGTTCTTGAAAATATGAGTGAAGGATACTAAATATTGAGTGTTGAAACCTACATAAATCATTCACAATTCTTTCTAAATATTTATCTTAAAGATCAACCTTCTTAAAAAAAAAAAAAAAAAAAAAAACTTTACGATATTTAAGGCATTATGTAGCTGAAAATTCCTTTTTAAACTTTTTTTGGATAATGTGAGCTTTTTGCCCTTTATATATTTTTAGAACTATATAAAATCTTCCAAATTTAATCAATAACTATTACATTTTTCCAAAGAAATTGAAAATTATATTCCAAGTAGAACTTTAAAAAAAAAAAAAATTCTTCATTTCCATTAATTGTATCTGTAAATGTCATTTCCCAAAAATTCTTCGAATGTTCCCTATTTCTTCTATTGTGTATTTTTTATTATAATTTTATTAAACTTCTCTACAACATTTATACTAGAAAATATCGCTTTAAATGAAAAAAAAAATATTACTTTTCGGGGGCTTATTAATGAAAAAAAAAACATGAAATTTCTCAAACTTGCAATATTTTTGACCAGTAGTGTATAAAAATTTGAGAAATACTGTAGATTTTGTGCTGTAGTATCATTAAAAATTATCATTTTTTACAGATTTATTTTAAGATTTTTAATATATTAAAATTACAGATTCTTTTCCAATAATTGCTTTCAAATTGTTGGTATTAAATGATCATATAGCTTTTCCGTTTTACCTGAAGTGGTTTAATGTTTTTGGTATTTTTGTCTAATTACCGAAAAAGTCAACTTGAAAAAAATGTCATACTTGAAAAAGCAAAGGGAAATAATTATATTGGTCCGTGATTTAGATGAGCTTTTGAGTAGTGGAAAATTGGGTCATCTCCCAAGTCTTTCAATAGCATCTATATGTACTAAAATATTTTAAGATTTCTCCTAAAATCATTTAATTAATACTAAATTAATTGGAAAATAGACATAGTCGAAACTATAAATATTCGTAATTCTGTTGACTAATTAGTCGCATCCATGAAATTCTCTTGCAATTGATGTAGTAGCCAAAATAGTTAAATCTCTTCATTAACATCGCGTTTGGGCCATATAACCTCCTGTCAGTGTTGTATGGAGATTTCGAAATTTGTTATCAAATTTGAAATTTGACCATTGTTGAAATTTCAGTAGCTGTTGCCATAAGCTTGCTGCATAAAGCAATGTGAAGATGTGTAAAATATTTAATTTGAATAAAATATATTTATTCATGGTAAAAGAGAAACCAAACATGGCTGAAAGATTACCTTATTAAAAGAGACCTGATTAAAAGATGGCTTATTTCAAATTCATCAATGAAATTCAAATTATCAAATGATTAAAAGCAGAATTTTGAAAAAATTTATCTTCAAAATCAAGGTTACTTGTTTGCATGGGTTTTATTTCTGTGCGTGAATAGTGGTTTGTGTTAAAATCTTTATTTGCTTTTACCTGATTCTATAAAGTTGAACTTAGAGATGAATATACCTGGAATTTATTTTGTGTTAAAAATGCTTCACAAGCTAATACTCAACCTAAAAAAACATAATTCGAACTTCAAAATGCACAGGCAGATTTAACTTTTTTTTTTACTTCAGAATTAATGAAAATCATTTTATAAATAATGTATTATACTTTGCTTATATATTAACTGTAAATTATACATTTTCATAGCTCAAAATTACACATTTCACTATGTTTCTGCAATACGTTTTCAAGTCATTCATCTATACATGTTTAATCTCTGCATGGCATTTCATGTTCACAAATATAGTTTTACAACATACTCGTTCTTTAGGTTATAAATTCATAATAAAATCATTTTTTAAATTATTTCTTGAAATTCTGTGAAATACAGATAAAACAAGAAGGCAATGACTGTGTCATAAGTTTCTTATGTTTGTTTTAATAATATGCATATTAGAAACAAGCTTTCAGAAGTGAATAGTTGCAAAATAGTATAGAGCAAAGTACGCCCTTTCTCCCAAAAGTGCTGGTACTCATTGGCTGTTTCATTCATGTTTATGATACTTTGCATCCTCAGTTCTACATATGAAATCTCATAGTTTCGTTGATATGCGTATTAGAAACAAGCTTCTGTAAGTGAAACGGTTGCCGTGAGCAAAAAAACTGATAAGTAAAATCAAGTAAGGTATGCCTCCTCTCCCATACACACATATAAACATTATGATAAATAAGCAAAAATCGATGAGCAGCGATCATACAATTGTGGTACTTTAAATTTCGATTGAGCAGTTATTAGATAGGGTAACATCTTTGCGTGTTGCGATTTGAAATCCTGTCTACACTTTTCTTTCTTTTTCGGGTGATGACTATAGTGACTAATCATCAGGCAGAAGTCTGTCTTACGATTACTTGGTCACATTAAATATTAGTACTAATACATGACTTCGGCCATTTACTGCAATTCAGTTTAATGAAATGAGAAAATGTGAGTTATATATTCTGAGGAAATTTTAAAAATATAATTATGTTTATATGTCGTGGATAAAATGATTCTTGAAAACATGAAAATAAATAGTATTTCTTTTTCCAGGGCCTTGCGCCTCAGAGAATTTGCCTTTCATGCCCCTCCACCTTCAGTATTGCTTTTTAATTCCATAATAACGTATTTCCAAACGTTAACATGATATGTATTAATGAATAATTAGTAAATTAATAATTTTAACTAGTAAATTATAGCATCTTAAATACAGTCTGTAATTACACGAAGAGCCCGCAATCGTTTTTAACTTAAAAGATCATTAGAATGGATCAAAATTTTCCGGTATAGCCTGGACATTATTTGAAACACTAATGTTGCACTAACTCTGAGAAAACACTAATACTTTCTAGTACTCAATGAAAGCACTAGTAATATTATATTATTTAATGAAAAATCTAGACGCTTGTCTAGATTTTTCAATGTAGAACACTGACCTGTTACAAATAAGCAAAAAAAGATGAAAATAACAAAAAAAACATTAACTTTTTAAGATTATCGTCTTTTTATCATTCGATGCAAACTATGTAAACTACAGAATTTAAAATGTTGTGAAAATCTGTCATTAAGTTGTGGACTATAATGATCAAAATAATAAACTAAGATTTTGTGCTTTGTTTTTTTCAGAAAGGGAAAAAATATGATTTAAAATTTGGCAGAATACAATACATTTTTGCGTCATTAAAAAAGTGCATGTTATAAATAACATTTTTAAAATGTGCTGTAAAACTTCTTACAACAACAACAAAAAGTCTGTTATAAATATTTTAAAATTTTATTTACAACAAAAATGGCCTATCAGTGATATTGAAGAAATGTTTTTAAATGGGGTAAAAGTCTATTGTTTCAAATATCCTAAATGAAAAATCGTGGAGAAAAAACTCAAAATTCAGTTAATTTTTAAATTTAGTTGAAATCGGCGGAAACTCCGAGTTAGTTTAAACAATGATATTAGTCTTCCTCAAATGTCGAGGATAAAGATGAAAAAGTATGTAAATGTTAAATGACGAAGACTTCTCTAGATGGCAGCATGTGAGTCTACTCTTGACGTCTATTAAAGAACACATGAAAATATTTTCTTCTTTCCTCCAATTCAAATAAACAATATTTCCATCGAGACAAATTTAAAAGGAACATATAAATACTGAGCTGGATTAGAAAATGAACAGAGAAGAAAGGTTTTTGCATTTTTAAAGGGTCCTAGTGACTTCATTTATATATATACATAAATACGATAATTTGATTTTGTGCTTTCATTTGATTTATTCGCTACATATCTCATGCCTGAATAAAGTGACAAAAATCAGGATTTTCCAACTTTTTGAATTCCTTAGTCATTTTATTTTAATCTACAATTCGCAGAAATTATCGCCTTATTAAACATTAGTTTCCAAAGTAGAATTTTTGTATTTATTTAAATCGTGGATTTTATTCACACATTCGGAATCAAAAAGAAAAAAA
The DNA here is from genome assembly GCA_026543865.1 of Argiope aurantia. Lineage (NCBI taxonomy): Eukaryota > Metazoa > Arthropoda > Arachnida > Araneae > Araneidae > Argiope > Argiope aurantia. The sequence continues at coordinate 470,839 of JAPMOR010004942.1, forward strand.
TAATAAGTTAGGAACATTAAGAAATTCTATTAGCACGTTAGAAAATAGGTTGAATAAAAATGATATAAAAAGAAACAAAATACTTCGAAATGTTTGTTGTTTAAATGACATAAAATGCATCCTGAATATTGCTTTTCGCTATTGTGATTAAAAACAATTATGTTTAAAAGCAAATTGGTCATCACGCATTTCAGGAATGCAGTAATTATCAAAATTGTTTTCATTTAATCTTCTCTAGGTATAATAATAAGTTTTTGTCACCTATCTAGCAGTTCTGCAGGTAGCTGTTCCGTTCCGTAGTTATGTGCTTCTTTTTAAAAATTTATCATTTCAGTATCAATTATCAAAAACACGCGAAGCGGTAAATGCTAAGCTGATGTAAATTTTCACATGGTAATAAAATTAATGTATTTTGAGAGCAAGCAAAAAAGTTTAATGCAAATATAATTCCAATTATGAATAATTTGAAACATTCCTTTCGTATATCCTGTTTTGTTTTCAGAGAATATTTATATGAAATGAGTAAACATAGAAAATAAAATAATAAATGGTAAAAACATTTTAAGAAATGCTTTTATAAATGTATAAAAAAAAAGAACTTTTTGTCAAAAATTTAGAAGTGAAAGAAAAACAGTAAAAGTGTGAGGAATATAAAGAAAAGCTTTAAATAACTTAGAATCTTAATCACATTTTTAATGCATTTTACTTTTTAGTTAATGAATTTATGGGATTTTTTTCTAATAATATTCATTGTAACTTTGTAGCCTTCCCGTATTTTTTTCTGCTTTTCAATAATTTTAAATCTCACATTTTTAAGATTTTTTTCACATCCATATTTTTTATAACAAAATAATTTTTCCTTTTACATAGACTGATAAAAGCGGTTTCTTATTTATATTTATTTTGAAGTTTTTAGTCTTTAATTCTTATGATATTCGTCGTTGTTTCAAAAAAAGATATAAAACACCTAGGACAAAACATATCCGAGTTATTATGAAGTATCAATAATATTCTAATTAAATTATATTAATATTCAATTATATACTATTTATCTATTAAATATATTATCGAGAATGTAAGCAAAATAGACAGATAGTATTTTTTTCAGTTAATTACCAAGAAGAAACGTTAATAAAATAGACATAGTAGTTTTTTCAGACAATTACTTGGAAGAATTTTGCTTATCCTATCCATCTATCGACAATGCATAAACTTTGTATTCATGTAATTTATATTGAAAATTTAAATGAATGTTCACGAAAAGGCTGATTGACTAAAATTCATGACTTTTTAAAACACACAAATGTTGGTGGGGGGGGGGGAGATATCAGAGAAAATATGTGATTTTTTTAAAATTTGTTTGAAGCTATTGAATAAAACTGGAAATTTTTCGTTGTAGCTTCTGCATCTGAAAAAAAAATAATAGTGTTTCCGATTTAATACGAAGCATAAAAAAATGCAGGTTTTCCTACATGCAAAAAAAAGTAATATTTTAACTTTTCTACTAAATACAGAAAAAAAAATGCAATAGTCAAAAAATTCGCCTTTCAGATTTAAAAAAAAAATCTCCAAAATATGAGTTATCACTTGCTTCTCTATGTAATAACTTTATTAATTAAGCACAACCCCTTAATAAGTAATCTCAATGTCATTCTATTACTCTAATTACCTGTTCTGTCCGGTGGTTAAGAGCCTTGAGTTCAAGAACTCCGTTACATACTTCTCAAATTGGCCTTCCAGATTTTGTGGAATCTCATCATTTTAGACTTTCCCGAAAACACATTTTTGAATTATGTTTCTCTGTGAACAATTTCAAAAATGCTTTGAGCTTGATGGATGAAATTTGTAATATGGTTTTTATACTAAAGTTGTAGATTTCTAATAAATTTCGACCGAAAGCTAGGAAATTTGAGTCATCGTTTCAGATCTATAATCTTCCACCAAAATTATAGATCTGTTTAGAATTTTGCACCCAGTTGGTCAACAGGTAGCTATATTGTACAATTATTCGAAAAAGTCAGAGGAAGAATGATTTATGGAAATGCTTTTTACCATCTGATACGAAGGAAAAACATGAATTCAACTAACTCAGTTTACTGTAAATTAAAATGTTCATATATTACGAAATAAAACAGAAAGTGCAGATCCTACTACACAGTTAATGATTGGTAAAAATACGCTATTGTATATTTTGATGGATAAATTTAAATTCCATCATAGCATTTAAAAATAATGTTACATATAGTGTATTGAATTTAAAATGTTATTAAAAGAAAAATACTACAAAGTTAATGATTGGCAAAAATACGCGACTGAATACTTTGATGGATAAATTTGAATTCCATCATAGCATTTTAAAAAATGTTACATATAATGTATTGAATAAAAAATGTTATTAAAAGAAAAATGCTACACAGTTAATGATTGGCAAAAATACGCGATTGAATACTTTGATGGATAAGTTTGAATTCCATCATAGCATGTAAAAATAATGTTACATAAAGTGTATCAAATTGAATTTAAAGTGTCATTGAAAGAAAAATAAAATAAAATAGAATGTATTATCAGGCTAAACAGTATTCGAATTTAAAAATAATTTAATATTTTATTAGCACAATATATGTTATGCAATCAGGCCCGAAATTAATAAAGAGCCAATTTGCTAGAAAAATATATAGATGATATCTGCATCTCATTTTTACTTTTGGCACAAAAATAAAAATAAATAAATAAATGAAAACTTCTGTAGAAAAATTCTCCTTTTTAAATTAATCTCTGGCGTAAAATCTCCTCTTTAAAATAAATGGTAAAATCATCTTCAATTATAGTTTATTCACAATAGCATTCATTCAGAACATCATCTCACTTTCGGTACATCACGTTGTGTTCTTATGTAGCGAAAGAAAGCTGAACTGACGCTGGTAGTTCTTAGTGAATTCTTACTAGAATATTTAGCGAGTACATTCTTAGAGCCTGACGAAGGGAGTTCGACTCTAAACTCGCTTTCTTAGGAGATTTTATAACCATCTGTATGAAAACACCTGCGACTTAAATTTACAAAAGGAATGAAACTAAATTTCATGTACAGCTGTCGAAGGCATAGGGTGGGAAAATTTCGATTCCTGCAAAAAAATAATTAAATAAAAAATAAAAAAAGGCTACAGAAATCATCGGTAGGCGAGATTTTGGCGCTGTCCAGACTAAGACACCACAATCAATAATTACAGGGAACGCACGGAAATTGGGTTTAGCAGAATTTCATGAATGCTCAAGTGATAAAAATGCGCATGCAGAAATGCAAGGCAGGCAGTACAAAACTTACAGAAAATGTTCTTTTATTAATCAATATTAGGTATACACTTTCAATGTGCCGATCTCACATTTGTGTATAAAATATTGCATCGGCATTTATTTATTTATTTTTTAATTTATATTTCTATGCCTTCCAATGTCAGTATATGAAATCTAATTTAATTCCGTTCATTAATTTTAGCTATAAAAACACCAAGCAATGAAAATTGTTTTATAGCCACCTTGTATATTCTACACACAATGGGGGGGGGGGAACTACGAGGAGATAAGATTTAATTTCAATTTCGATCTGTTGTACCTGTAAAACGATTTCTGATTTGAGTGTTTAGACTTTTTTTTAATTGAGCAAACTTCACAGTATTTTTGAAATTAAACAATTAAGTGTAAAAGGCTAGAAACATTAGACAATCATTGCATTTTTTTAAAGAAAATGAAGAAACATTCTTTATTAAAAGGGGGGGAAATTACGCAGGATTTAACATTTTGTGGAAGTAAATTCATAGTTATTCATATAATGCATTTAATAATTAATTATTAGCATAAAAAATTCATTTCAACCAACAGTATTTTATCTTACGGAGTAATAAAATAATTTAATCGTAAATAAATGTTAAATTGGGTCACAATCATACATAATGAAAAGAATTCTTAAAAGTGATTTAGTTTCCTGAGTCATTGAATTGGAATCTCTTAATTCAAAAGATTTTACTTATGTCTTCGGTTTTTCAAAAAGTAAATTAAATATAGTATTCAGAATTACATTAAAAGTCTGGAAGCACGCCTTGCAAAACGATTTTACTTTTGGTATTAATGAAAATTGATTCTTCAAAACGTCCCTGGAATGATGAGTCATCTGAAGAGGCGCATGCTGGTTGGGAGGGATTGGGTATTTCCCCATGGCGCCACTTGAGGGACAGAAAGAGACGCACGGTGGTTACAGAGATAGACTGGTAATTTTTGAGAAATATATGGCATGGGCTGAAACTGCCGTAATTTGGTTAACCTGTCTGAAGCTTCGGGGTTTCAAAAAGTAGATTAAATATAGTACTCGGAATTACATTAAATGTGTGGAAACACTCCTTGCATTATATGATGAACTTGTGATCGGTGATCTTCTAATCTGAATAATTGAAATTTACCGTGCCAAACTCATGTGTGTCCAATCTGAGGTGAGTTTTTAGTTTTATTGACGGTCCGTTTTAAACCGATACTTGCTCTTCTTTGGGGGGGGACGCCGCAATTTTGGAACATGGTCAGATGACGAGAATGGCAACTGAGCGATCACGCCCTCTCCAAACTTCCACACCACACCGGCCGGAGAATGTTTGGTCCCGAAGGATTTAACGGGCACCACAGACCAGCTCACACGACGATTCTACAGTGAAATAGGGTCGAACTTAAAACCCTCCACTTCCGCAGCCGAGACTTTACCAACAGGCCACCGCGGCTCTAAGCTGTGAGTGGTGAATTATTCCATTGAATCACGGGAACACACACACACACGAACGTATATATATATATATATATATATATATATATATATATATCATAAGAGGTATACAAAGAGAAAGTATTATATCATCTAAAAGTTTGTACTCTAGATTTGGAGAATCACAGGAGTTTCAGATCTCTCCGAGTTCGAAAAACAAAGGTTTGGAATTACAACTGTTCATAACTCAAAAACATGTTGAGCTATACGGGCGAAATTTGGCCTTTACATCAAATTTGTTGAAATCTATCGAATTTTGAACAATATGCATTCAGAGGAAATCTGTCTATTCGGTTGCCTTAATATAAGTAAACACGATGACTACAAAACGAGGAGAACTAGATACATAAATTTAGTACACAGATTTGGCATCTCCATTGTATATGTGTATGAAATTTAAAATTAAATCTATCAAAGGGTAGATCGTCTGTCGGTATATACATTTAAAAGCATATAAATGAGATAATTCAAAAACTTAAGAACTTACCTAATAAAGATGCTGATCACAGATTTAGCATCTAAAGTGTAGATATTTATCAAATTTTGAACCATGTCTATAAAAAAATTAACCGTCTGTCGGTCTGTATTTTCACAAGCATGTAAATAATGCAATGACTTAAATATATGAAATTTGGTATGCAAATCTGTGATTACAATTGTAATTCTATTTCAATTTTTGGTTTAAATTAGTTTTAAAAATACCATCCAAATACATATACATAAATGTCATCCAAATATATATTCAGTATTTTTGCAATTTCTATTAACCGAATGCCAGCAATAAATCGCCAAAATCGCGTTCTAATAGATTCTTTCGTAATGATTATTATGTGGTTAACAATACACAAATGCATTTATTAGAGAGCATAAGAGAAAGTTTCGGGGACACCAATTTTAAAATTTCATAAAAAAAATTCCACATTGAAATCAAATGACTGGAAAAGTAATATCTATTCGCCTTTTATAGCTTCCTATATTAAATTAATTTGATATTAAAATACACCGCTTTTTTTAAATTTTAATATGAGAAATTTTTAAAGTGCTTAAAGATTGCAGTTCTAATAAAATTAATAGATAGCATTCTCCTTCAGACATTAACTAAAAATTCTGCAGAAGATTTCAATTCATTTATGAAATATCAAGATGCATGTCCCGAAGATGTCCTCATATGGG
>JAPMOR010004942.1:481812-511103 GCA_026543865.1 Argiope aurantia
GACGAATGTCTGCCTTGTGATCTATGAACAGATAGATACATACAACACGAGTACAGATGTTTTGGTATAAAATATTTTCGTCTCTGATTCACAATAAAATTCTATTCCTTCGTTCTTCACTTCATTCATTATAAGAAGTTATGTTAATTATTATATCTCAGACTCAAAGCTGATTTTGAGATACTTCATTACTTATAATAAATTCATTCATTTATTTTAAAATATCATCCCCCTTTCGAAATGGGGTTACGAACAGGAAAAGTTTGTGAAGTCATGCCTTTTAACATACTATTAACTTCATAACTCACCTCAGTTTTTTTTTTTTTTTTTTCCTGATTGAACTATTTATCCTTTTTCACTTTCCACACTTCAGTAGCCTTTTTTTTAAAATTAATTTATTTGGTTTTGTACGTGTTTTCGATTCTGATTCAAACCGAAAGCATAGACTTATGAACGCCTGTGTTGCAGAAAACTTACTCATAGTTAACTCTTTATTAGCAGATTTCATTTCTTCAAGACTCCTGTAAAGCCAAGCTGAATATTGATGTTTGACGAAATTTCTAAGAAGAATGGTAATCTGACAAAATTCTTAATGTTAACCAACCACTCAAATTATTCGTAACGTACAAGCTCTTTTTTAGAATTTAAGATCTTAACATATTTCTTAGCAACTAAAAATTAGAAATAACGCTTGGAAAAGACCCATGAAATACGAAAACATTAGTCAAATTCAATTGAATTAAAATCAAATAAGAGATGCCCTGTTTCATCATTAATTTATATAATTCCCAGTTTTCCTGTATTTATTATTTTTGTATAAGTACATGAGAAATAAATCCTAAGAAGAAGTTGCTTAGTATTTCGTCCAAATTCAATTGCCTTTCTCTCAAAAATATCTGCTGTTTAGTTTAAATTTAAAACAAAGACGTATCTCCGCAGTCAGAACAGAAGTGTCATCCTTCTCTAAGTAGAGCTCGAACCGAATGAGAAAGCTCAAATTGTTGAACAGTATTTATTTGATAGCGCATGATAGATTTGTAAGTCACCGAAAAGAAAAAAATGTTTTTTTTTTATTTACAACAATAATTTGTAATACAGAATGTATTAACCTTTTAGTAGAAGAGATTTAAAAAAATACTAAATATGATTGGATCAGAGGTAATGATTCATCCATTGCATTTAGTTTTAAAACAATTTATCACGATCATTATAAATATAAAAAAAACTATACTAATAAGTTCCCACTGATCAAAACACAATTAAAAATGGGTTTTGTGCCACTAAACTCCACTAAACAATCAGCAATCAATCTGATGAATCCAACTGATCAAACTAAATCAATCAATTCAACTGATTAAAAGTATAAAGTGCCATTATAAAAATCTAAAAATTGAATTCCGATTTAAAGTTTTTACCGTCTAGGACATGATCTGTATGCTTACAGTAAGGCCTTAGTGAAAGAGATACTCTTCATTTTCTTTCTTTTTCTCATAAGCAGTTGCCAATTGCATCGTGGTATATTTTCTGGGAACTCTGTTGTTTGGATGTTTTTTTAAATCAACTTTCATTTCACTTACAAAGCGACTCACAATAAATGTTTCCAATACAGGTAGATGTAGGACTCTTCTGATATCGCTATTTAATATATTCTAGCCGCCTTTGGCGACCAGCTGGTTCGCCAATCTTAATGTTCGTTTAAATTTTAATAATTAAATATTTTATGCAATTATTACTTTAATAGATTCTTCATCAAAATATTTTAAAACTTCAAATTTTGATAGTCATATAATTCACTCATAATATTATATAATAATATTAAAGCCTCATAATATTAAAGCCTTCAGTCATAACGTAATATGCATCTCTCTAATTTTCTGTTAGCTCTCGTAGAATTTATGCTTTAAATTAAAGTGGAAAGAATTAATCTGCAATTAATATAATAATATTTTTTACTGAAACAAAGCATTTTTTTTATAATATGATTACTGATAACAGAGTCACTGAGCGTTTAAACTTTATGGGAAATAAAGAATATCTTTCTTAATTTATGTAATATTTCAAGAATTTCTCAACAAAATTTTCTCAGATTCATCATGAACAGATCGATTAATTAACAACGTTTAATTTTAAATGCATCAAACACTAAGAAAATAAAATGAATCGTTTAAAATAATCGGTCGAAAAAAGGTTTAAAAAAACTACTTAAAAAACGATGTACTTAAAACTATAAGCATATACAAAAAATATATAACTAACATAAATACAATTTAATTACAAAAGCATGCAACTAACCTAAAAATAATTTAAATCAAGAATCATCCGTTGATAATATTTTCAACAATCAGAACACAATGCGCATGCGTGAATTTTTCTAAGCCAGTTGGGGTAACGCTACGCAGATTAGACATTTTTAATAACCTTTATTCTGTGTTATTTTAATTTAAAAGTACTTCAGAATGAATCTGAAAGATCGATTAATTAACAATGTTTAATTTTAAATGCATAAAACATTAAGAAAATAAACAGAATCTTTTGAAATAATCGGTCGAAAAATGTTAACCCTAGCCTCATTACTGTTGGGGGAAAAAAAAATGGAAATGGAAGATTTTTTTTGGCGGGAAACTTAGTTTTTAATTCATAATTAAAATTCTAATTAAAAATTCAATAAAAGGAATTCCAGGTGCACATTCCCGACTTCTAAGGTATACATGTACCAAATTTGGTAGCTATAGGTCAAATGACCTGGCCTGTAGAGCGCCAACACAAACACACACACACATTGAGCTTTATTTATAAGTATAGACTAGGCTAGAATAACAGAGCCATTCTTTTTGCTGCACTTCATAGATATGATAATTGGAAATTATTGCTATGGGCAGTGTAAAAGTAACTTATCGCAAAAGAGTTGAGTGCTGTTTTCTCATAGGTAAAGTCTTTGTGGACAGTGTTATCTGGAAATCCATTTCAAATCTCACTTCGGTCCCCCAGAGAAGAGCAAGTCAGCAGAAGCCGTGAACCTCATCTATCAAACCCCGAAGATTGCAGAGCTTGCAGAAAAGATTAATAGCCTCATTCATAAGGTAGAGACGCCGGCAAAGACTATCATGACCTGTAGCAAGACGGAAAGCAGCTCTTCGCCTGTGCCTTCCGCACAAGGTCTTTGAAGAAAGGCACAGAACTGAGAGGGAGGGTTCAGAAGCGCCGCATTTGCATGGGGGTGTCCATATGCATACATTATTCAAAATAGTGACAAGTACATTAATGACTGGATCCCAAACAGAATACATTTACTAAACTCCATAAACTCCATGCAGCTTAATCTTAATGATGTGCAGACATTTCTTAGATTAGAATACAATTTCTTGAACTGTTTCCACTTGCGAGTTCATCTTCAACAGAAATAACTTGACTTCAAAAATTGGATGCAAAGAATAAAATAACATAAGAAAAAATAATTTAAAAAAATCTTTTTTGAAGTAAGTATTCAGCAAACAGAAGAACTTGTGAAAGATTACATTCAACAAGAACCAATTCATGATCAAGTCTGGCAGTTTATAAAAAGCTTTGAACAATGAAATTAATGTTTGTTACTGTCGTAAAATGTAAACATTAAAATCAGACAGATACAAAAAAAATGAACGGAATAATTTAAATTATAAACACACACACACACACACACACACATATATATATATATATATATGTATGTATGTATTTTTTCCGACGAGTCTTTTTTAAAATTCGGTGCATTAAAATTTGAATCTGTTGTAACATGAAAAAAAGTTTTTGGTTTGTTTATTCTTTTTAAAGGAAACATAAGACATTCATCAATGAAAATATCTCTAATGCGACTGTAAGAATATAAAAGCCTTCTTTCCCCTCCCCCTTTCTTTCTTTTATGTTACTATATCTGTAAATAAATTCAATCGTGGACGTAACAAAATTATAAATTTCGAACGATAATAAACGTTTTATTTAATCTATAAAAACTAATTGCAAAACTTTAGTTTTAGCTAATTTTTTTTTTTTTAATTTTCCGGATTACTTTGTTTTCCCTAAAATCTGTTTATTTTTTTTTTTAAGTGCAACGGTTATTAGTAGTTAGAGCAACACTGACTTGATAAATTAATAGCAAACTGTAACAGTTCGATTAGGCTTCAGATTTTATTGTATTCCTTCAAAGCATTTTCTACCATTCAATTCTATAAAATAAATTTTAAAAATACACATAACCCTTTCAAAACCGGCATATTTGCTCCAAATTAGTCGGGTTTCTTTATTTACAGCAAACTTTTCGAAATAGTATGAAATTGTGTTTAAACGAAGGAATATTTAGTTCTGTTTTTACGAATGAGCTATTTCACATTTGAAATAAAGCTATAATTATAGCATTTTTTAACTTTTGATATCTGAAAAAAATACATTTAAACTTTTAATTTTAAATGCATTCAACAAGAAATGCTTAAAATAAGTTTCCCGAGGTTCAATTATAAATAAGACTCATTTGTACGCTTTTTTTTATTATTATTATCTTATTATTTTGCTGAGTAGACTAATCTGATAATTATTTCATTTAAAACCAACGCAAACTTTCACATTTTAGAGCAGATTGAGTTTTAATTACCTTTTTTCATAAATCAAACATATTTCAATAAAATTTTTCTTAAAAGGAGTAAATAAAGAATTTTTTTATATATGAATTTTAGAATAATCTGATTAATTAAATTAACTGCCAAGTCTGATCTCTCAGTAAACTGAATATGACAGTATTATTATCGTTTGCAAATGCTTTTAGAATGATAGTATATAAAATAGCTCACTGGATTACTTTAGGTCAATTCAAGCCCCATTTGGAAACTATATAAGATTTCTTATTAAACAAGTCTCGTAACTAAGCCTTATGATTAGCCAAAAAAGACACAAAAGAAACACTTTCTCGCCAATCATCCAAACTATAACAGCAAAACAGCGTTTCTCCCCCCTCAGAATTCATTGGTGCAGGCCAGCTAATATCCATGACGCCTTTCATGGCGTTAAATCTCGTACCTACAGCCCTCCGGCTTCTAACACCCTACCTTCAAATTACCATGGTTGCCGACAACTTGCAAGAACTTACAAAGAAAGGAAAACTTGAGAGAAATCTTTAAAACTGTTCACTACATCCGCTCTTTTCACTTTAGCTTTTTAAATTACAGCATTACTACCAGTTAGTATTCATTTATTTTCCACATGATGAATCTAATTACAGAGTAATCGGCATGAATTAAGGAAGAATATCTGTGCTCTTAGAATGAAAGAGCCAATTTAGTCAATTCGTATATTAACCACTTTGTATCGGAAGGTGAATTTTCGGAACGTCAGTCTGTTTTCAGTCATCGATGACCGCTATAGTCCGAACGGAAAGCCTACTGTTGGTCACTGATGACCAACGTTGAAGTCAATATTTCACTGTATTTGCTCGTTTTCATTTGGAGTACTTTCTTTGTGTGTATTTATTTATTTATTTATTCAAAATTGTACGTATTAATGAAGGTCGGATAATTGAAAATAGTGGCTATTCTTTCAAAAATTACTGAGATATTTTCTGTGATTCTAATATTGTTCTACAGGACTCCTCAAGAGGGAATGTCACATAGTTAATGAAATTATGCTGTAAAGTGAGCAGCTCACACTATTTAAGAAGATATTTTTCGAGGAGAAAAAAAAAATAAATTTTTAACAGTTTATCAGATTTTATAATTTAAAAATTCAACGAAAGTTTTTAATAAATGGCATCCATCATATAAATAAATTAAATTATAATGTTAATATGCTGAATACATATAATCTATTAAAAACGTATCATATTTTTAACATACTTCATGTTCCGAAATCTAAGGAATACTCTGATGAAGATACTCTGAAGATTGACCTTTTTTTAAAATTATAAGATTTAGTAATTACATTGTTTGTTTTAGATCTGTGAATAGCGAAGATTTTAATAGTTTAAACAAAATGAGAGCTTAAACACTTAACCCAAGATTCTGCATGAAGAGAAAAAGTGCTTCTAAATTGCTAAAGATAGAGTGCGACTTTATGAGTCTTCTAGCTTTAGCATATAGCGAATGAGTGTAATAACATTAAAAAAAATATTTTATATTTGCAAAATATGGCAAGAAAATAATACAATAATAATCAAATACAATAATTCTTTTTCTACTCTTTTCCTTCTGTATTGTATTTAATTTTTTTCCTTTTTTCACTGTTGACAAGAAAGTTATAACCATTTGTAAGCAATGCAACTGTTTTGAATAACACTGAGTTGGGATAATTTTTTCTTTCAAATTTCCGGCTATCATCACAAAATCCACGACGGAATTTTAAACAAAAAATAAATTTTTCATAAGAAAATAAAATTGTCAGTCCTGGCAATGTAAAGCAGACAAGTTTTAACTCTGATAATTTTTTTGATATTATGCAAGATAGTTCATTGAAAATTGCTACCAGGTTCTCTTAAAAGATATTATGTAATCAGATTATTATAAATGAATGGTAGTTGTTTCAGAAAAAGAAGAAGACACTTAAATCAGCAATTCTAAATGCCTTTTATTATTAAATGCCTTCTATTATGCGAAAGTTCATTAATATATGACAGAATAAAAAATGCTCATACAGACGTAAATGACATCCAGCATGAAACTGACAGAAAATAATATATTATTAATCAATATTAGGGCTCCAAGGCAAGTGCAAATTTTTTTGCGTGTTTTATTAATCTGCTTATGCTTTCTGTATGCATGTGATATTTAGTTTCATCCTGTTCTTTAAATTTAACTGTAGATGCATCTAAACAGGGAAAGTTATTTTATGGCCACTCGGTATACAGCAAATATGAAAGCGCACTATCTGTTCTTTAAAAAAACCCAGCTGGAGTGGTACCTCCGAAACTCTCTCGCATACTCTCCGATAAAGATCTTATCTGCCGCCCCCCCCATAAACTGTGGACTTGCATAAGGCCGCGAATGCCTTGAAAATTATTAGCGAATATTAGTTAGAAATATAGATTTTTGACGTGAACATACCAAATTTTATTCATTTAAGTCATTACATCTACATGTATGCAAAAGTCCAGACCGACAGATGATCAACCTTTTGACAGATTTGGTTCCAAATTTTATATGGAATCTACTTTTTAGACAAGAAGACTGGAAACCAAAATTTATCTATCTAGCTTTGTACATTTTGTAGTTATCGAGTTCATTCATATTTGAGCATCCAAACAGGCAGTCTTTGAATGGATTTCATTCAAAATTTTAATAAAATCTACAAATTTGTTCTGAAGTCCATATATTAAATTTCATCCGTCTAGCTCAAAATTTTTTGAATTATCTTGTTCACAGGCAGGCAGACAGTCATAATGCCAAAAATGTGTTCTTTGAGCTTAGCGATCTGAAATTTGGAGATTCGTCAAAATCTAATGCTTTAATTTTTGGATGATTACAATACTTCTCTATACTTCGTATACGAAAAAGTAAAAAGGAATTCTCATAGCAGGCAGGCAAGTTTTCAATTAAATAAGTTGATGTAAAATAACAATAGCTTAATAAAATAATAAAATCAGAAGGTATATTAAAAAGCATGTGATAATGCGTTCCATATAAAAGAACAATCAATACAGTATGCAACATGTATGATCAATGCTATTTATTGTGTCTCGATCTAGCTGTAAAAGTAATGGATTTTTAAAAAAAATAGAATTGAAATTAATTTAAGAAGCCCAAGTACGCAAACCTCTGATATGAGGCCGATGGTATCTGAGCTAGAACATCCTAATTAAAATTTAAAAAATCTGGAGAAGTCATTTAGAAGATCTTAAAAATGTATGTATATATGCGTAATTTCCTTCCTTTTTTTAAGGGGGGGGGGGGGAAGGGATGTAACTTTCAGCTTCTAGGAACATCTTAAATATCAGTAGTCCCAGAAAGTTGTCTGTATATTCTGGAATACCAATGTTTTGAAGAAATGTCTTTTGAATGTTTTGATCTTCTAGACTCAAAAGCTTATCGATACAACACGTAATGTATAGAAATACAATTTTGGAAAATCTTTGAAATTATTAATTTATTTTAATACTAGCCGCCTTTGGCTACCAGCCGGTTCGCCAGTATTACCGCTCGCTACAATTTTCAATTAAATATTTTAATTAACTGGTCTCTTAATAGATACTCTAACAAAACATTTTTAATCTTCAAATTTTGATAGTCATACCAAACTTATACTGTTGTTTAGATCGTTTCTTTCAATTTACTATATATATTTTGCTAATTTGTTGTCATTTCCGGTAAAACTTTAACTTTAATTTAAAGTGGAAATGCTGAAATTAAATTAATGTAAAGATATTTTAATGAAACCAAGCGCTTTATTTTATTTATCATTTTTATTGTTATTTATTTGTTTATTATTATTATTGAATATGAGTATTGCAGATAGAATCGCTCGGGATTTAAATCTTATGTGAACTACAAAATATTTTTCATAATTTATGTAATATCTCAAAGAATAATTCAACAACAATTTCTCAGATTCAGCATAAAATTCAGTTTTTAGTTTTGCTTTCAAAAGGATTGAAATGAAATCAATAATAATATTTTGTTCCGGCCTATAAATATATTTCAAAAATTATGAAGTCTAAATTTAATGCAGTAAGGTAACATATTCTGAGAAATATTCTGGACACACCAAATTTTAAATAAATGAATAAATGTTTCTATTTTCCACGATCAACTAAGACTTATTTATGAAGTTTTGAATGTTAAAAATTGAGAAAAACTCAACATTTTCATAATGTTAGGCCAATTAATCTTGAGAAACCTGCGTGCTGATTTTCTTTGAAACGATCGATGGAAAATCTAAAATTATCCTTTTTTTATTGAATAGTGATATTCAAATTTTCATAAATCAGTCAGTTTAAGTGATTGATTTAGTTGATTGGAACTTAACTCTTTTTATTTAAAATATTAGTGCTTCAAGAACATTTTGTTATTCATGATTTCCACAGCAGAAGCTTTATGTAAAATCAAAAATTTGTTATTTATTAGAGCATTTATTGAATCAAACTACATAAAATATAATCATTTTCCATTTAGACCATTTTAGCAGTTCTGTGTTTTACTAAAAATTTACAAATTAGCTGTGCGGCCCTGATTTGAATGGATATCCTGTTCATATTAAACAAAACTTGCCTTAAAATAAAACTGATTTATTGGATTAATAATATAGAGAGTGTAAAAGATCATGAAACAATTTTTCTTGAATTTATTTTTTAGAAAAAATAATATTTTAGATTTGTTTCCTTTCCTACAGACACGTGCCGAAAATTATATTTTTGCAGATTTCATTTCCAAAAAGATTTAATTTATTTTTAGTTGGAGCTTTAATCAATGTGATGGCAACACTTTGATAAAAACTAATTTTTTCCCATGAATGCGAAACTTGCTCGTGCAGCTTAAATTTTATTTGTATTTTGTACGAAAAAAAATTGTTGAAAAATATAGTTATAATATTTATTTAAAAATTCATTAAAAATAGAAATTTAATTTTAAGGTTAAAATATTGGTATCATTTAAAAGATAAATTTTTGATCTTTAACTTCATTTAAAAATCTTTTTTGTGAGGTAATATTTTCGGAAGTTATAGCAGAAACACGCCAAAATTTCGCTTAATTTTTAAATAAATAAAATTCTAATTAAAAATTCAAAAAAATAACCCCCAGGTGCACATTCCCGGCCTCCCAGGTATACACGTGCCAAATTTGGTAGCTATAGGTTGAATGGTCTGGCCTGTAGAGCGCCAACACACACACACACACACATTAAGCTTTATTATAAGTATAGATATAGATAATAGTTAATTTTAATCTGTTGTATGATATAACCTTTCTTTCATTGCAACAGGAAAGAATAGGTATTTTTTTAATCTAATATCAAAATGATAGTGAATTTTCTAAAGCGATATATTTAGAACTGTAATTAGATGTTTACTCTAATGTTTACTTTGTTTAGAAGAAAAAATGCTGGAAATTGCTGAATTTTTGGAACTTTACCTTGAGACTCTCTAGATGTTGAATAGGATGGGGAGGGGTGTAGTTTAGTTCTATTAACATCCCATTTTAAAGCCACACTAGGGCTATTTTGGGACGGACCTCATACTTTTGAACCGCGATCAGATGACGAGGACGACATCTGAGCAGTCATCCCCTCTCCAAACTTCCACACCACACCATTGGGAGGACGTTTAATCCTGACGGATTTAACTTGTACCGCTTACACGACAGCTCATCAGTGGGATAGGGTTTAGAATCTGAAACCCTACGATTCCGAAGCCACCTCTCCCCTAGGATGGGGGTGGGCCTCAAACTAGGACAAAGAATTTCAAACCAGAGCTATTATGGCTGCTTTGAAGCGTCTGGTTATTTTATCCGAATTATTATTTATTTTGACCTCAGATTCTTTTCCTTCTCCGGGATGATATAACAATTATGTTTTGGCTAAGTGATTAGAGGATCATGGATTCGAGATATGATAAAACCAAGATCCGTTGTGTGTGTATGCTTGGCTTACATTAGGTTATCCATTGCGAGCCAAACATCCTCACAATGATGTGACTGTGGAAGTTTTAGAGTTTGTGGTTATAGCACAAATGAGGATTATGGCCAAAATGGTTTACTCTATTCCAAAATTTGTCAATATACGGTGTGCTGATGGAGTTTTTCATCTCAAAGATGTGTTTCCTGATAGCTCTCATTGAACTTCCAAAGAAGATGTTAATCTCTTAAAACATGAACAGTCCAGTACAGGATTTTCTTTACCCACAACCAAAAGACTATACAAAATAAAAATTAATATTTTTTTGAAAAATTTATGACACTGAAATTATTAATTGCACTATTATGAGAGTATTCGTCTACATTAGCATTTCTTCATAAACAATTTTTTTTACAATTAAATCGAGTAAGTTTTTACTGAAATGTCTGTAAAATAAAATTCTTACAAGTAGTTTTTTCATACTACTTGTAAGAATACTGAATATTACTACTTGTAATACATAATACTGCATGTATTAATAATATGAACTAGAAATAAGTAGGGGGGGGGAAGGAAACATTAATAATATGGATTAAAAATAAGTAGAAAAAAGATATTCTGAAATATTCTTCTTCCTAAGTCAGATTATGCATGGTAAAAATCAATCGTTCTGACACTATAAATAAAGGCAGTTCTGTATTGTAATTTATTTAAATATTCTTAACTTCTGTTATGTGTGAACTTTCGTTAGTCTGCATGTGAAATAAGCAAATGCTCGGAACTAAGCTGGAAAAACATGATTTCAGATCTTTGTTTTTCAATGTCTATTTTCTTTCCTCGGCTCCTCTGTTTTCCAAGCAAGTTCAGAGAGTTTGTAAATATATTTTGAGACCTAGGAACTTTATGGATTTTTTCACGTAGAAAATGATTATAAAATAAAAACTTGTTTGCCTTCCGTTTATGGATTTTTTTTCGGTGTGTGTGTGGGGGGGGATGCAATATACTGGATTGCTATCTCATTTTTTTTATTGGTGTATTTTGAGATTCCTCTTATATTCTGTGTTCATGAATTCTGCGTGTAGTTGGCGTTTAACTGTGTTGTGAAACATGGCAGACATTGATTTTATATTTTCTATATTCTTCTATCTTCAATGTATGTTGATGTATTTTATAGTGTTTGCCTTACATGCATTTTATAACTTATATTGTTTCTCGTTAGGCAATTGCTTTTGTGAGTATTGCCAAATAGTATTCATTTCTCCTAATATTTATTCAGCTTGGTCATACAATGGGCGTTATATTCTTTTTCATAAAATCTCCGATGCTGTGATGCATTTCTAGAAATGGTTTGGGGATTCTGCTTGATGAATGGTCCATTTTCCATTTGTTTTGTTAATCCCCCCCCCCCCGCTTTGATTCCTTTTTCTTTCCGTCGCTCACATATTTTGCCTGTGTTTCTTGCACTATGTATTTGCTTTTTACAAACAGCTGCGGTTACTTTCAATCTGGATGAAATTCTTCCCATTAAGAATAAATTTATTGCTGCAGCTTGGTTACTTTGAACATTATCAGTTTCGAGCTGATTATGTTCAAAGTAAGTTAACAAGATTTTGTTTGTAGTTAAAGTGTATTTGATCATTATGTTTTAAATTTTGGAATCAGTACGCATATAACGAACGTGCACATTCCTTTCTGCTTACATTACGTAGACATTTTATCAATCCATTATCGTATTGTTACTATCAGCTGATCTGATTTCAATCAGCTCTTTGTTAGAATATGTAATGTCATCTTTTTAATAATTTTTTTTAAATCTGTATTTAATTTCTGAATATTTTCTCCTGTATATTTTTCATTATACTATTCACTTATTATTTTTTTGTGATTATTTTTATCTCTAACTCTGTTTTAGCTCATTTACTTTACATTAATTTAATCACCATTCCTTACCTCGATTTATATCTTTTTTTTTTATTAATTCACAGGTTACTTCGCATGATGCTTATATTCATCCCGTCTCGAGTTGTGTTTTTTTATGTATTTATTCGCTTTTAAAATGTTTTAAATGTTGTTGTTTAAAATTCCTGTTTTTGATTGCTCGATTGACTGAGAAATAATTTTCACTATTATTTTCTATTTTGTGGCCATTCGTCAAAATTAAAATGAATTTTTTGAATTTTTCTGTGGTACCGCAAAGGATTTATGCTTAAATTGGTGCCGGTTTTTCTGTTGGTTGTGTAAAGGATCCTTTGAGTTTAGAAAAATGCCACATTGGATATTATGCCTTGAATGTTAACGCTTTAAAAATTATTTTTAAAAATTTTCCACGATGCGGCAAAGAATTTATCTGTAAATTAAGGTCAGTTTTTCTGCTGGTTATGTAAAGGATCCCTTGCGTTTAGAGAAATGCCACATTGGATATTATGCTTTGAATATTAAAACTTTAAAAATTATTTTTTGAATTTTTTCGCTGTGTCGCAAAGAATTTATCTGTAATCTGAGGTCAGTTTTTCTGCTGATTATGTAAAGAATCCTTTGCTTTTAGTAAAATGTCACATTTGGTATTATGCCTTGAATGTTAAAGCTTTGATTTTTTTTTTTTTTTTTTTTTTTTTTTTTTTTGTGTTGTTTGGAATTTTTTTTTTATTTGAGGTCAATTTTCTTCTGGTTATGTAAAGGATGATTGAAGTAAAGGAAAACTGAAGTTTCTTATTAATTAATAATCTTATTTTGATCTCAGAGAAAAGTACGCAATTTCTTGCCACTTTCTTCTATATTATTTTCCAAGGTTTATTTGTGTTTAAAATCGATTTATTGATATTATGCGCTGCTGATAGTGGCTTTTTGATCATTCCTGTGGGTATCTGATAACCTGAAGTTACGTCCACCTGCATTCCTGAGCAAAAGTATTGAACAACGTGTCAATGATAAGTGGATAAGTGTCTTTTTTTTTTAATATAATGCTTTAACTGAAAAAATATCTTATCAATGAAGTTGCATCAAAAGTAATAATTCCTAATGCTGCTTCATTCCCCAAAACATTGACCGATAAGAAATCAAGTACTCTCGATTTACTTCTCCACTTCTTTATGAAGTATTTTTAGATCAAATTAGCTCAAATTAAGCTTAAAAATTAACGAGTGGCTTTGCCTTGAGTGGCGATTTAATGCACTTTCAATATTAGCGTAGCAATAAGGGAGGGGAAATAGATTTCTCTAGCAGTAGTAGAAGAGGAATAAGTTAGCGCGGGTAATTTCACTTTTGAGGTCAAATATGCAGAAGAGAAGAAAATAAATAATATCATAACCCTGTTTTTTTGCACTTACTGAATCATTAATGATAAATAGAGGTGAAAAAAATAATATTGAGCCCGATGTGGCCACTTACTTTCGCTATGCCGCTGATTGTCAAAGTGGGATAAAATTAATTTAGATAGACAATGGATTATTTATAAGACTGTGTTACATAATTATGTATTGTTATTACATATAAGTATTTTCTTTTACTAATATTAATTATGTTACATTTTTAATTTTATTGATTGTATTTTTAAGTGTAGGATTTCATTCATTTATTCTTTTTTATTCATAGTACATTTTTATTCATAAACATGGTGCCACATGTTGGATTATATTGGATTGGTTTGCATTACACTATATTGAATTATTAACACTTATTTTGAATCGGTTAAATTTATTAAAATATTAATATATAAATTAATTTCATCACATTTGTAAAGACATACGATGATGTCCTTTTTATGTCGTTTATATGTAATTTTTTTTTAATTCGAGCAATTATTTATTCAGATGAAGCCTTAATTATACACACCGGAATTTTCAGTTCGCTTATTTATCTAAAAAAGTGAAAATAGAACAAGGTGTATCTAAATGCAATAAATTTGGTAAAACAAGAAGAATGGTGTGTGTGTGTGTGTTTATGACTGTTTTGGGGATATTATTATTGCAAAAGAAAAGAAACAATTTGAATTCGGAAATAAGTAGGAGTAATTACAGTTATAATATTTTTCCACAGAGATGTTTCATTTTAAAGCCAACAAAATTAATTCTTCATATGAATTTTTTGAATAACTTCTAAAAGTAATCATTGAAAAATCATAACAATAAAATTAAGCATTGGGGGATAGTTTAAGAAGTAAAGCAGTTGAATTGACTCTCATTTTCATAAAGAATGACTTTTACAAACTTACACTTAAAAGCAAAATTTTCTTTATCAGTACAGAAAGCATTAAATATTTTTTACATAAACTAAATGTGCACTTAAAATAGATTTTGATGGCTACTTGATCTGTCTTTCTCAGTCCATTACGCCATCGCTTGCCAAACTCGAAAGGTAGAACCATTAACACTATCTTATTTACGATGTTGTTCTTTGCGGCGACACAGAGAAAGACTGATTAGGGAAAACAATTTATGAGACAAGGGTCGCCGAGCTCTTCATTAGGGGTAGGCATCGAAGGTCAGGGACAGAAATAGGGTCAAGAATGATAAGAGCACGCAACTGAAAGAAAGGGAGGAAGAATTTTGGACTCTGGTCGTTTCTGATACGTCCATCGTTTGTGGGTGGGAGGGAGGGAGAAAAAAAGGGTGGGCACATATTGCGTTATAAAAAAGACCCTCTACGGCATGAAAACTTTATTTCTTTCTTTCGTTTTGTTCTCTGTCACCTGTGACGATATGCCTAATCCACCGAGCTCAACGAACGACGAACGTCAGTCTCTATATGCTAATACGAAGCAACATATAGAGAACAATAAAAAACTCTTCGGAGAAGGAAAGAGATACTTTCGAGATCCATTTTCAGAGAATGCGTTACCCTACAGAGGAGTGAGAGCTATAGCGAGAGTTAGTCCTCATAATAAAAATGAGAACTAAATTTAGTGCCAAACATATGATATAAAAAATCATTTTCATGATTTTTCAATGTAATATATAAAGTTCCTTTAGGAACTATGTGATATATTTATCAGCTCTTGAAAAGAGCTATTGCTATTCTGCTTTATACGCAGATTCATTCAACAATAATCTAGCTCTTTTACAGAGCTAGTAATTATAAAAGAAGGACTTTCATCAATACCACGCACACAGTGATGTAGCGATGTAGAGTACAGATATCCAAGGCGTGCGTATTCAGAGGGATGCCACAAAGACAAAGCACTTACACCTTTATATACACTCATGTCCATAAATTAACTTAATTTATGGACATAATTCAGATCACGCGGAAATTGAGCTCTAAAATACATATATCATCCGTAAAATGACTACGCACTTCTTCAAAAATCATAAGCAAATTGCAGGAAGCCACCAGATGACAAAAATATTACGTCACAATGACGAGAGTGTAAGAGAGTGATATATAAGGAATACAGGGAAAGAAGTAAAATTGTTTGCAAACGCTTTATAACCCTTTCAGTGCAATAACCGCATAATTATGCACAAAGAATGCATTTGGAGGATTTTTTACTGGTAGAGTTATCGGCCGTCTGGAAAGGTGGCGTCCCCAGCTGGAAGTATCTGAGGAACTTGGAATCGCTCAGAATGTCATCTCCAGGCCTTGGCAACGATTCCAAGATGATGGTAATGTGATTAGACGCTACAGCACAGGTAGCCCCCGAGTTACAACGCCGAATGAGGACCGGTATTTGGCAGTTACTGCCAAAAGAAATAGACCAGTCACAGCATCAGACCAGTCTCGTCAGCTCTCTTTAGCCATTAACTCTGTTACCAATCTGGTGGATTAAACTTATCAAAATTATTTGTTTTGGCCTAAGATAGCTACGATGAGCTACACGCGTGAAATTTCTTGAAATTTTTTTCTTCAGAAAAATAAATTTTTAAAAAACAGTCCCCATAGCTAAGGCATCATGCAACGTAATTCCATTAAATTTCCCTATAGTTTATCCCATAAATAATATTTTATTATTGTCATTAATTAATTCTATCATAAATCATAATAATTATAAATTAAATACCAAATTTCATGACGTTAGAGCTTTATTGCGCTCGTCCAAACTAGTTCAATTAAATTTTAACTTTTCCCTAAACTAACAAATTAAAGTAAATATTCCAAATTATGATGTGGAGGTGCTCGTGACCACTTTGTCACATCGCGGAACTCCGAAACATCACGACGTTGCCGTTGCCCACTGGTACGACAGTTTCAAGGCAGACCGTGTACAGACTCCTTAGGGCGGATTGGTCTATATGCTCGTAGGCCTGTCAGATGTGTTCCACTTACTGCAACTCACTGTCTCCTACGGTTAGCCTGGAGTAGAGAGCATGCATTGTAGACACCACAACAGTGGTCTTGTGTGATGATTTCCGACCAGTCCAGGTTGAGCTTGCAGTCTGATTCTCACCAGACTTTCATATGAAGAGCGTCAGATACCCGTTACCACAAGAGAACATCATCGAACGATACCGTTACGGTGGTGCAGGATTGGTCGTTTGTCGAGGAATTATTCTGGGTTCCAGAACTGACCTGCATGTTCAAATTGGAATCATGACAGGCCAAATCTATCGGGACGTCATTCTGGAACAACATGTACGTTTGTTTCGGGGCGCCATGGGCGCGGAATTCGTGTTTATGGATGACAACGCCCGTCCTCACCATGCAAGCATCGCAAACAAATGCCTTCGATCGGAGGATATCACCCGTATGGACTGGCCAGCATTCTCACCGGACTTGAATCCAGTAAAGCATGTGTGGGACATGCTTGGCTGACGAGTTGCAGCCCAACAACCACCTCCTACATATCTACAGGAATTTCGGAGAGCATTGCTTGATGAATGGTGTGCTATTGCCCAAGATCTTATCGATAATTTGATACTCAGCATGCCTAGCCGTTGTACGGACTGTATTGCATCGTCTGGGTGACATACTATGTATTAACCATCATTCCAACCATGTAATATTGGTTTTTGTAATTCATTTTTTTTTTTTTGTAATTTGCTCCAGGGAGCAAAAAATCGCATTTTGTATTAATGATATCAAACGTATAGCATATTTTTTGCTCTTTATCTTTTGTTTAATAAATAGGCTTTACAAATAAGTCACATTTGTTTTGCTTCTGACTCTTTCTTTTCCTGAATTTGCATTATCCTTAATTTATGGACATGAGTGTATTTTGAAAGCTATTTGTCTTCGACCTCTCAGGGCCTGGTCTTCTGTTATTCTTCCTTGTATTAATGTATGTTTGTCCCTTACTTGAATATTGAAAGTACTCTTGAAATATATTGAACAAAATTTGAAGTAGATAATAATTAGTGGAGATGTCCTTGTATGGACAACTACTGACCACTTAACGGGGACGAGTTACATCGCAGAATTTGGGGATATCTAGAAACCCTTTGAAAGAAAAAGATTCACTTTCTATCTAGACGAAAGAAAAGCGTGTTTTTAGTTTAACCAATATTTTTTAAGTTGTCTACTCACTCCCCTCTATTTGCTTTCTCCTTTTCGAAATATAGAGAAAGTATTAAAATCATCAAAAATCTCGATCTCGAAATTTTGATGAAGCCCCACGTTTCATACCTCTTCGAGTTCGAAAAACGAATTTATGATATTATGCCTGTCCGTAATTCGAAATCCAGATTTTGACGAGTTGCCACATTTCGAACCTTCCTGAGATCGAAAATCACATTTATGGCATTATGTCTCTCTGTCTTTCTGTGAACACAATAACTCAAAAAACGCTTTGAGCTAGATGGATGAAATTTGATATACGGCCTTAGGACGAACTTATAGATTTGTATCAAACTTTGAACGAAGTCTATTCAGGGGAAATCTGGCCATCCGGCTGCTCGAGTACAAGAGAACTGGATAACAGAAAAATGCAAAGAACTGGGTCGGTAAAATTTACAACACAGGATCTAAAATATAAACTCTTATTCAAATTTCAGTTACATCTGTCAAAGAGCTGACTGCCTATATCTCTGTCAAAGACTATTTGTGTCTCTGTCTATGACTGCCTACATCTGTCAAAGACTGACTTTCGCATGCATGAAGGCGCAATAACTCATAAACACTCTAACTTAAACAAATGAAATTTGGTATGTGATCTTATGACTACAATTGTAGTTCCAAGTCAAATTTTAGTTCCAATGGATCGAAGAAAGAGTGTCTAAAATACATATTCGAACGATAGATTCAGGACAAATGCTACATTCATGCCAAAAATCTATATTTCGTAACTCAAAAAAGCTTTGATCTAGAAAGATAACATTTGGTATATGGATTTTAGACTACATTTGTAAATATTTAAAAATTTACAAAAACTACAAAATTTTGAACGAAATCCATTCACAGGAAGTCAGTTGTTCGAATACAAGTATACTCAATAAGAATGCAAGTAAATTCGATAAGTAAAGAGCTGCATAGATAAGTTCTGGTACACAGGTTTAGCATCTAAAATCTAGATCGTTATAAATTTGGAACCTAATCCCATAAGGGGTTGACTTGCCGTTGATTCTATTAATAGTCTCAAGTCTGTACTTTTGCATGCATGTAAATACAACAACCTAAATCAATGAAATTCGATATGTAATGGTGTGACTACAAGCTATAGCTCAGTCAAATTTTGCATCTAAAACGCGTCTAAAACAAATATTCTTAAGATAAAAACAGATAAAATATTATATTCACACTAAAGATCTATATTTCGTAACAACTGTTAGCCAATGCACGCAAGGCCTTTGCGGCCTTACCCAAGAGTCCACAATTTTATGTAGGGTTGGGGGGGGGATAAGACCTTTATTGGGGAATATGCGAGAACATTTCGGCGAGAAATTCGACTTCACTGGTTTAACTAGTATATAAAAGGCTTCGTGATAAAGTTCTTATTTCTGTTCAATTTGGTAACTTAATCTCATTTTTTTAAGTTGTGTTTTTGAATCGTTGCGTTTACATTTCTGTGAAAAAACAGATCAACAGAAAATAAAGATTTTAAAATTCTATAAGGATCAACACTTTAAATGCTAAATTTGTGCAAATTTTATTTATCTTGTTCTTCATGTTTTGTATTCATCATGTTCGTTTGTACTCGAAAGGCAGATAAAGAGACGTCTTATGACTGGATTTATTTCAAAATCTGATAGAAATTTACAAATTTGTTCTAAAGTCTAGCCAATTTCAACCGTCTAGCTTAAAGCGTTTTTGAGTTAACATGTTAATAAACAGACAATATATAATGTCCAAAAATGGGTTTTTCGAACTCTTTCTATACTAAGAAGTTAAAAGGAAAAAACTCACATCTGATTGAAGTTACTTTTTAATGGTCGCTAGACAATTGTCTCTAATATTTGTAAAAAAGAATGTGTGTCTCTCCAGATCATTTAGCCTTGAACTTCAAATGTGGCACATATATACATAGGAAGTTGGGCGTGTGATCCTGGAAGCGATTTCATTTTGAAATTTTAATTAGTTAATCCTTTATTTACTGGATACTCAAAAGTATCTTTTAAATCAGGTTGATATCTTCGTAATATTACTAGACATCAGCAATAGATATGCAGTAGATATCATCTGAAAGTGGCAATTAAAAATTTTATTTATTAATTCAATTAATTTATTTTAATTAATTAAAAAAGGTTTTTTTTTTTCTCTTTCTTAACTTACTTTGCACCAAAATTTAACTAATGCTATAATGGAAAAATTGAAGGTAAAATAATTCGGTAAATAAAGGATAAAAAAATTTAGAAAGATTTTAGCTTTTTTCCGCAACTACTTACAAAGATATTATAGTTCAAAAATAAATTTTAGATCATTTTAAAATTTTAAAAAGTACCTCTTTAATGATATAAGTTGAGTTCTGGTGAAATTTTTTCCTGAATTGAGATAATTTTTTACATTATTTATTTATTTATTTGCATTAATCTTTAACATTGCTTTTCATTATTTCAGTGAAATTCAAACAGTTTTCATGGTTTCATTAAATATTTCATCGTGATTTTCTTTCATTATTAAAACTAAGGAAGAGAGATTCTTTTTAATATCTGTCCACTTTATATGAAAAATAAGAATGTGAAGTAACATACTGCTAAATACAACGTGCATTTTAAATATAGATTATCCAGACAGTTATGTTCTTAATGTCATTGTAACATTTTGGAACTTGACTCCATTAGAAAAATTCATTTATTCAATGAACAGAACAGAGTAAAGCTATTAAAAAAGTAATAACATTACTCTCTATCACAATTTAATGCTTACAAATATCCTATAGAAGGAGTCATGAATAACGAGTTATGCATAAGAGATTTAATTGAAATTAAAGACAAATAATGTTCTGTTAAACGAAATGGTTGACGAAAGCGGCTAGTAGTCAATATTTAATATGTTGGTCGAGGGAAACAATGGAGAAAAAAATTAATAATGCCGTTATATATTAAGTATCAAATCTACCGGGTCACGCTCCCACGAAGGTTAAGAAACTCTGTTGCAATCTAAAAAAAAAATTGTCCTTAAAGTGTTTTTTTTTTTTGGGTATTAATTTCAAATGGTTCTCTGTCCTTTAAGCCCCTCCTTTGAGCTACCACTGGTTATAAACTTTCTATAGATCCTTGCATTTCCCCCGGTTGACTCATGCCCTGGGGCTGCATTCTGACCTCAAGATTTCGCAAACATCGACTGCACTGGCGAAAACTTGCTATCTATAAATGAAGCAACCCGGGAATTAAAAAAATAATAACTACAAGGTCAGTAGAGCCCCTTTTGGGGGCCTCCCTAACTTTCTGAGTCCCCGTTGCATACAAGGTCAGCATGAGATAAGGGTCAGGTGAAGTATTTTTAACTCTTATCTGGCGCCATTTGAGGTTTCCTACCGTCACTTACTTTTGCTGTAACTCTCCATTCGGAATTAAATTAACCTGAGATTCAATTAATTCCCCCTTTTGAGTTGGTGGACATTCCTCACAATCAGTAGTACTTTGAGGTCATTGAAGAAGACAGTGTAACCAACAAAAAAGCATGCAATGAAGTATTTATCTGTTTAGATGAGAGATGTTTTGAGCGCCAGTACAAGATAACTATTGGAAAACAACTTTATCAGCCTCCCTTGCTCTATTCCTGATTTTTAACTTAAAGCATCCTTTTTTTTTTTTTTATCTTAAGGCCACACAGAGCTTGAAAAGTTATCAAAATACTCCTCTATTCCTCCTGAAACAAAAAAGTGACCCAAATTCAGCGTAATTTTTTACATTAAGTAATTGTTGAAACTAAAATATATTACATTTTATGCTTATAATCTTACTAATTAGCAAATCTATCATGTAAGGAAATAATTTGAAAAGATTTCCTTAATCACATAATAAGTCGAGTACCGAGTTTTACTATTCATGCGAAATAGTTACCTGATGTAACTAATATGGATGAATAAGCATGAAAGAAAAATAGTAAAAGTAATAGTAATTCATATTATTTATGCATCCTTCCTTCCTATGTTTTTGTTGTTGTTGTTTGTTTTGTTTTCTGCTTTGTTTTTCTTTTTTCCGCCTGCCATTTTATTTCTTCATATACAAAGTATAAGAAACTTTTGCAATCGGCAAAATATTCGAACTCGAGATTTCCACATTTTAGACCTTCCTGATTTGAAAAAACACATTTTTGGCATTATGTCTGTCTATCTGTATGAGACAAAAATAACACTTTAAGCTATACGGAAGAAACCTGGTATGCGATCTTTACACCAAATTTGTCAATTTCTATCTACTTTTGAGCAAAATTCGTTCAGAGGAAGTCTGTATGTCAGGTTGTTCGAATGTAAGGTAACACAACAACTATAAAACGAAGAGTTCTTGCTATATGGATAAAATTCTATACACGTTTTATTATCTATAGAGAAGACATCGATCTAATTGTGAGCCATATACAATGAGAAGTTGATCGTCTGTATGTCTGCACTTCCTGAAGCATATAAGCGCAGTAACTCAAAAATGCAGTGACTTAAATGAATTAAATTTAGTATGTGAGTTTCTGACTACAAATGTAGTTAGTTCTGCATTAAATTTTTGTTTTAATCGGTTGGGAAAAATGTGTCTAAAACACAAATTTAATTTTCAGATATTATTTACACCATGCCAGAGATTAATTGTCAACTATCACAAGATGAATTCAATAAAAAGGCTAAATTTGCGTCAAAGATTAATATTTGTAACTATTATAAGTCAATGCAAGGCATTTTCTATGATAACACCTTTATCAAAGAGCATGCAAGAAAGTTTTAAGAAGACTACTCCCATTGGTTAACATTTTAATAATAAGTGTTTTATGTATTTTTAGATTTATTGAATTTTATATAGTTACTCCCTCCTCGTCTTCAAAGCCGGGGCCGGGGTGGCCTGGTGGTAGTAAGGTCTCGGCTCGTGAGCCGTTAGTTTTCAGGTTCAAGACCCGATTCCACCGAAGAACCGTCGTGTAAGGGGGTCTGTGGCGCGCTACATCTGTCACGCCAAACGTCCTCCCGCTGATGGGGTGAGGGGGGTGCCAGTTCAGGTGTTGTCCTCGACATCTGACGGCGCTTCAAATTTACGAGGTTCATCCCTAAATAGCCCTAGTGTTGCTTTACAACGGAACGTTAATATAACTAAACTAAACTAACTTCCGAGCCAGTACTTGTGATTGTACACCAAGATTTCAGAAGATTCAAATAGTACTAGATTGCAGATTAATGCTCAGAAAATCTGTCTACTTTAATTTAATCCATATATCTTCACTTTTTCCTTGTTTTGATTATTGAAATTTTTTATAACGCCTTCTTTCCTGCGATATGCTCCATAAAACGAATTCAACCTAGAATTTTCGCTCCAGTTTCAGCAACAAAAAAGCCTGAGACAACATCAATAAAACATTTCTTAAAACAAAAGAGGTAAAAGACAAACTTCCGACCTCGATCTGAACTTATTTGCTCGTGTTCTATATGTTTAGGAACCTTCCTTTTCCATTTTCTTTTTTCCACCTTTTGTTACCTTTCTACATTACGTCCATCTATTTCCTTTCTGAAAAGAGATAAATACACTGACCTAATTAAAAAATAACTCTTTCTATTTTAACTTCAAAAAAAAGGTCACAGGCGTGCAATGTTACACAACATACAATGAGATTTCGGTAAACAAAATTATTAGAGACCTTATTTTTCGTCAATCCTATTTTCTTGAACTTTCTTCCACTTCTCAGAATTTTATACTTTTATAAAAAGAAAAAAGAAAAATATTATTAAACTATGCCAGTGCAAGATCGGAAGATGCAATAGTCAAGAAGTCGGGCGTCATTTAACCTAAAAAAGTACGTTGGGCTAATTGTCATTAATTATTTATTATCCAACCAGTCTCGGTTCGCTGTGGTGTGTAAATGTAAGAAGGGGCGAATTTTGTCATCTGAAATTTCCATTTAAAATTTTACCAGCAATTATTGTGTCTAATTAGAAATTATTGTTAAATGTAGGAAATTGCACAAAAAAATTTTAATCCTTCAATTTTTTTGTCGAAATTACGGAAAAGTAAAGGAAATTACGCTCTTGTTAGAATATCTAGTCCTAGTTGAAAAAAAGAAATACCATTTTTGGAGATAATAGAATCTAATGAGGAGCATGTTCTAAGCGCAAGGGAAGGAAATGGAATTATTATTAACTTGTTGAGAAGAAATTTTATTGAAGGAGGAAAAAAAGGGCCATCGCCATCCAAATGGCTCTTTTTTTAATACTTTTATTCTTATTTTTATGTTTTTATACAACCTCGTCCAGGTATGTTTGACAAACACGTTCATACACACATTACACACACGAAACACACATTTTCATAAATTGCAATTTTTTTTGTTTAATGGATCCTCAAAAGAGTTAATATTTTTTAAAAATGCGTGCAATAGGGACATTTTTTTCGGAAAAGAATGACAATAGTTTTTTTTTCTAGATTTTTTTTTCTTTCTACTTTGTCTCATCTTTCATATATCTAGAATCTTTCTTCTGCCAGTTGATTTATATTTTATTCTTCAATAAAACTTCTTCTTCGCTTCATTACTCTTCAAATATAAACAAAGAAAGTTTCATTTAAAAATGCTGCAACATTTGATATTCATGTCATTCTAATATATTTCTTGATATCTGCTCTCGTTTCTATATTCGCAGCATTTATCAAACTCCTGAAACCTTCTTGTAGATGAATGTCGATCGAGAGTAAATTTCGTTCATTCTTCATTCTTTATAATAAACTTAATCAGGATGGTTTATAGGCCAAGATATTCAGTACAATCCTAATGATATAAACATTTATTATTTTACGAAAAATTATAATTTGAAAATTCCTTTGCTTGAAATTTACGCAAAAGAAAATATTCCATAATTTCCATAAATCGTTTTTTATTTCTCTTTCTACATTCTGCAATTTCCCTCGCGAAAGAAATCATGATGCGAACATCCGTTCTACATGTCTCAGGTCTTAACCTGAGTGACAAAAAAGGAAATCAGTTTGAAAAAATTTCGAAAAACACCTATTCGAAACTTTTGATAAAACCTTGGATTCATTTTCGTTATTTAATTGTATGAAAAAAAGCACATCTTTCCTGGTGCTTTTTTTTTTTGCTCTCAAAATGCAACACAAAATCAAGGTTGCGTTGCTTCACATCATAATTATTTCTATGTATTTTTTTTAGGAAGTCTAGGCATTGATATAGCTCTCAAAATTCGACAACCGGAAAAATATCTGCATATCTTAACCGATCACTTTACTTAGAGCCCAAAACTATCACTCGTTGAAAAGACATATGCATGACATAAATATTGTTAAAACAAGGACCAAAAAACGAGTTAAAACGAGTCGAGTATACTCGACTGACCAACTCATCAAAAGTAATTGGTGTCGTGAACATATTATGATTTTTCACTCTCCAATCATCTTCACTGATTTAACATAATAAATGATATCCGGGTAATCACATTATTTTTTCGCTCCTTCATAATTTTTCAATTTAAAAAGTGCCATAACTAATGCGTTGTCTCTATGATGTCTCCTAAAACTGCTGCCGGGAGTTAGTAATCATGGAACATTTTCCCATGCCCCTTGACTACTACGCCACTGGTTTTTTTTAGTTTAATTATGTTAATGTCCCGTTTTTAAAGCAACACTAGGACAATTTTGGTATGGACCTCGAATTTTAAACCAGATGACGAGGACGACACCTGAACTATTGGGAAAGAGACGATCAGAAAGTATTTAAAGTTTACATATTTTTAAAAAGGGATTTTTCGGAAATACAGCTGAACAAACATTTGTTTTAAGGGTCTGATTTTCACGTTACTACAGTAAAGTTACAAAAATTACGCTTAAATATCAGATGCTCACGCAACTCAGAAATTAAAGGCAAATAAAGGCTTGTAATTTTAAAATTATATGGTTAGAAAATAATCAGTTTTGAAAGCACGAATAAATTGTGTGTGTGTGTTTGTGTGTGTGTGTGTGTTAGTATATATACGTAAAAAACGAATTTATTAATTTAATTCTTTTTATGGCCACATAAATTAAAAAATTATTTTTAATTTAACTTCAGAATCACGCTAGCATTTGGTTCATCTCACTTTTCTTAGAGTTTAATTACTGTAAATTTGACCGTATGACATTGAAATTCTGCACTACGTGAGAATCACAAGCTTAAAAGAAATGCTGTGGCAACGTCTAGAACGCATAAAAGGTTTGAACTAACTTTCTATTCTCTGCCTTCTGCATAAATGTTGTGAGTATATTACCGAAATTTCGAGTCATGGTTTGTTAAAGAACTATAAAATTGTCTAAAATCTGAAAACTTTTGTTTGATTATGAAGAAAAGAAATGAAGATGTGGTTTGAAGGACAACATTATTGTAAACTACTTTTGTATTAAAATTAAAAATTTATTTATAAAGATTGATCGATAAAGTTCATTTTAAGGCCTTTAAATTCAAAACGGCGTCTCGTGTAGCCAAAGAAGTAAGGTGTAACTATAGTAATACTGTATTTATTGAAATAAGTTATAGCACCCCAAGCGGCAAAGTAAGAATAACTGTTTTTTTGTTTGTTTTTTTATTATTAAAAAAATAATATGCGCTATTACAATAACGTAAAACACAGAAGCAGAGATATAAATTCTTTTACCAAATGATTAAATTTAATTCTTATTTTCTTGAATTTCACAGTATTTAATAGTTACTTTGAAAATAAAATAATACAATTTGTCGACTTGTCAAACTAATTTACCAGGGCTGAAAGACATTCGTTCCAAAATAATTGACCGTTTGGAAGATTACAGTCCCTCTACATCGAGACATCATGATGCTTAATTTTAGCTGTTGATAAATATTTGCAAAAATTAATGATGGATAAATACAAAGAGTGAAAATAATGAAGAATTTCCAATCAAAAGAAAAAAGCTGAACCTACTTTAACTACAATAAAAAAACGCTAAAAAGTAAATACTCTTTTTTTTCTATAATTGAATATATTTCTCGATTTGTATAACACTTTCTTTATATGTAAATTAATGTAAATGTAAATTTAATGTAAATAATTTACCATTAAAACAGGATCACTAAGCATCATAATAATTTGATACAACGAGCAAACATGTTGAAATTAATCTATGTGCATGTAACAAATACATAAACTACTCCTCCAAAAATAGAACCAGTTTATGCGACATCATAGGTATATGATAATCAAAGCAGTACATGTCTGTTATGCAACTGTGCGTAACCTTATGCTGTGCACTGACATGGTACATCTGATGTGTATCATCAGAACAAGAATTAATGTCGTTATGCACTGATATTTATATAATGCAAATACTTAGAAAATAAATTTTTAAAAAAGTCATTCTTTTTCTTTGGTAAGTTATTTGCAAAAAAGCTAAAATAAATTAACTTTATAAAATTTAAAAAAACCCAGTAAACTGGAGAAAAATTAATATGAAATCTACGATCGTAAATTTCAAGTTATCATGTGAGAACATTATTAATTTTAAGTCATTATTTGTCTTAATTAATTTAAGTCATTAACCAGTTTAAACATTCCTTTTCAATTTTTCTAGCTGGCAAACAAAATTTTGGATCTCGACCAATTTTGAGATGAAATAACAGCTATGATGTCATAGTTCTACGTCAACCTTTTAAAAACGCATCTGCTGTCACAAAAGCATGCGTAATAATAAAGCAATACTTGTAAAAGCAGGTCAACCTTTTAAAAATGCATCTGCTTTCAAAGAAGCATACATAATAATAATAACATAATAATAAGCATACATTATAATAATCAATGGTAAAAGCAGGTAAAAAAATATATGCAATTAAAAGATGATGAAAATTGCCATTTATGCATTATTCATTGCCTACGCGATTTCGAGCTTCAGTATTCATTGCCTATGTGATTTCGAGCTTCAATATTCATTGCCTATGCGATTTCGAGCTTCAAAACTCCATAACCAAAACAACATCATGTTCTCACATGATAATAAATG
The DNA here is from genome assembly GCA_026543865.1 of Argiope aurantia. Lineage (NCBI taxonomy): Eukaryota > Metazoa > Arthropoda > Arachnida > Araneae > Araneidae > Argiope > Argiope aurantia. The sequence goes on from JAPMOR010004942.1 coordinate 509,873, forward strand.
TGTTGCCATTTTTCGAAAATATAGTTTGCTTTTTATACAAACATTCTCATGTGAACAACGATGGTGGAAATTTCGATTTGGACAAAGGTTGATGTATTTGCATCCTTCCCATTCTATTTTTTTTTCACTCATTATCCCTTTCCATGCTCAGTAGATAGAAAAGCAGAAGTGGAACACTAAGTGATAAACTTACCATACAGTCATGTAGGCGTCAAAAGGTTATTACTTCCTGCAACTTCAACGTTAGCTTAAGGTAGTACAAATTTCACTTCAGTATTCTATAAGGAAAAGGTCAGTAAACAACCGCAGGCAATTGGAGGGTGGGGGTTTGTTGTTTTTTGATTCAAAACACTTCTAACATACTTTTGGAAGAAATTGTTCCTCGTTCCCTTTCGATTGTTCTCATTCCCTTTACCGACCTTTGATTGAGATTTGCCCCCAATGTTTTCATTACAAAGTTCTTCCGGCATCTTTCGAAAGTGAGAACTGAATAAGGTCTTGTATTAATTTAAACTAATGAATGTATGTGTGTGTGGCTCCATAACGAAACTCTTTCACGTGTGCCCGCTTTTTACTTGTGATTTCATTGCTGTTACCTGGCCTAGTTCATGTGTTTCGAAACACGGAAATAAACAGAACTGATGATCTACCATTGCAGAAATACTTTTTCTATATAATTATCTTACCATATGTCCTCTATGTAAACATAAAAGACCACAAGAAGGTTGAAAAAATAGCTTTAAAACTCAGAAATGTTCTTTGTTATTGTGAATGTCAATGCTATGAAAGTAAATGTGCGTATCTTTGTTGTTTTTGAAGAGTAATTGTTGTAACGATGGTTGGCAGCGGGTATAAATCAATATAAATAAACAATTACACATGGAACATCTGTCGATATAAATTGAAACAAGTTGACATCAAAGTTTTTGTAGCATATTTCATTTACTATTCTACATATTTCATATTTATTACATATTTCATTAGATATTCTACCTATTACATATATAAATCCAGAATAAAATAAAAATTTATAAATTATTTTCAATTCATGTTTATATCAACATTTTTTTTCCAACACATATTTTTAATATTATTTTATTTATATTCCTTTATATTTTTTTTATTTTCCTTTTTAGGATTAAGCTAAAATTAAATCCTCTGCTTTATTATAACAGTACTTTAAAATAGAATTAAAGAGAAAAATTAAGGAACTAAAGGTATATTAGCAGAA
>JAPMOR010004942.1:516103-541481 GCA_026543865.1 Argiope aurantia
ATAAAAAATAATAAAATAAAAAATAGAATCGGCCAAGCCTTCTTGTCTTAATTTCTATTTTCCGCTTATTTAAAAGTATTATTTCACTATTGTGTTTAGGTTTTGATTACATAAAGACATCTTCAAAACCATTATGGCACATCGGTTGCAAGATAATTTCAGTTATAACATAACAAATCAAAGATTTTATGGAAACGCATCAACAAATTAAAGATTTTATGGAGTTCTTGCGGGAAGTTGTAAACATTTCTTATGTAGCTATATTTCCAGCAAGAGAATAGAATTAAATAAACAGAAATTGAAAGTATATGTAGGTTTCATTTCTTTGCTTTATTCTATACTATAAGTTTCTGAAGATACTCCTTTAATGTATCTTTATCTTAATTTATTCTTTAAATTATTTAAACTCATTTAATTTCTTCAGAAGAAACACCTTAAAACTTTTTAAACAATGAACTCCATATGCAGAAAAAACTTTAGAAAAACACTGTCTGCTTGTATTTACAAAGATGGAGAAAACAATAGTTGATATCAAGATATTTCCGCTAAAAATAATAAATGTATGCTAATGCTAATTTTAATAAATGTTTTTTATGCTTTAAAAATGTGTATAAAATTCTAAATTTAATAAACGTATTTTAAGTAATAAACAGGAATTCTAATGATTTTTAATGTCCTTAAAATTGTTTGATTTGAAAATACATTAAGCAATGAATAGTAACCAAGAAAATAAAATAGTTAAAGTCAATTATATGAAACTAAAAGATTAGTTTGGATAGATACATGTATTATGACTTTGTATAGTACAAGGGAGGGGGAGAAAGAGAGAGAGACGGATTATTTTGGATAATTGTATCTTGGATGATTTTTTTGAAATGTAGATTTATTAAAAAAAATATAATAGTTAACATTTAAGTTTTCTTTCAAACACTTTCTGTCTCTTTTACTTTCATAGTGGAAATATTTATCTCACTAATTACTTTTAAATATAATCTATGGTCAATCGAAGTAATCATGTACCTTATGAAAGACTTATGGCTTTTTGAAAAAAGCACATAAAACTACTTGTAAATTTTAAGTTTTTTACATACTAGTACAGTAGAATTCCAGTCATTTAGAATAATCAGGATAATTGGACAACTGATGAAGAAAAAGTTATTTTGTCAAAGGTAAAAGGGGAAAAAAAGATGTTAGATGGAAAAAACGAAGTTTGCTTATAACGCAATCATTTACTGATTACAATTAGAATGTAAATTTCATTTTGTAAACTTAACATTTAGTATTATAATTTCACCATTCGAAATTATCAATTAATTATACTGCCTTCTTTACTTTTTTCATTCTGGATTATTTTATGAACAGAACTTTACTTCTACAAAAAAAGTAATCCGGATATCTGGAGTTCGGATTATTGGAGTTATTATTGCTGTGTAATGGTTGGTAGCAGTAATAACGTTTCGAACTGTAGAGAGTGTAGTTCGGAATTTGTTCTGTGTGCTTGAAATGTTGTTAATTAATCAAAATTATAATATTTTAAATGAAAAATAACATAAAATATTACCAAATATGTAGTAAAAGGTAGTATATGAAGTAATATGTAGTTTCCAATCACAAAGTTTTGCTTAATTTTTTAAAAAAATGTGAAAATGGAAATGAAAATTAATTAATATTTCAATGAATTGATTTAACAAATTCTTTTTTCGGCAGATCCTAATAAAACTTTCATACTTAAACTTAATTTAAATCAGTCATTAAAAAGAAACAATCCATATTTATTTAACTTTCAGCAGTCTTTCAGTTCTATATATATGCATGTGTGTGTGTGTGTGCATTCTAATGCCGTTCGAATTACTGACGTAATAAAGATGCTATAGACAATGTATGAAACGCCGATATTTGAAACATAACCATTTTAGATGTTAAATCTGTATGCCAAATGTTATAAATCTAGTTCTTTTCGTTTTGTAGTCATCGTGCAGAACTATACTCAAACAGACAAACTTCCTCTGAATGAATTTTTGCTCGAAATTGATAAATATCTGCAAATGTGGAGTAGAAACCAAATTCCAAATTTTATCCGTCAAGCTCAAAGCGTTTTTACTCAGGGAGCTCTAAAGCATAAAGATTCGTCAAAACTCGAGTTCGAATTTTGTCGACGATTATAATACTTTCTCTTTGAATACTTCGTATACGAGAATACAATGGCAAACAGGGTGTCATTAAAATTCTTTTATTCAAAAATAAGCAAAGAAAAAGGGAAGTAAGGTGAAACAAAATATATACCTTTTTTATTAAAGACAACTACACATGAATCGGCTTGTTGCACCAAAAAAAGATAGTAATTTTATTTTGAATTACACTTAATTTTTTCTTATAAAAAGTAAGCAGCTATGTATTTTATACTTTGCTGGTTTGCTGTTTTACATTGTAAAGGATGTCTTGGGATTGTGAGAAATATTTTGCCTGGAAATACTTAGGCACTGTACAGAATGCCTAGGAAACATGTGAAATATTAATCTCCTAAGGATAATTCATATTTTGCCTAAAAATGCTTAGGCATTTTAAAAAATGTCGGGCTTCAAACTTTGCCGCTATCAAAGATATGAAAATCAAAATAATGAAAAAAAGCTGATGAAGTTTTGGCAGGTAAAGTAGATGTAATGGGGGGGGGGAGGATAACTTATTAGATTGCATTCATTTTATTCTTTTTTTCATGCATGATCAAGATGTTTTTTAGGTTTTTCTTTAAGAGAATTACAGTATAAGAGTGACAACTATCTATTTTTGACGGAACTACCACCATTTTTTCCCCTTTTTTATCCAGTAAGTTAAAATCTGTTCTTGTCAATGCATTGCCCATATGGTCAAAGCCAAATATTTTATTATTTAAATCCCAATGTGCTTTTGTGAAATAAGCATTTTACAGGGCATGTATTTCCTAAAAGCAACAGCTCATAAAAGAATGATAAGAATGGAACAAAAGAAATTCCGTAAAAAATATCTTGGTTATTTTCGTATAAGTGAAACACTAACCTCGAAAGATTCTTTTTTCTATCTCATCAGTTTAAAAAAAACATCTCAAGAATGTGATTCTTGTACCTTCTAAACCTCAATGAAAAAATCAGTTGTTTGTTGTGGGAAAGTATGCCTTCAATATTTCTTTCACAGTCACAACAGTCATATCGCTTGAAAGCTCGATATGATAGTCTATATGTGTCATCAGTCTAAAACCTGGACCTGACATTTTATCAGACTGGAGACTGATTAATGTATTTTTCTGTTTATGAAATGCAGGTAGAAGAAAAAAAAAGGCATCCCAAGCAACAACAACAAAAAAAAGACCACTTTTTATGCACTTATATATTCACACACATTCCTAAACATAAATAGAGCTGAATATAGCAAATTTCATATACAATATTTATTATTTTTTTAAATTAGCAAAATATTTTAATTGTGGAAAAGGAAAAGAAGTTTCAGCAGTATTCATTAAGCCTTAATCAATTCATTCAAATATTTAATAATACATTTAATGTTATAATTTAATACATGTAAACATTCTTTGAAGAAATAAGTGCAATGTTCTTTACAATGTTTTTCCTTCATGATTTAATGAAACATACCAATTGTTTCTGGTCATTTTTTATTTTAAATGCCATGACAGGAGCTGCCTAGAGAACCGAAGACAAAAAGCAGAAAAAGAAGAGACAGTGAGGAAACATTTTGAACTTATATAATTTTAAAAAAGAATTTGCCAACATAGTGTTTTGGTGCTGCTAGGATATAGTAGCCTGCAAAACTCAAAACAGCTGCAGTTAAGCCGGTTTTCAAGTGATAAAGAAATTATTCTTAGAAAGTAAATAAATACAAATAATTACACATATACTGCAATCCAATAGTTATTTTAAGGGGGTAGAAATCACGCGAACATATTAACACTTTCGTTTGATAAAAGGTACCCCATAGTTATCGGGTATCTCCGGGGACACATGCGATTCTCTGTACGCGAGTAAATAATATATATAGCTTAATAAAATATAAATTTAAGTAAGATAAAAAAAATCCTGACAATGTTTCTTGAAACTTTTTTTGCATATCTCATTCTTCGACTTCAGCTCTAAATTCTTTTCTTTTTATTATTATAGCAACCAATTGATTTTCGAAATCTTAAATTCAAAACACACACACACATTCATTCGAACATTTCAAACAATTTTTACTTAGCCAACATGTTAATGATTTATTTTAGGTTAGTTTTTTATTTAGTAATTTCGTAAAAATATGTATGTTTTTTTTTATTTTATTTTTTATAACGATTCATGAATGCATGCCTCTGTTCCTGTTTTTTATATTCATGTTGCTGACTTTCAGTTTCGTAATTGTCATTTAGATCATTATACTTCTAAAATAAGATCTTTACAAAAAGATGTTTTCTGGCCTGTGACCTGAGGTCACCTAAAGGTAAAACCGGCCCTTGTGAAGTGATACACTTTCTTTTAATTTTTATTACTGGATGATATATTTTGAAACAGAAATATATACATTCATTTTGCTATATATTCCTATAAACTATGTAGGTTAATTGAGCATCTAATCAAATAAATATCCAAACCATGTTATTTACTTCAATTCTATTAATCCTTAATTCATTTCTTTTTGAAAAGTACCTTCAGCTATGCTTATGTAAAATGTACTTGTATATCTTTCTTTCTTATTTCTTTTATGGAAATTTTCAATGATTTCTCCGATTTGTTGAATTGAGTTCTTGAATCCCACCAAGAACCACGAACACATGGATGAGAAGTTGTCGTATCAGTAATCAGTTTCTCGCTTCCCTGATGGGTTTAGTAATCTAGTAAAGTCGAGTTACCCCTACTGCAATGACAATATGTATCCCCTAAGGAAAAGTTGGGCCATGATGGTAAATACGGCTGAGTTTCAATCACAGTTTTTAAGACTTTGACATCAATGGCCGTCTGCTGCTGTCACGATGATAGTTATCCAGATCACTCCGGATACTTAAGCAGGAAGAAGGTAGTTCAGTCCTGATTACATGTGTTCATAATGAATGAATAGGAATCATAATGAATGAAGAGGTTCTGAAAGGGCATATTGAGTCCAGCTCTATATAATATGATTACAAAATATAACCAAGCTTTTTTTCAGCTATTATAGCGATGAATAAAATTTTATTTTCAGATGCTAATCATTAAATTAAATTAGATATTTATTTCCTTGAAGCAATTTTAAAATCTTCAAAATAGGGTTGTTTCCTTAGTAGCTTTTCTAATTTTTTTTAAAAATGAAACGAATCGACCTGTCACATAACTGATCATTGGGATATTTATTAGCACTTGTACTCAATTTCAAATAGATTGTCAGATAAATGCGATCGGTAAATGAGCATCATCTTGGAAATTTTCAATGATTATTCCACTTTGACAACATAGACAACATCATTAGTATGTAAATGATAAATTGCTATATAAATAAACAGGCTCCCGTTTCTCTGATTGATATAACAATCCACCTTTATATGTTATGATTACAAAATGAAATGAAATTAACTTTCAAATATTATAACAATAATAAAATGTTATTTTCAGGTAGTATTTAATTAATTAAATTAAGTATTTCTTTGAAGCAGTCCTCTTCATAAGGATGAAAATCTTCATAAAAAAGTTCTACCTTTGGAAACCTCTCTGTTTCTTTTCTTTTAAACGAAACGAATTGACCGATCGCACAATTTAATGGGATATTTACTTGCGCTTGCACTGAATTTCAAGTAGATGACCTGATAAGAGAATATGAAGATGGTGTTCTAACAATGGGTTATTGTGAAAAGGGTAATTTCTGGTTCTAAAGATAGCTATCTTTTCCTCAAATATTGCGACAAAACAGTGCTTAAATTCTACAAAGTAAATAGAACAAATTGCAAGATCTGGGTTACATACGAAGTGCTTGCATTGTTGCTATTAAGTTGAAGAAACAGAAATACAGACTATTTAAGAAGCCCATATCATCAAAAAACTGATGAAAACTTTGAATAGTACAATTCTAATTATACGAACTTCAACTATCCAGATTGTCTTCACAAAAAAAAAGTGAATGGCAAACCAAATATTTGAATAAATACATTAAACAACGGACTTTCTTTCATTCAAGCAATGATATTTTAATGAAAAGTGTAATGACGTAAAATGTAGCAGTATTGTTTTTACAGCCATTAGTTTAATGCATTATCGGCAAATATCTTTTTTTTTTTTCCCTTAAAAGTGATAGCCGTTTTTTCATCAATTATCAGTTATAAGCATATTTGATTATCCGAATAGCCCTGACCCTATTAATCCAGATAAGTTAAATTCTATTGTAAATTCAAATGGAGCATTGAATACTTGAATAATTTCGCAGTCTTCGGAAAGTACAATCCAATCCCAGCCACATCGAACATCCCCGAGGATATTCCGAATTCTCTTTAAACTACAACCAGTTTCATGATCTCCATTTCACACCGAAATTTGCACACAATTTTATTCAATAATCCAATCCCTTTTCCCCAATTTTATCAAACGTTAATTTTTAAAATCAACTTTAATCAATTGTTATTTTTCAATCTTTCTTTGTAAAAAATGATTTATTTTTGAACATATTAACTGGAGCCCTGCCTTTATGTCTTAAACCAGATTACCTTTATGTCCTATACCAGATTATTACATAAAAATAATTAAGGACGTTTGGCAATTAATATATTGAAAGTAATCTAAAGGTTGTTCATTTAATTCATGATCCGGAAGTTAATTTCTAAATCGTTAAAGATAAGCATGTCTAGAAACTGGAAAAAATACTTTAAATGACATACAAAATGAATTTTACGTTGTTTGATTCTATAAATTTGTTGTGGAAAAAATTGCGAAAACTAAATTTTTATACGTTTCATCACCAATCAACTAACTCCTAAAAGAAGCTGTGACCGCTGATTGGTCTTACAATAATGGAAGGCAGAGTTTCATAATGTGGTCAGAATTAATCACAAAAAAAATCAGATTTTTTAAAAAAAATTAAAATGTTTGTGTTTCAGAATGTTTTACTAAATATGACTAATAGGGTATTACATAAAAATATAACTACATAATTGTGTGTGTGTATGTGTGTGTGTGTGTGTGTGTGTGTGTGTAAGTAATGATATCACGTTACATAAATTAAATCCTAATTATTTACAATTTTTATTTTAAATTAGTCCATACTACTTTATTTTAAAAATTTCTTGATCCAGAGACCACTTTTTTATTTAATTAATTCTAACGTGCACTCTAACAAATGTTTGACTATACAATTCTCACATAAAAATCCATAACCCTCATTACATTCCTTCAAAAGATATTAAAGAATCCCTTTCCTGAATCAACAGGTGTCAAAGAAATCCTTATATCTCATAAAAAGGGGAGAGGGTAAACTTCTCACACTTTTTCTCTTCATTCCCATGTATAAACTTTGCTCCCTTGTGGCATTATTAAGATTCAAAGTTTAATGAGAAGCGTGAATCATTTATACTGTCCGACGACTCAAAAATCTGTGATCTGTCTCCAGTAGGATTAAATCAGGTTGCTGATTTAAAAATTTGGAAAACAAAATTTATAGTTTGCTATATTTATGACTGTACAATCAGTTTATCGCTAGAATCATCTCTCCATACAAGTGAATTTGAAACTAAACGAAAGATAAATAAAATAATGACTTGATTAGTTATTATTATACATGGAAAGACACTTTTCTCTGTTTTGAATAAATCCAATTCTGATAAATAAATAATAATATTGTTATTAATGTTGCATTAATGTTTCTCTTGAATAAAAGAGCAAACCAAGTGCTTTCTTTTTTTATTATAAGAAGTTATTCATAAAATTGTTACTATCCTTTTGCTTTCAAGATTATATAAAGGCGCTGACAAACTGTTAAGTGTTACTGTAAATATGTTTTCTTGCCAGTAAAATAACTTTTATGTTCTCAGAAAAAAAGCTTTAAAAATTATCCAGTTAATATTTAGGCTACTTTATATAATAAAATAATGAAAAGAAATTCAGATAACATGCCTTTACTTCAGGACGCATAAGGTACAAAACTACACGGGACTTTATTTTAAAGTCTTTTTCGGTTTCGTTCATACTGTCCAGAAAATTTGGAAAAGTAAAGTAAGGTAATAATTTTTTTTCTGTTTCACGTATTGTGCAAGATAATGCTGTAGCTGGATTCTGATTAAAGCATTATCATATGAATCTTGTCTATACCGAGCAGTTCGGCTGTTCCAGTTAAAGAAAGAAATTAGTTGATAGATATTTTATGTGACAGAAACTCTTAAATGAATTTTAAAAAATATAGCATATGCAAATATGATTAAAAAAAGTGATGAATATAAGAGAATCCGTTTTAAGTGCTGTAATGAACGAAAATTTTCGATTCAAGAAAATCAAGTTTTGAATTCGTGTGGGTATTGTTCTTCTAAATTTTTTCAAATTTTAAAATAGGTCTAGTTCCAGCGAAGGGAGGCAAATATAATACTGATCTTATGCTCAATAGATATACATTTATTGAACAGATTTATATATAAAAGTAGACGGAATTTATACTTGTGCTACATTTTTTTTTTTGCACCAATTCAAATGTATTTCGGAAAAAGCGATAGAATTTTTAATGCCTTTCAGCATTTTATATCGGCTTTTTATTTAGGCTTGATATTAATGAAGCACATCGAAATTGGTTGTAATGAACCAATTTCTGCATTTATCCTCATAAATAATAATCTTAATTATATAAACTAATATGTAATATCAACTCATTATTACAATATACAGAGTGTCCCCCCAAAAGTGGAACAAGCTCTTATTTTTCTAACTGTTGCATTTCGACACATACTTTTAGTTAAAAAATTTCATTAAATAAGGTGAGCAATTGTAAAAATAACTGTATTCAAAAACATAGTTTATCCTTTGTAATCCGGTGCATCTATTTGCTTTATTTATATGCAGAAAGTTGCATGTACTCGAGCTCAAAACAGTGCAATAATCCTATAATGTGAAAATATGTAATTTTTATTCCCACTTTCTTTTTAATGACAGCCTATCGCCCCATTACCACAGAAGTAAGCAGTATTAACAAGGCTTATTGTAACAGAGTGTTATGCTCATTTAATATTCAGCTTTTGCATAAGAGAACAACGGTCAACAAAAGTTCAAAGAATCTTCAAACTGTTGGTAAAAAACTTGAAATCTTTTCCATCGTTTTATTCAATGTATTTAAATCTTCAGGGAACTGTAATATTCTGTTAAAATCATCAGTATCATGATATTCATTCATTTATCAGTGTTATGAGCTTTCCTCTAATTTCATTGAGCTCGACAATATCTGTTATGTAGTGCTGAACCGAGCCTATTTTCCCACATATACATCTGTTGTCTTGCATTCTTCCGAATCTATAGAAGTATTCAGAAAATCTTCCATGCACTGATATAATTTGAACTATCATCGGGAAAAATATTCTATTTATAATTGTAGGTTTCGGAATGAATTTATATGTTATGCATCCGGCCACTGCATAGCTATTTCTAAATTTATTCCGATTTGAAGAGTTATTGTTGCTGCTTATCTGTTCTCAAAATTGAGTGATGTGTTTTTTGGATTCGAAAAGGGATTCTAGGATAACCAGTTGTGGATTTCCAACCAAACAAAATAAGAAGCTGTCTAGGTCGCTATGCTGAGAGAGGGCCACAATCAGACCGATTTAAAAACATTATTTTCTCACTTGCCAAACAAATAAATTTGAAAAGGACACCTATTTTAAGAATGAGAAAATATTAGAATAATATTAACACTTTATGACGTATATTTACTTCCTTATTTTCAATCAGTTATTAGGGTATTTATAAAACCGAATACCTGCTTCAATAATATTGTGTACAAACATGAATACTGAACAATCTGAAATCATAAACGATAAACAAAAACAAATGCATATTCACAAAGTTAATAAAATAAATAATATCAACTTAAAATAAATCATTATGTTAAATTGCGCTGAAGCCGTCTAGAAGAAAACTAAATTGACCATCTGGTTAAAAGAGGTTTCAAAATGTATCTTGCCTGGAGCTGCAAAATAACCAAATCCGTTACTGAAGATAACAGTTATTTGTTGGCAATATCGGAGAATATTTCAATACCACCACCTTCTTTCTAATTGCTTATTCGTTCCTACCAAGACAACCTGTAAAGCATTGTCTTGTTTTTACTTCATCGGACAGGCTATTGTCTAGAACCTGTCATCTATATCATCTGAACTATTCTATTTGAAAAATTTGAATACCTCTTTCAAGGAACCTTTCTTTTGATCTTACCAAACACTGATGTAGTATCGTGAGTCAGGATGGCAGAGAGAAATGTGGATATGTATATAAATAGGCACAAACCTGCCTTGTTGACCTGTCTTGGTAGATGATTACAATCGAGAAGTTTTGCTAGATCTTCCTCCCTCCCAGTAAAAGCGAACCAGATGGCCCCAATTCAGGTTTCCGGAAGAGTTTAAGATTGGCCATTCCCCCTGCGTCATCATAACTTGCCCTGTGGCGCTCCTACGCGCAGGTGACGTAGAGATTGGAAGAATTATAAATTACGAAGTGCATTGGTTTCTTTTTCTTTCTGTGTTCTTTTTCTTACTAGGTTGTTGTTTCTTACTACATTGTGTCGGTGTTTACAAACTTTGAAGCGACGGACTAAGCTTTACCAAAATTATAGCAAGTTCAACTTTGTGCAAGTGCAAGTGTTCTTCATCATTTAATCAAAATGGTGCCTGTACACCACGGTACGATGCTTGGTTGTCCAAGCCTGTTGGAACGTAAGTTCAAGGAATTATTTGTGTTTTTTTAATGCATTTTCTTGCTTAACTGAATACATTTGCTCTTAATCTACAAATAGTTTGCTTTCAAAAAAAAAGTGATATAATGACCTTGTTGGGTTAAATGGATTTTATGTTGAGCTTACTGCTTAATATAAGGCTCAATCTGTACAGCTGTCATCAAGGTTTTATAAAAATTTTAATTCCTTTTATTATCTTAAATTGCTTATTAAATAATTGATGATGAAATTATATATGATTTAATAATCTTTTAATCTTATAAGATAGATATCTACAATGAGCACATTAGGCAGTTAATGATATCGAGGTTAAACCAGAAATTTGTATTTATGAACTTACAAATGCAAACAATTATTTAGCTCATTAAATTTATATTTGTTGTTATGCATTCCATAAGAATATAAAATTGTCAATAGAGTTCATAACTGAACGCAGTTATACAAATAGGAAGTAACTTCCGTTTTATGAATTTGTTTGAATTACAGCATTGCAAGCTGTTAATAAATGTTTGTAGTTTGATATGCAAAACTGAAACAATTCCATTGTCCTGCAATTTAGACATTTTTTAATAAAATTACAAATTTTGGAAAAACGCATGATTACATTTTTTCTGTGTTTTTCAAATCAGTTGTATTTCAAACATAGACATCTTGGGATTGGTTCCGTATTGCGTAACAGAGTTCAATAGTGTAACTTATCTTATATAGTAAGTAAATTTTATCACATATTTATTCTACCTGAGTTAATGAGAGTGTTTCCTATTATTAAAATAATTACACTATAAGAATCCTCTACTTTGATTTTTTTTTCCAGAAAACTCTCAGAAATGATGATAATAATAATCAGATCTGCAGGAGTTAGAAATTCAAAATCTGAAAATATATGTACTGTAGTAATATTTTGTAGAATCTTTAAAAGGAAAAGCAATTTTAAAATTGATATTTTAATTTTGTAAACAAAAACTGTTTCTTTTATAAAATGAAGGATTTTTGTTTAAAAATAGTAAACAAATTTTGAACAAAATGAATTTTGAATGAATAAATTTTTAAATTAGGCACAAAACTGCGAAAAGAAGTTCTAGTTCAAGACGATACAAATGGAAATCAAACTGCAGAGGATATTTTCGTCAATATACCTTCTACGAGAAACAGGGAACTTAAATTTTTTTAAGACTATCAAGGACCAGAGTTCCTATCTGAAAAAAATCTAAAAACTCCTATCTGAACTGTTATAAATTTAGTAAACTTAAGTTGGTCCTTGACTCAAAGCAAGGTCAATGCTTCAATGAAAACTAAAGGACTTGTGATATCCTCCTCCTTTTTGTGCTTTCTTTTTCTATCTGCTTGTTTTAAAAAACGAAAAAACTATTCTAAAGACAAATACTTTTTTAAAAAAAATCGGGTTGAATTGCTCTGGTATCTACCTGTATAAGGTGCGACTTTCAAATTGAAGCATTGCCCTGCAGCGGAAGAAAAATAAATTCCTTCCAACAGGTCACTGAAGAACAGGTCTCTGATAATCTTCAACTAAGTAAAATTATTTATCGCCAATTTGGCGATGTGTGGCTGGTTTTTCGCCGATAAACGGAGCAGCCTCAACTTTCCCTCTTAACTATCCGTTGTTCAAGTAGATAAAAATTTCGTGATCTATTTCATCCATAAAATTTCATCGGGTCCTGAAAATAGCAAAAAAAATAAATAAATAAATAAATAAACATCATAATTAGCAATTTACATTAGTTATTAAATATAATATATCATATAATTCTACAAACATTTTAAAAATAAAAAAAAACAACATTCTATACAAAAATATTAATTAAAATTTTTTAAAAAAATATAAAGATAGCAGTTTTCTTTCGTTTACTCAGTTTTTTAGAAAAGGTTGTAAAAACCAAAATTTTTAATTCTTTTTAAGTATTTTTTTTATTCTTTTTGATAATGTAATTTTTAAATCCAAAGGGAAAAAACATTGCGAATATGTTAAGATTTCTTCAACATCCATTATTCGTAGTTAATTTTCAGCTGTGAAAAAACAACATCCTATTTTCGTATAAAACTTCTTGGAAACTGTCTTTCTCTCTATACATATTAGTGATGAAATGTTAATTAATGGATGAAAAATTAAGTAAATTTGTAGGTATCTTTATCTTAGTAATTTTGTAGGTATCTTTGATCTTATTTCTGAAAGTTAATTCTAGAAATGTTTTTTTTTCTTTTTGACGTAATCAATTTTATATTAAAAAAAGACAAAAAAAAAAAAAAAAGGAAACATTCAGAATCTATAGAGATTTTTTTAACACCCACAGTCAATTTTCAGCTAGGAATGAAATGAAAATTGAAGGGTTTGCTGCAAAAAGGATGTAGCTCCAACTTAGGGGAATTTGGAGTGATATGCATTATCAGGTGTTAAAAAAAAACTTGTTCATTTGGTGCCAGAAAAATGTAGCTCAATCGTTAGTTCTCGCTCTACTCAAGCGATGAAACCGTCTGTCGCATTAGTTTGTTGTAATATAGAGGTGGCTCCTGAAGCTACCACGATTTCCACAAACCATTCTGCCTTCGGAAACATTGAAAAACGTACAAGGAAAATAGAAAGAGTTTTTCTACTGCGAGAGTATACTGGTATCATATAGAAGACAAGTGAAAAGTTTGTTGTTACTAAAGTTACCCAAGGAATGATTTTCAGCTTCGTTGACCTGTTAAAAGATTTCTTCCTGAAAACTCCTTATATCATATCTACTGGTAACAAAGGTATTTTCTCTCGAAATATAGAGTTTTTTCTTATGAAAATTCCCAAATTAATGTAGAGAGAGTTTTGGATTATATATATATATATATATATGTATATATATAACTAATAAACTAGAAAGCATAAACTATCTCATCTCAAATCTCCATTTTCACTTCAAAATAATTTCACGATTTCATTTATGCATTATAAACTTTTTTGTAATCCCAAGAACAAAAAGGTTTAAGTGTTTAAATTGTTTCTTGAGACATGGGAACTCTCTCATAGGTCTTATTTCTCATTTGTCAACATTTGCCAACACAATTATTTTAGAAAACCATCTCGTTTTCCTTACGATCTCTTAGCTAAATTTCAATATTTAATTACATTTATTCTTCTTAGTTATTAATTTATTTTTATTCTTCTAAATTTATTCTGAACAATATTTAATTTTTTATTTGTTTTCGAACTTTGGCGTCGCGGCAAAATTTTTTTCCATGAAAGTGAGGTCGTGAAAACCTTTTTCCCTTGAAACATAGAATTCATTTCTTAGAGTTCAACACTAAGAATTTTTTTTGGAAAATTTACGAATCTCATTTATAAATAAAAAAGAAACTTTGTTAAATCGGGTTTTTTTTTATAAATTTTAATGGATTTCTTTAATTTAGGATCAACTTTTTTAAAAAAAAATTTTTAATTTTGATATGGAATTGTGAACTAAATAATTTCTCTCTTATTGCTTCACTGTACTTTAAAGCCATCCATATGACCCTGTTTGGGGTCATAAACCCTATTTTAAAAATCAGTGCTGTAGATGATTGCGGTAGTATAAAATAGATCAACAAAGGAATACATTTTTAAACACATCCAAAATGTCTGTAATTTTCTTTCTCTGAGTAATTTCAGACTGAAATAAAAATAAAGCATAAACTGGAAACAGTAATTAATAAAATTTGAAGCATTTTTTCAATATATTTTTTATACAAAAAAGTCTGAGTGGATTATTTCACAATTCCTTTAGAGTTCTATTCTTATTCTCCTTGGGGGCCACGGCCATAGTTTAAGAAGCTTGTATCTAAACACGTAAATGAGGTTAAAATTTTTGCATGTGTTGTATCTCAACACCTTAAAAACCCAATTTTAATATGTAATATCTCTTCAAATTTAAATATCGATGATACTTATTTATATTACATAATTTCGAACAAAATCTTTAATGTCTTTCATAATCTTTTGGTATCTTTTAAATAACATTTCCGTATACAAAGCTAATTTCACAGTTAATACGAAGAAGCGAGGAAAATAACTACGCATAAAGGAATTCAGATGAAACGCATTATGACGTTATCCTGCTCGCAATGTTCATATCGAATGTAAAATCTTGGTGAAAAATTATTTAACAATTGAATCATCTACGAGCTTTTTTCCGCATCTGAGTTTCCTTTACGTCTATTAAAGTAATTTTGTTTTGCCTGATGTGCCATTAAAGGCAGAAAACCTTTTTTGGGTCGTGGTTAGAATTAACTAAAATTTTTCAGTCTGGCATCAGATCTTCCACTGATTTATTCTATGTAGTTTAAAAATGAGTATTTTTAGAATTCAATAATACTCACAGTATATTATATTATTTATAAATATTTTATTTAATAAGTGCTATAATTCAACTTCCAGCATATGTAAAGGAAGATTTGCCGATGTTTATTAATTTAGAAGATAATGAAAACTAAATTTACCGAGACAAATTTTCCATCCCTTTAAAGTTTATAATTTGAAAGGGGCTGCTGTCAGGCGGCCCAGTAGACCACGGTAGCCTGGTGGTAGGGTTTCGGCCTCGGAAGCGGAAGGCTTCAGGTTCGGGACCCGATTCCACAGAAGAACCGTTGTGTAAGTTGGTCTGGTGCGTGTTAAATCCGTCTGGACCAAAAGTCTGGAAGTTTTATCCCGCTAGTGGAAGTTTGGAGAGGGGGTGCCAGCTCAGGTGTCATCCGCGTCATTTGACAGTGATTCAAAATTACAAGGCCGGCCCAAAATAGTCCTAGTGTTACTTTAAAACGGGACGTTAATATAACTAAACTAAACCAGGTACCCCACTCTCTAAACTTTTACTCCGCACCAAAATGAGAACATATGCGCCTCACGTACTTAGTGAGTATTGTTACCATAGTCACTGTAGAGCTTCGGTGGAATCGAAAACACCAGTTGTCAAGCGTGAAGCATTTTATTCTAAATAATTGAACATAAAATTTCAAATTTTTCCCCATTATTTTTGATAAAAGTAATTGCAAAAATATTTAAAGATTGTCACTGAGTTTTATCTTTCAACATTAACTTGAGATGAAACTAATTTAAAATATGCGATTAGTGATTACTTTCCTTTCGACAAATGACATGGTAATGGATCAGATTAATGCAACAATGTATACTTTCTCTGTCAAACATTTTTTTTTTGTTTTTTTGTTTTTAAATAAAATTTAAAAATCATTACGTTATATGGAAAGAAAAATCAATAAAGAAACGACAAAAGGTAAAAGGAAGATAGATAAAAGAAAAAATAACTTTATCTGATTTATTTAATTTAAAATATACTTCTTTATTAACTTATGAGAAACTATAAATAGTTTTAGAACGAGCGTAAAATATTTTGTGCTTGAAGAGTGAAGAAAATAATTCATAGCTAATCATCATTTCCAATTTGTTTACATTGTCAGTCGCTATCCCCCCTCCCCTTTTCTACTTAATTGAATATTTTGTTTTTGTTTTTTGTTTTCAAACAGTATCAAATTAATTAAATATTTATTTACTTTAATATTTCGTAATTTAATCACTCGCTTTTCTTTTTTAAAAATATTTGACTTTAGGCAAATTCATGTATTTGCCTCGTTATCTATCTTACACTGCAATCCTTCTTGATTGAAAACAATCTCTATTTGCATATGAATGCAAAAAGGTTTTCCTTTTCTTCTGCTGTTCTTTCCGCCAGAGCTTCACTGAAGAATCAGGAATCGAAAGATTTCTAGCTATAAGGAGGGAGAAAATGATTAGGAGAATACTCAAAATCGTAGTGAGGATTGTTAACATATGGCTTCTCATCTGAAGTAGTCGTTTTGTTGTCAATTTTTTGTGCACTTTATTATAAATGATTTCTCTTCAGATTTTTGAGAGCATTCTCTTGAAATGGGACACAAAGATTTCTGGCGAAACCCATTATAACATGTCTTGTTAATTCTGAATTATTTGATATATTTTTGTGTTTGAGACAGTTTCTTACGTGATGCTTCCCAGAAAGCTAATCTCTAATGCCTAGTTAGTTATAAAGTTGATCATCTCTTATTAATGCAAATTTTTGTTCAAATTTCCGCTTATGATTTCACTTTTTGTAATCGGGGTTTGTCTCATTTGAGTTTACAATTACATTAAAATGACATACATTATATTTGAAAAATTCAGATATCTCGACCTAGTGTAATTTAAAAGATAGGAGTTTTAGTTATACTAACGGTCCGTTTTAAAGCAACATTAGGGCTATTTTTGGGATGGGCCTCGTAATTTTGAACCGTGGTCAGATGACGAGGATGACATCTGAGCTGGCACGGCCTCTCCAAAGTTCCACACCACACCAGCGGGAGGACGTTTAGCCCCGACGAATTTAGCGTGCACCAGACCCACCTACACGATGGTTCTTCGGCGGAATCGGGTCTCGAACCTGAAACTCTGCAGTTACGCAGCAGAGAACTTACCGCCAGGCGGTGTAAAAGCTACGAAATGACATTTTCGAAGACATAACATTATTCAAAATTACCAAGGCTCGTACCTATATCTTTATGGCAATAACATAACAAGAGTTTCAAAGCGGGTGAAAATATTCCAACAAATCTTATCTTTAGCTAAAACATTTCATTTTCAATTCATAATTCTATCAAATGAACAAATGAAGTTATTCCAACTAATCAAATCTTCATCTAAAACATATTACCACCAAGTCACGATTTAGTCGCTTAAACATGAATCCATAAACATTCTGACTCTGATCTGGCAATAAACTTGAAAAAAAAAACGATTAATGAATTATCTACGTACTATACGATCACTTAATAACATTAAATTTTATGCTGAAACAATAGATAAATGCAGTTTTTTTTTTTTTTTTTTTAACTTTTTCTCTGAAAATATCATTCTATGTATTATCTCAACAATCTTGGTTCGGAGCAATGACTTTACCTCAATTTCAGGGAGCAGGGTCCTTTACCTCAATTTCAAAAATAAATGGATTTTTTTCTGCATGCTAGGATATATATAATTTTTAAATATTAAATTAAATTTATTTACTTTTGTGTAAGAATATAAAAAAGCATGATTTTTTTTTTACATTTCATTTTAATTGTAGTTTATATTTGTGCACTTTATAAATAATGAAGTGTGTTCCACCGCAATAAAATAAAAAGGACGGGAGAAGGGGTTCTGATTCAATATGCGTTTATAGCGCTTTCAGTGCTCATTTCTCCCAATTACCTTTTATTATAATAAGTACAAACAAATTACTTTGGAACTCACGTGATAAATCCTAATTTTTTCAGGATGGTCAATGGAAACAAGAAACCATTTTACAATACATCTATGCTCGAAAATTTTAGAATGATAGAATCGTTTGAGATTGACCTAAACAGCGGAAGTGAAACAATAGAGAAGACAAGATTTTATTTGTTTTGTGTAATGTGTGCGTGTGTGCATGCGCGTCTGTTTGTTTCCCTCCTACTCTTTATAATAGGAGAACCTGCCTTGTCTTTAACTTATTTTTTTTTTCACGCCTATTATTACAACGGCGTTTCATCCTCTCCTGAAACAAGTTGTGTTTTTTTATTGTTTTAATTCCATTTGGCGCAGCGCTGAAACATAAATATCCAATCAACTTTTTCTGGCAACCCTTATCTTGGTTGAACTTTTTTCCCTCATCAAACTTCTGTCATAAGTTTACTGAGAAAGGGGAAGCCTGGTTGCCGGTGGAGTTATCACTATGCCTATCAATTCGAAAGTTAGCACTTTGATGGACGTAGTACTGAGAGTTCCGCCGCTTTTTTTTATGGATGAGATTCTAAATTATGACGTAAGCTCACCCAAATTCGACCCTCAGCAATTGTTCGGATTTGAACACTCTGAATTGAATCAAACAAATTTGAACGAGTCATCTGCTTTCTCCTCCGAACAAATGAATTTTCAAAGTTATGCCCCTTATCTGGTTCTTCAAGGATTGCTAGGTAAGACAGTCAAGTCTTTTTTCTTCAAATTTGATTGAAGTCTTTATTTTTGTTTTGTTTTTTAAAAAGTGAATTCAACATATGTTCTGAGGCTGGAGCAGATGGAGAAAAAGTTTATTGACAGATATGGATTATGTAATCAAGTCGAACAATTCTCTCTTAAAAAAATTGTTGATTTCTGATTTTATTGCGCCATTGAGCTTTCAACTATGAGCAGATATTCTTTTTTTATTTTCTTGATTCTTTATTTTTACGCATTAGTTTTTAAATAATATTCGTGAAGAAATAGTTGTTCATTTGTTTTTAAATTGCAATATCAAAGCTTTAGTTTCAAGAATTTGTACTTAATATATTCACACTAATCTGATTAATCGTATAAAATACATATTAATAGCATAAATTTTTTTTTATTTTATTCGTTTATGAAGTAATATTATGTATTATCACTCGTGCTATTTTGGCGTATTTACTTCGAAGCCCAGAATTAGTTTATTTGTTCATCTATTTTATTCAATAATAATTAATCATTAATTTAAGGAAATGTGTATGAGCAATACTGTAATAAAGAGTAAATAATACAAACACGTACATAAAAAGTATTTTTTGAAGTGAAATTAACTCTGATGAAAAAAAAAAACACTAAAAAGATTTCTACATTACTATTTATTTCAGTATAAAACTTTTGTAAAAAAATAATAAAAGTTTTGACTAAATTTAAATTATATAAACTTGTTGCTGAATTAAAAAAAGAATCGTCCCCTAAAAATCACCCCAAGTGAAAGATATTTTGCTTTCAAATAATTAAAACTATATTTACTTGTTATTATTTATAAATATTGTATAATAAGTAAATACAGTATGATTTACTTGACGTACTGTTTGTATTCCTCAAGTTTTTTTTTTTGTTGTTTTTAATTGAAGGAATGAATTTCTTTTCTACACCATCATTTAATAGCAGATCTCACTTTTTAAATTTCAGGTACACTGGCGACCTTATTTGGTGTGAAAAAATATTTCACGACTCCAAATGTAAATATAAATAAAAAAGGATAAGAATATAATATTTTCTAATAATATACTAGAAAGTTAATTAAATCTATTATCTAGGAAGTTGTTACGAAATGTTTTTAAATTTAGATGACTCTCTGAATATTTTTTTAATTAATAATATTGTAAAATTTGACAAGATTCTGCCCGAATTTTCGCTACCAAAATCATTCACACAAAATTATTTGGGTTTGAGATTTACTTTAAGAAACCTTATAACGCAGATAAAAGATGTAACAAAAAAAATCATCGGTTTTGCTGTACTCTTCTGAAGGAAAACACTAGTCATAATATGCCATTTGTTTTAGTTATTCAATTTATAAAATATAATTTTAACACATAAAAAAAGAAAAGGAAACATAGTTATGGGCATTAGAAATTGGTACACTTTAAGTAAAATTAAGAAAACTCTGCACCTTAGCTTATTTTTTTCCCAAGACTGGTAATTACCGTTTGTTTGGCGCGGCATGACCAAATTTGGCTCTTGTGCCATTAAAATACAACTTCCAAGTCGAGACTGGTAATTTTGAAATCACGATTATTTTGCTGCAATTTTTATCATAAATTACAGCAAAGGAAGCGGGAAAAAATCGTGAGTAAAAAAATAAAAATAATGTGGGTTTTGTATTTAAACTAAATTCTTCTTATTTTCCCAATCTTCCAATAGCTTTTTTTCAATGTCATTTATGAAAAAAAAAAATGATGCAAAAGGGTAAACACTTCGCAATTTGGAAGTTTCTGCATAAAATAAAAATTAAATAGTTATAACATTGCAATTTTTTTCCTTTTCTGTTGATTCTCATCTTTGTTACGCTCAATTTAATCATTATAATGCTTTTCACTAGATGAGAAATTGGCAAATGTAAATTTCAAATTGGATGATACGCTATAGTTTAAGAACAAATAGTATCCGTAAAATATACTGTCAAGAAAACAAATATTCAAATAACACTCAATAAAACTGCTTCCATTTATGAGGTTAAGACAAAATTTATAAGCTAGGAATCAACAAATACTAAAGAAATTAATAAAAAATGAGAAATAGATTTTTATGAGTTTAAATCCTTAACAAATCAATCATTAAAACTTTTCTATTTCAACCTAAACGATTAAGTAATGAAATAAAATTGTGTTGCATCTGAAAGTTCAAATTTAAGCCATCCGATAAAATGATTTTCTTTTGGTTTCGCTCCATTCTCTTAAAAAACAGATAAATACTGTGAACTCTCTTAGTTCACGGGGCATACGTTCTGCATGAAAAGAAATCGTGTTTTACGGAAAAAGCACCGTTGGACGATTTTATGTATATTCAAAAGATATCCAATTTGCATTGTCATTTTCATTAACTGTCAGTTTCATTGTGCATATATAAACAGTAAGTAATTATTTGCATGTACTTTTCTAAACAAACAAAAAAAAAATCGAAAACTAAGAAAATATCTTTGTGTTATGTGCAATACTGAACTGTTTATTTCAATGTAT
The DNA here is from genome assembly GCA_026543865.1 of Argiope aurantia. Lineage (NCBI taxonomy): Eukaryota > Metazoa > Arthropoda > Arachnida > Araneae > Araneidae > Argiope > Argiope aurantia. The sequence continues at coordinate 537,518 of JAPMOR010004942.1, forward strand.
GAAAACTAATCTTTTTTTTTGTTGTTGTTTGTTTGTTTTGTAATATGAATCACATTTCGTTATATGAAAGCTCGTTATTTGAGATACACTGTAAAAAAATAAAGCTTAAGAGAAAAAGAATGCATTTGGTTTAAAAAAATGAATAAACGAAACTAGCGTACAAAGAAAAAACTCGATTTAAAAATGTTTTTCGAGATTAGCCATAAAATTAAAGTCTCTGGTTGGCTTAAGGTTTGGAGGCCAACATTCCAGTTTCTGTTGCTTTCAAAGTAGAATCTTCGGGGGGGGGGGGGGAAGCACCTTTTAATTATTTTTTTATTGCCAAACAATATTAAAAAAAAAAAACTTACAGAGCAACATTTTTGAGCAAAACAACCTCATCTATTCTGGCGTAAATTGTACACAAGCTATCAATCTCATGACAGGATTAAGGGGAAAGTATCATCTTCCCCCTCTGTTGCAGCAATAAATAATGATTCTTGTCAAACGGAAAGTTGTGTTTCGAGTATACCAGGTCAGTCCACTCCCATAACTGTAAGTTTAGTTTTTCTTCGTGACCTTGTTGAAAAAGAAAACTCCTCAGGAGAAACATTCCGGTTTTTAGTTGGATCATTGACCGTTGTCCTAAAAAGATGCTCGACAGTACTCTCTCCTTCTCTCTCTCTTAACCCTTCTGCTTACACTACTGACGCCATGTTTGTACGTAAGTTTAGATCGTTTCACAATATATTGTCAAAACGTTATACACGTAATTTTTTCTGAAGTTCAAACTCGGAAGACAAAAGATCCACCAATACAAAAAGCAAAGCTTAAAATACAATCTGATATTTTCTATTTTAGATTTATTGGAAGGTTGAGTCTAGATCGATATTTTTAAATTATATAATAGAAGAAACGTACAAAATATTTAGCATATAATTTTATTCATTATCTTTTGATGGTGAATGTCTTTCAGAATTAGATACGCTCACTGATACAATCTTAAAAGTGGACATACAACTTTTTAACATTTCTGTCTGAGAAGTATAGTTAAATATATTTATTTAAATAAAAATTTGAAAAATTGTATAAGATTAGAAAAGTATATTTCAAAACGAAAATTCTTGCAGTATTCGTATTTTATGTTCATTTTCACTTCCCCATCAACTGACTCAGATTTCTTAAATTTTTCCTACTTATAGTCCCGTTTTTATCGATTTTTTTTATGCGACTCCTAAGATAGAAAGACAAATTTAAAAAATAATATGGTAATTAATGATGTATAAAAATAAGTAATATAAATAATTCTTCTGCTAAATTAATCCAATTCTTCATGATCTTTATTTACAAATATTAAAGAAGAGAGCATCATCCAATTATGTATTGTAAAACTCCATCTGGGATCGATACCTATAGTTTAAAATTCTGTTTTCAAATATTTTCACAAAGGATTTCTAAAAACTCCTACGAAAATGAATCAGAAAGCATTATCTAATAAAATAATTCATGACCCCATGTGGGGTCGATACCCTTAGTTTAAGAAACTTTGTTCAAGTACTTTCACAAAAAAATTTCAAAAACATTTCCAAAAATGAATAATGTGTACATTTTTAACTTACTGAAAATTTTAACATTGTCCTTGCTACTGTCGAGTTTATCCTGATGTTATTTTTTACTGTTCTAAAATCAACTGGAACAATCGTGTAAAATGTAGGATAAAATTAACTATTTCTTTTGATGACTGGCGTGAGCGGATTTATCGCCATTCGTGGTTGCACGTTAAATAATCATTCTATTAAATTTAATGGCAATTTTATTATTTGTCAATAGCTCACACGGATAATTTTGAATGGGGATAAATATTTGCTTAACAATTCAGCGATGATTTGTCAAGGTTAAAAAATCAATTATTTCTTGTGAAACCACAACTTGTACTTTTAAACACTTACTGAGAAACATGAACTAAAAATAAAATTTTGCTTTCTATCCGATTGGTAGGATGTTCTAACCTTGAATTAAAAATCTATAGAACCTAAACCGTAAATAATTCGTATTAATCATTTCATATTTGGTTTTAATATTTGAATTTATTGCAAATTGTTAAACTTATATAAGGAAATAAAATAATTATCTTTTAATTATCCTGGAATCCACCAAATTTAATTTTATATAGATATTTTGCACAGTCGTTATTAAAACTATATACTTAATCATTACTTAAAACCATATTTTTAGAAAATAGGAGACCAACGGAAAAATTTATTTTGATTAATTTGATTGCTTTGTTTAATTTGTTTGAAAAACACTACCCTTCCCCCCCCCCCCACGCACACAATAAAAACATCTGATGAATGTTTTAAAAAAAAAATCTCTGGACTTAATTGTTATTACGCGATTTGAATTTTATTGGAATATTTTATCATGATTATTTGCTCCTTAACAAATATCAAAACGACTGGCAAAAAGACTTTTGTCTTTAACTAAATTTTGAAATCCGATTGGGAAATTTACCTTTCTCGTGGCGCCGGCCTAGTTTGCCGCTTTTTCTGAAATAATTTTAAAATAATAAGTAAACCATTAAAAAATAGAAATTGACATTAGGATTAATTCAATAGAAATTAAACTAACAGAATTAAATAGAAATTAAATGGAAATTAGCCATTAAAAATTGAAATGAAAAACCATTAAAAATAGAAGTGAAAAACTATTAAAAATAGAAAATAATCTGAGGTTTTTGGTGCAATCTGATATTATATATCGCAAGGGGCGAATAAAACAATGTGACATTTCTTAATATTTGAGGTTTTTGGCCAATTGCTACTGATGTGTTGCAGTATAGAATCAGCACTACTAGAGCCATCTAGCGGCTACTTTTGGTGATAAACACTGCATGGTGGTATAAAAAAAGTGCAGATTTGAAAAAGTTAAAAATTAGCCGACTCCTGACTCCTCGAAATTCCTTGAACGTTCAAAATTGTCGCATAACCCTTTCTTCCGCTCTCTCAATTATTTAAATCAAACAGTTCCGTCATTAATCCTCAGTTTGTTTTTGCCCGAAGAACTATAAATTTATCAAAAACATCCGATCATTGCCGATCTCTGTCTGACAAAGACACGTGCTTTCAGAATTTTTATTTATCCAAGAATCAATAATTGGAAAAAGATCACGAAGAGCTGGAAAATTAAAGAGCGCTGATACAAAAATAAATAAATAAATAATTCAATTATCCTCGGAAGATTCTTCAATGTTTACGAGAAAATAATTCAGAAAGGCATCTTTTGTTTAAAATATTTCTTTAAAATTTTCAAAATAAATTCAATCAACTAATTGAATTTTATTTATTTAACTGCCTTAAATTTTTCACGCCCCCTACTTAGTTATTATATATAGGAAAATGCTAGAAAAAAATAAATATTTTTTTAGAATTCAAAGAAATTTAATTTTCTACGATTATTTTGCTTTTTACAATCTGTTATCATTTTAAAAAGTTAAAGGGAGAAATAGTACATTAATAAGCAAACGAAAATGATTTATTGTTATTTAATTAATCTATTATATGATAATTTGTATTAATTGTATGATAATTTATTTGTATTTTATCTAAAAAATTGATTGACACTGCACGATGTAAAATATGTATGGTTTTTTTTTATCATGGTCAGGATCTCAAATTGTGTTGCGCGTTAGAATCTTGGGATATCAAAGATTATGACCATAACTACGATCATTAAATTCTTCTACTTTACAAAGCGAAAGTATTTGACAGGGCAACCAATTTTGAAATATTTCACATTCCCATGTGCCAAAAACTGTATCAAACTTCCCTTTCATTTATTATTAATTAATATTTTATTTATTTAACTTCCTTTCTTATGAACTTTATTGCTCATGAATACAGATATTGGCCAGAAATGTAGCAAGACCTGTAGCGACCTTTGGATAATACAACTCTGTGATCTATCTATCTTAAAGTTTCGCGCATGA